>AP027102.1:81775938-82375938 GCA_028142955.1 Pinctada fucata
GTTTTGTCTCAGTTAACGCATGCGGCCACATTGAATTCTTCAATAAAAGACAAAATTCCTGGCAATTTTCGCCATATTTTGTCAATAATGTCAAAATGACGTCACTTCATGACGTCATTACAGTTAAATGGCACTTTATTTGGTGATATTTTTCTTTTCATGAAAAGCGGCATACATTCGTGTATTTTCATGAGAGATATCAAGTATTTCTCATGAAATTTATTTCTAGAGAAAAATCGAGGGCCAATTTAGGGGTCTCGTGGCCCTACCCCTTTATTCTTTAGTCCACAAGCAGTTCTTTTCCTCTAAGATACTATTTCATTTACCATCAATGTCTTGATATAAACTCACAGACAGTTTTCAAATTGAAAAATCCTCAGGTTTTCATTCTTGCCTGAACTATTTTATTTTGATGGTTTCATGATCCATGTTAGTATATAATTTGTAGAAATGTTACATTTCTCAGTGCAATACCAGTATACAGAACTCCATGAGATTTTAAATGATCAGCAACATAGGTATGCCATATGTAAATCTAACTTATTAGCTCGCCGGGACGAAACTCCATGAGATTTTAAATGATCAGCAACATAGGTATGCCATATGTAAATCTAACTTATTAGCTCGCCGGGACGAAATTGGCCGGAGAGCTAATGCCACACCCTCGGCATTGTCGATGTTGTCGTCATCCATAGACAAAACTTTAACCTGGACTATATTTCTTGAACTATAAGGGATAGGGCTTTTATATTTCACATGTAGATACTTTGTAACAAGACCTTTTATTGGAGGCCATGACATTTGACCTAGTGACCTTGACCTTGGACTGACCTACTTTTCAAAAACTTTAACATGGGCTTTATCTCTTGATCTATAAGGGGAAGGGCTTTATCAAATGTTGATACCTTGTGAGTAGACCTTTAATATAAGACCATGACTTTTGACCTGGTGATCTTGGATTGACCTACTTTTTAAAAACATTAGTCTTGGCTATATCTCTTTAACTATAAAAGGTAGGGCTTTGATATTTCACATGTAGATTCTTTGTGATGATACCTTTCATTTGAGACCATGTCCTTTGACCTAGTGACCTTGACATTTGACTTCAGCCTTATTTTCAAAATTTTTAACCTTGGCTTTACGGTATACCTCTTCTACTATAAGGGGTAGGGTTTTGATGCTTCACATGTAGATACCTTGTGGTGAGACCTTCCATTTGAGACAATGACCTTTGACCAAATGACCTTGACCTTGAACTCTGACATATTTTTGAAAATTTGGTTTGCATGGTCTTCATCTCTTTAACTGTAAGGGAAAGGAATTTCATATTTCATGCATATATTTATCATTACCAGGACCTATCATTTGAGGCAATGACTAATAATAACCTTGACCTCAACCTTTAACCTACTTTTTGGTTACTCATACTCTGGTCGCTATATCTTTAGCTCTCTGAAGGGATAGGACTAATATTAGATGCATAGACTCTTCATGACAATACTTTATATGGATTTTAGAAGTCGTTTGATTTTTGACAAAAACCTGCTATGGCAAGCTATGTAATCTTTGATTACCCTATATTTTTCCTAAAGAGCTTTCCATGTCTTGGCGAGATGATAATTTGATTGGTTCATGTGACTTTTCAAAATAGATTTTGCTGTCGTTGACTCGGATGATCTTAAGATATGTGTAGCTTTAAGCTATATTTCTCATTAAGCATATGACATCACATTTAATCAAGCTTTATACAATCTACCTTTCATGACATTTTTGTTGATAGGTATACACCCTCATATATATATGTAGCTATTTTGAACTTACAAGTTACATTTTTAAGCTATAAACTCTATTGTTCTGCTTTAATGTGCTGTTACATTTTGTATAAAAAATTGTAGATATATTTACAGTTATATACAATGTACTTACAATTTATGCACAGAATAAGGTCAGAATAAGCCTTTAAGAAATAGGTCATAATTCTTTTTATATTCATAAAGTGATACATTAGAACACTCAAATAGGGTAGTTGACTTTAAGATTTTACTTTGATTTTATCTCAGGATTTAAGTAGAGATGAAATTAATTCAGATTCAGGTTTTCTTTTTTAATCCTGTCATCATAGAATTTTGATGATTTTTCTGTCATATGAAAATTTATATTTATACTGTTATGTCTCAAACGAACAAACGAAACTATACCAAGAATGTAGAATAAAAGGTGCTGTTTGTAAACAAAGTGTGATAGTATTAGGTAGTGCTCATATTTCAATACTCATTACTGAGTCATTTACTTTTATGTACAACAAATTCTATTTGATGTGATGATCTATTTATACATTTGTGCTAATAATAGAACCTGGTCTTGAAACTATTTGAAAAGCACTCAATGAAATACATTATTTCGCTTAAACTAAGAAATTAATTTAGCTTTTTGGCAACTTTTGATGTACATGTACATGTATAGCTTAAATTTTCAATACCGATATGTCAAACTTATGGTGTTTCAAAATTCAAGTACACATATAAGTATGTGAACAAAGTCTCAACCTAGATATTATCTGGATTTCAAATTAGAATATAGAAAGCTAAAGAAATTCTCAAATGGTGGTATGTGTAGATGAAACTTTTATGTTCCTTCAGGGTCCACAAATATTTTGTGTAAAGAACTTGTATATTTCCTAAATTCGTATTATGTGACATTTAATCTTTATAAAATATACTTGACCAGAGAGTCCTTATGCTTAAAATTTATATATATGTTATATTATTTATACAATATTCTATGTATTCTTTCTGACATAGTCAAACTTTTGTCTGATCATGTAATGATGTATACCACCTTTTAAAGGATATCACAAAACTTTTCTTTTATTTCTTTCTCAAAGAAGTAACATTCCTTTCCTTCTTTTTGGATACGAATATGATAATTATTCATACAAAAAGCATATTTATGTATAGAGTTTCTAAAATGTTCTATGTAAAAGTTTAGATAGAAAGGTTCTACTACAGTATCTAAAAGTAGTAGTCTGCGTACCAGGTCTCAATCTTATAGCATTTTTTTTTTTCCGAAAATTATACTAGTTCAATCTTTCTTTAAAATCCAGCATTTTCCCTTTTTACGTCTCAATTGATTTTCAAGCTGTGAATGTAGATGATTTACTGTTAATGTATAATAGCCTTAATGTAGCATTATGATAATTGCCATGTAACTTTGTTGGTGCTGTATCATTCATGATATGTGGGAATGACATTTTTCCTCTTTGTGCTTATTTCTGCAAAACTAGATATTTATTTTCTTTGCAGCTCTGTTATGACTGTATAAAAATATTTTCCTGCCTATTTTAAGCCTATTATATTGTTTAAAAAGTGTCCTTGGTTTGAAAATTCAAAATACATTTACCTTTTCTATTTTTGCCTTTTCATTAATGTGCCTCCATTTTTTTCTATTAAGTAATTTTTCTGTGTGTTGTATAATAAGTTAAAAAATGAGTTCTTATTTGAGAAATTTTAAAAATCCAAAATTGGATTTTAAAGGAATTGTTCATGTTACATGCATAAAATTTGAAATCATATAGATCTCGTGTATGTTGGGTACTAGTATTTACATGTACTATGATAATGAAATGTTTACTTTTTCATTTTTCACATAAATTGATATTCTGAGTGAAGATTGTTGTTTGTACAGTACAAATAAAATGTTCAGATTTGTTAACTTTATTATTTTCTTTAACCTTTAAAGTAATCTTGAATCCCATTTCATAGTAGTTTATCTTTTAGTATTATGAAGTTTCCTTTGATTATTGAAAGTAATGATTTTGCTTCATCCATTATCATTGATGTAATTAGAGGGGAATATACATGTACATGTATAGATCAGTGTTCAAATTCTTGATCTTTGACCAAGGTCACAGTTCTAATACTGATCAATTTGTCCAACAGGAGTTGATTAGGAAAGAACTTACCGGTAATTTCTTATAAATATGAAAACTCTGTCATCAAAGATATCAAATTGACAGAGTCCTTCATACATATGAACGCTCTGATGTAAGGATGATTATGAGTTCTTGCTTTGTTGGATTTGAAGGCAGAGCTTTCTCATTTATACAGTTCGGCAGTGAGAGCTGAAGGTAAAAGAGAGTGTGTTTTACAGGATGTGGGCTTATGATAAAAGGTCAAGCAAGATCGTTTCTGAAAAGTCAAGGTCAGTTACATGTATTTCATCAGAATTTAATCATACTTCACCAAATATGTTTCAAAGGAAGTGAGATTTGGTGTACAGTTGTCTGAAACGCCAAGGTTCATATGAAAGCACATATGATATTTACAGCTTTCATCTGAATTTGTCAAACTTTAATCACAAACTGTTACGTGGGATGTTTTCAGACAAATTAAGGGGCCTCTTCCAAAGCTTAAAAAAATGTTTTCTTGTTATACTCCCCGCAAACAAAGTTGGGAAGGAGGGGGGTTTATATAGGAAACACCCTGTCCGTCCATCCGTCGGATTAAGAAGTACTTAAAGCAGATAAGTCTTTAAGTGTAAGTGATAGGGCTTTCACATTTCATACATACATTCACCATAACAAGTACATGTACACTACATTTTGATACCAAGACATTTGACCTAGTGACCTTGACTTTGAACTTTGACCTTGTAGTAGTATTTTGGTCTCTTCAAGTATAGGTGATAGGGCTTTCATATTTCATTCAGCCATTCACCATAACAGGTGCTACATTTCAATACCATTTCAATACCAATATATTTGACATAGCAACCTTGACTTTGTACTTTGACCTTATTGTAATATTCTGGTTAAGATGTTCTTAAAGTGAATATCTCTTTAATATTTCATACAGATGTTCATCATAACAAGTTTTACTCCAAGACATTTGACCTTGTGATGTTGACCTTGACCTTTGACCTACTTTTAAACTATAAGGTATAGGGCTTTGATATTTCACATATATATACCTCATGACAAACGCTTTCATTTGATAACTTGACTTTTGACACAGTGACCTTGACCTAATTTTAAATTATAAGGGATAGGGCTTTGATATTTCACACAGAGATTCCTTATGATGAGAGCTTTCATTTGATCCTGACGTGTGACCTTGATCATGACCTTTGACCTACATTAAAACTATAAGGGATAGGGCTTTGATATTCCTCATGACAAAAGCTTTCATTTGATAACATGACTTTTGACCAGGAACTAGACCTTTGACCTACTTTATATTATAAGGGATAGGGCTTTGATATTTTACACATAGATTCCTCATAGTGAGAGCTTTCATTTGATATCATGACTTTTGACCTAGTGATCTTGACCTATGACCTACGTTATAACTATAAAGGATAGGGCTTTGATATTTCACGTATGGATTCCTCATGACCAGAGCTTTCATTTGATACCATGACTTTTGAAAGAGTGACTTTGACCTTCTTTTAAACTCTAAGGGATAGACTTTTGATATTTCACATATAGATTCTTTATGACCAGATCTTTCTGTGTTATGTCATAAATGAATCCGTTTAGAGAAAAACGTCCGGTGGGGGGTATAATTCGTTCACTTTAGGGCAGTTCTGGTTTACACTAAGAAATTACAACATACAAAGTTCCTATTAATTTTCAATTGCAGATAAATCGTTGAAAGGTTCGATTTTCACAAAACTAGAACGGAATCACGATCCAATCTGCTACACATCATGGCTTGTTTAACAATTGCTTAGAATTTTTCGAAATCTTAATGGAAGGAAATAATCCTGGCTTTCCCTCAATTTTTTATGACCCTATCATTTAATCAATGACAATGACAATAATGTACACTATATACATTGTTGAGATAATGCAAATAAACAATTTTGAAGTTTAATATAATGCATGACATGAATATGAATACTTAACCTAGAGGATTTCTAACTCTCGCAGATGTAATTTTCAAAAATTTACGAATTCTTTTAAGCAAGTTTAATCACAAATTCATAAGTATTTGGTCTAAAAGTATAATATGTGGGTAAAAATCTAACTCTGGCATTCTGAGCATTCAGCATCAATATAGGGCACTTGCTATATGGAGTGATATGGAACTTGATTATATTTTGTCTTCTTCGCTCTTGTTTATTTCAATTACTAGTACACCCCACTCGCATACTTTCTGCCTTTTTCTGTAATCGTGTACAGGTGGTTTATTGGATTGACAAGATTTAAATTTTGTCAAATTTTCTTCATTTATGTGCATTACGCTGTGTATATAATACCTAAAGGAAGTACATCAACTTGGAGGGCTGGTGTGATACCGTAGTTTATTATATCACATCTTCGAAAATGTGAGCTTTATGAGGCTTATTTCAATTAACTGGATCGTAGGTGTACTTAAGGAAGCGCCCAGGAGAATTCTTCCAACTCGGAGATACAATAAACCCTGCTTCCGTGGATACATTATGTAAGCTCGAGTGTTTGATTCGTTTTTTAAGTCAATAAAATGTAGATCTTGTTTGTTGTAGATGTAATAACTGTTCATTAAAGGCCTCAGATCACCCCTAGCCAGGTACCAAAATGGGATTTGACCTAAAAGCAATAGGATTTTGTAAATATTTGAAAGTTATCCAGATGCATTACTACAAAAACTTCACTGTTTTAGGGGCGTGTCTCATAGCTGTAGCGAGTTTCGAACACTTTGGAATCCGATATTTTGCATAGATTAGAAGTATATTATCTGGGTGATCAAACTGGATTCGGACACACACCTTGCCTGTCTCCCGGGTCACTTGAGGTACAGAGTAAAGCGATGTAAGTATCTGATTAACGTCCACACCTGTATCATATTCTCAGGTAAATAAAACATGAGAAATTGAATAGTTTCTTTTTATTTTCTCTCATTCTTTCCTTCGTTTTTCTTTGTTTGGTACTCCTTCTTTAATTTCCATTTCATGTTCTACTAGATAATCCTTTACCTGCGATCGTCAAAGCATGCTAAAGTGAGATAAGTACTAGTACGTAAAGTCGGAAATAAATTGTACACGAAAGTCATCTGTGGTAAGGTAAGTCTTCAAAACAATAGTTAAATTATATGTTTTAAGAATAAATTCTCGCTATTTTCAAATTTGAATCTTTATATCAATTTCGTCTCCCAATATTCTTCAAGGAATCCGAATTCATTTTAATTACCTTGATATTAATATCAAGGAGCATAATGAAATATATAGCCGCACAGGTAAACGAATTGTTGCATGGCCCAAATTTTAACATTTTCTTTTCTTTTCTTTTTTTTTTTCAACAATTTTTGAGAGAAGCAATTGCATAATCTAACCACAACTATGTGATTCAATGGCGTAAAAGTCAAATGTGTGTTATTAGATACATCAACAATAGTTGTCTTTTATAAAAGGATCATTGTTATTATTTCCATGTTGCTGCTTTTTTTATTTCGTACATTTTATACAATTCTAAAACTGAAAGCTTTACTATTCCTAAGACAATACTGGGGAAAATATTTTGAGAGAAAAAAAAAACCTAGAAAGTGAGAAGGGATTTCGTGTTGCAAATAAAACTATTTTTCCACATTTTGATTTTACAAGGTCACCTTGATAAAAGTGCATAATTTATAGGACATTTAAAAAAGCTAAAAGTAAAAACAGATGAATTCAATATTTCAACATCACACTTCCTTCATTTTCAAGTTTTTAATTCAATTTTGTGCTTCCGTGTTTCAGTGATTATTTTTTGTTGACTATTTGGTTTAGATTTGTTAACTCGTTCGTTTTGTTTTGTCGACTCTTTGGTTTTGCTTTGGTGTAGATTTAATGCCTCTTTGATTTTGTTTTGTCGACTCTTTGGTTTTACTTTGGTGTAGAATTGATGCCTCTTTAATTTTGTTTTGTTGACTCTTTGGTTTTGCGTTGGTGTAGATTTGATGCCTCTTTGATTTTGTTTTGTTGACTCTTCGGTTTTGCTTTGGTGTAGATTTGATGCTTCTTTGATTTTGTTTTGTTGACTCTTTGGTTTTGCTTTGGTGTAGATTTAATGCCTCTTTGATTTTGTTTTGTTGACTCTTTGGTTTTGCTTTGGTGTAGATTTGATGCCTCTTTGATTTTGTTCTGTTGACTCTTTGGTTTTGCTTTGGTGTATATTTAATGCCTCTTTGATTTTGTTTTGTTGACTCTTTGGTTTTGCTTTGGTTTTGTTTTGTTGACCCTTGACTCTTTGGTTTTGCTTTGGTGTAGATTTGATGCCTCTTTGATTTTGTTTTGTCGACTCTTTGGTTTTACTTTGGTGTAGAATTGATGCCTCTTTGATTTTTTTGTTGTTGACTCTTTGGTTTTGCTTTGGTGTAGATTTAATGCCTCTTTGATTATGTTTTGTTGACTCTTTGGTTTTGCTTTGGTGTAGATTTGATGCCTCTTTGATTTTGTTTTGTCGACTCTTTGGTTTTACTTTGGTGTAGAATTGATGCCTCTTTGATTTTGTTTTGTTGACTCTTTGGTTATGCGTTGGTGTAGATTTGATGCTTCTTTGATTTTGTTTTGTTGACTCTTTTGTTTTGCTTTGGTGTAGATTTAATGCCTCTTTGATTTTGTTTTGTTGACTCTTTGGTTTTGCTTTGGTGTAGATTTGATGCCTCTTTGATTTTGTTCTGTTGACTCTTTGGTTTTACTTTGGTGTAGATTAAATGCCTCTTTGATTTTATTCTGTTGACTCTTTGGTTTTGCTTTGGTGTAGATTTGATGCCTCTTTGATTTTGTTTTGTCGACTCTTTGGTTTTACTTTGGTGTAGAATTGGTGCCTCTTTGATTTTGTTTTGTTGACTCTTTGGTTTTGCGTTGGTGTAGATTTGATGCTTCTTTGATTTTGTTTTGTTGACTCTTTGGTTTTGCTTTGGTGTAGATTTAATGCCTCTTTGATTTTGTTTTGTTGACTCTTTGGTTTTGCTTTGGTGTAGATTTGATGCCTCTTTGATTTTGTTCTGTTGACTCTTTGGTTTTGCTTTGGTGTAGATTTAATGCCTCTTTGATTTTGTTTTGTTGACTCTTTGGTTTTGCTTTGGTTTTGCTTTGTTGACCCTTGACTCTTTGGTTTTGCTTTGGTGTAGATTTGATGCCTCTTTGATTTTGTTTTGTTGACTCTTTGGTTTTACTCTTTGGTTTTGGTTTGTTTGTTGACTCTTTGGTTTTGTTTTGTTGACTCTTTATGTTTTGCTTTGGTTTTGTTTTGTTAACTCTTTGGTTTTGCTTTGTTGACTCCCTGGTCCTTCTTTGGTTTTGTTTTGTTGACTAGATCTGGTTTTATTAAATCTAGTGCAACAGAATCATTAGACACATTAGTGATCTCTCTCACCCTCTCTCTCTCTCTCTCTCTCTCTCTCTCTCTCTCTCTATATCTCTCTCTCTCTCTCTCTCTCTCTCTCTCTCTCTCATTATTCAAAAGAAAAATATCGTATAATATTATGCTTTCTTGTCACTGTTTAAATAGTGAAACAATTCAAATCGTGTGAGGTGTTAGAGAAAACACAAGATTTTAATTCGCATGATCAGATAGAGTCTGTTAGAAATGTCAAAGTGTGCACAGATATCTGATTTCAACATTGACATTTCTAAAGATGTCATTTTAACCATTGTAAGAATGATAGGAAGTGACAGCCACGAAAATAATAGGTGTTGACAAAGCTAATCATCTCTCAATCTGATCTATAGAAAAATCCTACCGAGTACTGTGGTGAATTAGGTTAACCTACGTACCTAACATTGGGAAGCATTGGAAAATGTATATATTTGAGTAAGATATCTTTTATACATTTGACAAAATTGGGTCTACATGTACTTTCTACCCGAAATAATAGTGTAAAATATGGGGTGGACTGGAAAAAGTGAAGGGGGATGGGTGCCTAGCTTGGAACAAACTCTATAACAGCAAATCAAAAATCCTCCTATTAAGGTTTTGAAATAGAAAAATCCCATGTACCTACTTCAATCACAATGGCTCCATTTGATGTTTAATTTAGCTCGGAGTGAGATCAGTACATTTAATGTTAAAGAATACCCCTGAAGTAGTATTTTACTTTAATTCATAAAGAAAGAAGGGGATCTCCAACAACACTCAATTGCAGCACCCACAGCAAAACTCCAAAACACCCAATGCAAATACACAGAGCAGACACGCACAGAAAGAGACGCAGAAGGGACACGGAACACCAAATCACATCACAGAAACATCAAACACAAATGACTACACATAAACCAACGAGACCAATGGGCAATCGGTGCCGACTTAGGGCAGCCATCTGTCATGCCAGTAGCAGACAGTGTAGGTTATCTGGATTACGTGCGCACAACCCTCCCATTTCACCGATTACCCAGAGGTCTTGAAGAATGTAAAATATCCTCCTCACTGTAAGATGACCATACAAACAGACAGCATGACGCAGGGGCCCACGAAACACACGGATGGAGATGTAAATTGATATAAAAGACAGAAGGCGTACGAAATACAGTCCGTGCTCCGCCAGCTGTAGCGAGCTCATGTTATCACCCGAGGAGTCCGAGTAATTCAGAAAGGACTGGTGGTAGGGGCCCTGCCTTCTCTAAAGAGATTTGGACAGGGCACGTCACGGAGTCCTGTAGTCACAGTCAGTTAGAGTGCAATTCCTCAGAATGCGCTGGTACAAAACTGTAGATTGGTCAAGTATCAAGCCAAGTGTCTGTCTGGTGACAGCAGGATCATAGCCACGGTGTAAAAAGCGTTTAATGATTCTAACACAATTTCGATGGTAATTCTGTCTACCTTTGATCCTTCTTATTTTGATTATTATGTCACCATTTAAGGCAGGTTGTGAAATACCCAAAGTAATTTACTCTGTTGCTTGTATGGGTCTGAATTTCAAAAGAAGCTGACAATATTTTTGTAAAGTTTCCAGAAAGTCTTTACTAGTTTGTGAAAGCAAAAACCTTGACTGAAAAGTTTCTTGGTAATTTGTAAATTTCTACTTTGAAAATCCAAAACATCAGTACATGCTCTAGCATACCGGATGAGCTGTGAAATGTTGTAATCTAGGAACATCACAGTCAAGCCAGGGGAAATTTACTATGTTGAATCAAAAATCATATCTTTTGTCATAAACACTTGTATGAATCTCTCCATTAACAATTTTGATATTTAGTTTCAATGGTGTTTCTGTGTTTCTTGCGTTTGCCTTGTTTAGCGTCAATTCTTGTGGATATATGTCATTTTTATATTTTTCAAAAACAGGATTGTCAATAGTAAAAATATCATCCAGGTACCTAGAAGTACCAAAAGCAGTTTTCAAAAACAGGATTGTTAATTTTCAAAACAGGTTTGTCAATAGTAAGAATGTCATCCAATGAAACATTTCAAATCATTATGTTTTCTTTGTTTTTGAAGATTTTGGATAAATTCTTTTTCATAAGTATATATAAAATTAATCTGCAACACGTTGATCACAAATAGTACCCATAGGGATCCCTACAGCTTGCTTGTAGAGATTCTCACCTAATCTAACATAAATGTTGTCCAAGAGAAAGGAAAAGGCATTACACAGGTCACTGCATGTCCATGATTTGTATGATTTGTATCCTCTAGCGGAAAAGAAACCCTTTGAGTCGGATGTACAAGATATCTTAAACTAAAAAAACAACAGAATTTGCACGTCATAAACGAAAAATTTACGATTTGTACAAGAACTTCCTTATGATTCTTTTGTTTGTTTAATATCATTTTAATGCCATATGACCTTGACATTTACATGAAAATGAAGGGGAACATTTGCTATATAGATAAAGAAAATCTTGAGAATACGAAATATACTCTAAGGAGGGAAATTAGCGTCTATGATAGGCATATCCAGTCATGATCATCACGCGATTTTGCATGATCTTTGTAATAGAGAAAAGTATTTGAGCGACAGATTAAGGGGAGTCGAAATAAAATGGCAATATATAGACATACATAAAAAGTAGTTAATTGTTAATGATGAGATACGCTATGTCGCTATACGTGGTATTATATCGTAAGCAAAGTAGTGAAATACTTTCTTCATGAATTTTCAATAAAATTGGATAATTACGTAGATACTTACCTGTGAATGCCTATTTTAGTGAGCACTAAAGTTAGCAGAATGCATCAAATGACCACGAATCTGGTATTTGACCAGAAATTGTATTAGAATACCTAGACGGAAACACAATGTAATCTTCCTCCAGAAGGGGTGGATGTCATTGAAGGTCTTTGGCGTCGAGTGCATGTGATTCTAAAGTTATGTTTTCGACCGGTAAATTAGGGAATAACTAGCTTTTGACGTTATGATCCTTATTTTACGGTCGCAAACTGAGTTTTTCTTGCGACGTGTTAGCGGAGCCAGGACAAACGGATGTTTGCACCGTAAAATTAGCATTTACCGTCCGCAAACGTTACGTCAGTATCTAAGTGCAATCTATATTTTTGTGAATATAAGGCAAAATGTAACGTTAGCAACGTCAAAGCAAAGTATGTTCTCGTTTTATTGCCGTAACTAAGGACCAAACAACCAATGAAATTCGACGTTATAACGACATTGCATTAGAATGCTGATTTTTCGGAGCAAACATCCGTTTTTCTGTCTTCGATAAGGTGTCGCGAAAACTGAATTTGCGACTGTAAAATCAGCATTCTAATGCAGCGTCGATATAACGTCGAATTTCATTGGTTGTTCGCTCCTCAGTTAAGGCCGTAAAACGAGAACAAACTAGCCTTTGACGTTGCTAACGTCACATTTCGCCTTATATCTGCAAAAATATAGGTTGCATTAGAATGGGAATAACTAGATACTGACGTTATGTTTGCAGACGGTAATTGCTGATTTTACGGTGCAAACATCTGTTTTTCTGGCGACGCTAACGCGTCGCCAGAAAAACTCAGTTTGCGACCGTAAAATCAGCATTTACCCTCCGCAAACAAAACGTCAGAAGCTATAGTTATTCCCTAATTTAGCTAGTTTGTACTTCCTTTGTACGCACAGAAAAGTATACCATAGAGATAAAAGACAATGTGAACATTTCTGATCTAATAAAGATGTATCGGCTACAACTTTTGTTGAAGCAGCAGGTCGAAAAAAAAAACATTTTGCAATAGGACCTCGACGGTTTTTAGCGGTTGCGTAGGAAAATCGAAAGTCCTCCAGCAAATCAGACTCTTCGGCAACCAGTTTGATCGACTGTTGAGTTTGAAAAACACCAATTTGATTGGGTCGCATGATTACTTGCCTCCTTTTAGTTTTTAAGAAATTCCATGCACGTAGCATTTGCTAATGCTTCTTTGTTTTAGCAAGGGGGTCACATTGTACGCGTTCTTTGCTCTTAAAAACGATGCGGTCAGGAAACACAGATTCTGTCGTTGGCATCTATATAAGTTAAACATCCTATATCAAGGTCACGATTTCAAAATGTTTTATACCAATAGAAAGGTCTTGTCAAAAGGAATGCACATATAAAACTTGAAGGCCTCTCATGGATAATCTATTTATAACACGTTTGTCCTGCTGACTAGTTGACTAGTTTCGGACTTGATACTGTTACTGTCAAAACAACGATGGTATATTTATAAACAAATGTTTCACCGGGCGTAATATGTTGTAAACAAGATCAGTATCGTACAACCATTCATGATCCATAGTAATATAGATCTGTCAGAAATCTAGATTGCAATCTATAAAACAATTATCTTCTTACATTCTCAGACGCATTACCATTCTTAAGAGATATTTTTAAACTTCACAGCTATGTCCAAGTACGCTTCTCCTCAGGTTGTTTTGTTTCAGTTTGCTCTTAGCGTCGTGGTCAAACATGCGCGTTTTTGTACAACCAATGAACCTTTTTTTTCATGGATATATCACGGGTATCAAAGAAAATTTGACAATATTATTAAAACTCTTCATCATGAAGGTCAACGTTCATTGGCGCCATCTACAAAGAAAATCGTTTTTATTGTGGGACTCTCTAGGGATTATACATATATATCAGGGGCGAATACAGAATTTGAGTTGGGGGGGGGGGCGTAAAAAGTACCAAAAAGGGGAAGGGTCTTTGTCCCCGATCAGGTCATTTGGTTAAAATTGGGTCTGAATGGGTTTTGTTTTCGTTAAACTTTGAATCTTATTGGGAAATTCGAATAATTATTGTATTCCTCTTTTTTTATGTATTTTCTTTTAGTTTGTATGAAATTTTATGAAGTGTATCTCATACTAATGTAACAGTTTTCCAAAGATGATTTGAATTTCCGTAACGTCGCTATGGATTCATAACTTATACCTAATAACATATCGAGATATCCGTATTACAGAAAAAGAGTCCATAATACTAGACCATCCAGTAATGTGAGAAGTACATTTGAACATGCAATGCAATATTATAAGATAAAATTTCTCCTCACTCTTTCATATGATGCAACTGAATACAAAAAGATATAGGTGGCATAATCAGGGGTAACCCAATACCTAAATACATGTATACCATTATACGAGCTATATCGAAATTCGCCATTTAGTTAAGTCTCGAGATAAAGTTCAGGATTTATTTCAAACTTATATGCCTACATTATATATATATGTTAGGCCTGATGAGAACATACTATCTTAAATAGTGTATTGGAATTATGTCACTTTTTCAAGAAGCTATTGAAAAAATTCGTTCTCGTTGTGTTAAATCTATTATCTAAGAACCCTTGTAATCCATTTCAAGGAGTCGGGCATAAGTTCGTTACCGAAGTTTTTCTCATATTCCATAGAATCTAACAATTATTGGAAGCTGATAATTTCATTATCATTTTTCTTTCGTTTCAACATTTTCTTTTTCGTGGTATCAACATTTTTATTGTTTCGGATAAAAAAAAAGAAATGTGCCTCAGACTTTATGTTTCAAAATGTTTCTCACTTTAACGGATTCATAACTTAATTCATTATCAGTAGATTGAAATATTTCTTCAAGAGGGAAGGGATGATACAAATAAAAACACAAACACTCAAATACACAAATTTTCGTCCCCTTGGCCTTTATCAAGTGAAAAAACGACGATCTATAATAATTCTTGGTAAAATCCATCCTTGCTTCTCTGGCGTTCATTGCAAAGTCACAGATTATTATAGATCGTCGTTTTCACACTTGATAAAGGCCAAGGAGCCGAAAATTTGTGTATTTAAGTGTTGCTTTTGTTTTTTTTTTAATCCATTATTATTTATCGAGAAAACAGTATTATAGAGAGAGAACAAATAATACTAGACCAGATGAGCCAGACATATTGTGTGACTTGTGACATCCAGTGAGGTACGAAGAACATTTGGAAATGTACATTTTGCTCTCTTTCTGTTATGATATTATGTAATTCAATACAGAAAGATACAAATGACAAATATGGACAATGAACATATCCCAATACACAGTATAAAATCGATAATTCAGAAAATCACAAAGCGAAGGCATACAAAATCATGATAAAACAGGAACCAAAGCAAACTAACAAAAACCTCCACCACATGAAAAGAAGGGAACTCCCAATATCTCTCAGAACAAAATCTGTATATTTGCTACTTGCTCTCGCATAAAGTATCAAATGGGATATGAACACGCCATAAGTACGCGATGAAGGGATGTTGCTACTCAGGAAAGGAAAATTTGTGATACTGAAACTGAAGTCGTCATGTTTGTCATAGAGTGAGGTGTTCATGTGACCATCAGCATTATGTCCAAAAAGGATGCTGAATTATTTGTCTCTGTAATTTCTTGTAGTGACTTCAAGCTCCGACGGATAGATTCTGCGAAGGTAATCAGCGAATTTTGGATTATTGATGGACAACACATCGTCTATATTTCTGTAAATGAAGTTAAAGTCTGAAGCTAAGTATCTTTTCCCTCCAGAGATCAAAGATTGAATGAATTCAGCTTCGTACGAGTAAAGAAAAATGTTGGCAAGGAGTGGGGCACAATTGATCCCCATTGGAATTCCGACAATTTGTTGGAAGACCTTTTCTCCAAACACCACAAAAATGTTGTCGATCAGGAAGTTTAACATCTGAATAATATCTGTTTGCCGTTCTTGTTTGTTAATGCATTACTCATAATTTTTGCGAGTCTTTCTTTCAATTAAGAATGTGGGATTGTGTTGTAAAGTGTCGAAAAACCAAAGGCTTTGGTGGAATGGGCTCTTCTGAAATGAGTGGATTTCAGATGTTCTAAGATAAGTATATAATCAGAGGTTAAACATACCTTATACTAGCTCTATCAAAGTTCGCCATACAAGAGTATCAAAATAAAGTTTCGGATTTATTTTCAACTTATTCCAATATCATGTATATGGACTTTTATTGTATGTTCGAGGACTTAAAAATCAATTTGTGCACAACCAATTTATATGCTGAGATAAAACTATGAAACTTCTAACTCTGCTTCATATTAAGATCTCATGTTATCTCTTGACGACTATAATAACCTAAATACTTCAATATATGACAAATGTGACGACTTCAGCTTCAAAATTACAAATTTCCCTTTCCTAAGTGGTAGCATTCCTTCGTCCTCTGCATATGGTGTTGACTTTTGATACGCTATTTCAGAGCAAGCTCAAAATACAACGACTTCGTTCTTAAGGGAAGCTAGGAGACACTAACCGAAAAACTACTGAACCAAGGATACATTTGTGAGCGACCGACTTTATCACTTCAAAAATGTTTTGGACGATACAATGAACATATAAAACATTATAACATTTCGTTGTCCGATAGCTGAGGTTAGTACTAACTTAGTACCTCCCAAAACACAGAATTTGACCAACTCGGATTTGATTTTTCGGCACACCCTAAGGGTGTTGCTAGCAAACAGAATATGCTTACTTTCCCTGGGTACCTGTTCTCATCTCCATTGCGGTATCACATTTGCTTCTTTGCAGAATCTTAAGTAGTCAGTGTTCACGGTGTTTCTATTTTGAAATAACTGGTTCCATAAGAGATTATTGTGTTTGGCAAGCTTTGAAATCACTGGAATTGCATTTTGGATTATAGTTTATATATTTAGCTATTCATTCAGTTTATTAAAGAAGCGCCACCTACAACGAATATGATTTTTCTGTAGGCATAATTTAAACTGATACAGTTGTATTTCTAACGGAATGCAATCTCTGGATTAATTCAATACAGTCAAAATATTTTTGGCAGTTTTATCCTTATTTCTGAATCCTGGCCCCTAGTATGACCGCATACGGCACGTGCAAAAGAATAGCGCCACCTTAAATCAATTCCGTTCTCACACTGGACTCTGTATAGATTTTTCATTAAGTTAGTGTTGTCCATCGTATTTCTGTGTTGCTGTTTTATTGTCTTTATTTGTCCGTCGTATTTCTATGGTGCTATTCGAATTAAAATAATGCACATCAAAGTGAATGCGAATTTAACGCACATGCACTGTAATTCTTTTTTTTTGGGGGGGGGGGATTTATTCTATTTTGTTTGCCAGAACTTTCGAATCATTTATACAGAGTACGGGCAGTAAAACTGTTTGAATTTTAAGATGATTTTGAATTTTGTCAGCGAATTTTCCCTTGTATTGTATTTCTTTTCTTTGTAGATTGGAACACTGATATTATTTTTTATTCAGTTTCAGATTTTGGTTTTGTTCGTTCGATTTTATCCTAACTCATTTGGTAGCTCTTAAAAGTTTGCTATCTCAGAGAGAGAGAGAGAGAGAGAGAGAGAGAGAGAGAGAGGGAGATAGATCGTTTGTTCGAAATTCTCTAAGCATACGTTTACTTACATAATCATCCAAGAGTTCTAAGATAACTTGTCTTGTTATGAATCGGTAATAATGTATTATTACACATTTTGTCAATCAGTATGCTAAACAAGTCGGCTTTATCTAGATTATCTTGATGAACTTTGCGCAATGTTTTATGCATTCAACTGATATTCTGTAAGTAAACTGAGAGCAGATAGAATGGCACATACTTATGTTATGCCCTGTTGTATAGAGAATATTCTGTAAATTAATACGAATTCAATATTGTGAGATCTTAAATTTCTATAAAAGACTTTGAACAGTAGAGACTGCGGTCATTATTGAGTATGATGTTGGCCTTTCCAGATACAATCCCTGAACTCTTTTTGGTGCGAAGGTTCGTCTCCCCTACAATAAAAGGTAATTTCTTTTTAACCTTTCCGTGTGATCAATGTGCATTTTGCCTATTGAAGCATTTTTAAAAGTCTGCTTTTTTTTTTGTTACAAAAAATTAAAATCGACGTAATACATGTATATCGACTTTGTTTCGTTTGACTTTTCTATCGTTTAACTTTGTTTCGATAAATTCTGTATAAATTTGCTTCATTTGAAAAAATCGAACATTGTTCCACTTTTAGTTTATTCATAACTTATACTCTGTTCAAATATATACTTAACCCTTTATTTCATTTCTCTTATTAACTTTTAACTCATACATGTATATCGTATTATTTGCCTCAACTGATTAATAAAACAGCTCGACAATGTATCTTCAAACTATTTCTAAAACTTTTCCTTCCATTTATTTGTATAAGTTTACTGCAACTGATTCGAATATTTTTGCAGCGATGTTTTATTTTATATATATACAAAAAAATGCGGACGCTATGAATTGCTACGTTGCAGCCGCAGTTCCTGTCATCCATAAATAAGTATACACCATATCTGTTCTTGTTGCGGTTAGAAAATAAACAGTTTTGAATCCATTGCTGTATAATTCTGAAGATGAACCTTATAGAAATTTTGTGTAACAAATTTGATCCAAATATTTACATTTTCTGAATTTTTATTCTTTTTATATGAAAATGACAATTTTTGAAAAAAATATTGTGCTGATGAAAAAAGTTTCTACTTACATTTTCGTTTTCACAATTCAAAATTTTGAATTATATGCAGCCAATCATTATTTATCTTTTAAGTTCAGAATGGAAAAAATAAAGATAAACATATAAAGAATTTAGAAGGATTTTCCTTGTTTGTATAGTTATTCATTGATGGCAGTGCAATGCAAAAATGATATCACACAAGTTCATAATACTTCTAGACAACTTGTCTATCAGGCATGAGGTGTGTCATCCTGTAATGTGCTAGACTTTATCGTAAGCTGTCGATTATGCTGACTACCACTGCTTCTATTTCTGATTTTTTTTATTGATTTTTTCCTGAATATGAACTAATAATGAGTGGGTGCATAAAAATGTAGCGAAAAGGAACAGTGAAATTGATTGAACCCATTTAAATGGACTTTTAACAAAAACACAAGAAAACAAACAAGATCATTCTCCGACCATATATATGAAACTAAAACGTCCGAGGTGAGATATCTTTTGGTTGTAGTCTTTATCATAATAAAATGGCATCAATAATGATTCATAGAATCTATGATGGTTAGCACAAAGAATTTCCTCTGAGGAACCTTGACCAGCTACCAGCCGATCTTTGTTTTTTGGACACCACGGGTAGCTCTGACCTTGAGTTCGCTTAAGCCAGCAGAGCACGGTCTGCTTGTTGTATTTGACGAATCATGCGTATTTCAGTGTAATTTATCTTGTACTTCCGTTCTTTTTGTATACTTGTTTTCTTTTGTTGATTTCTGTTTGCACTGGTTCGATCTTCGGTGTGCGTTTTAGCGATTGTCTTGAAATGTTACTGATGACGGTCACTTGGGCTTTAGTAAATAAAAAACTAGTAGATACACCGAAATAGCGTTTTCAAACTCTCTTTGGTACGAAGTTTTCGTTTTTAATTTTTCTGTGTTGTAAGTATTGTTATTCCATTGACCTAATTTTTTCTGTCATTATTCATTTCATATCTTGATATTCTTGAAAGTTTATTATTCATTTCATATCCTGATATTCTTGAAAGTTCATTATTCATTTCATATTCTGATATTCTTGAACGTTTCTCGTTGAATTCGCCACTGTCAGCATTTATTCCTGATTTGAATATAATAAACATATATCCCCTGTGGATCATATAGATGCATTGTCTAAAATAGTACGCTTCCGTCAGTTGAACATAAATTATTTATCCCAATAATGCCCACTTTATCTTTACGTCTTTCTCAAGAAAAGAATAAAAGCGTATTGATATATTTATAGAGAGAGACGTCATTAAATTCATCCTATATGAGAGTAATGAAATGCTACAGAAAGGGAATAAAAATATTTAATTCCGACCTTTCGATATGCAGAGTTACATGTACTTCTATTTTAGGACGGTATCTGACGTAAATGCATTATCACTTATAGAAATTCCTATGAAAACATACCTGAATTTTACGCTGGTTTCCATAGCATTTGATGACATCACATTAATTTAGTTTACGTCAGATTCCGTCCCAATCGGGAAGTAAATTCTAGATATCGAAAAGACCGAATTTTATGGGTATTTGTGCTCAGACTATATGCGTGACTGTTTGAGAAAAAAAAATCTATGATAGAGTATGAACTCAATTTAGACCAGAATGAATGATGTTTTCCAAGAATCAAAACTTCTCAGATTAAACATGAGCAGAAGTTGAATACTGTGAAAAAGCTTTGGCACTGTTTCTTCTAAAATTTGTTATGAACTTATTTTTTACAGACACAAAGGATTTTGATAAACATCTCGTTTCCTATATTTGTTACTTTTTAATCCAGATGTAACACGTTACCACTGCTGATATACTGAATTTATTACATTACAGGTTTGTGTATTTGGGGTACTTATTCAAAATATATGATCAAGGTCAATGTCATTTCTTCATTTAGAAGTTTCTGTTCAGAAGGCAGCTCTATGACAGCAAAGTTAGATAATTGGGGGGGGGGGGGGGATACCAAAACTGAGAGTTGAAAAGGCAAACTGAATAGAAGTATATGAAATATTCGGATGGATGTGTGAAGAAATATGCAGTCATTTTTGACAATGACTTGTACGTATTTGAATGATGTATTCATATTTCACTTATCTAGTCTTGATATTTTTTTAATTGCATTAAAAAATCCAATTACATTTTAGTTGAAAACTTTGAATCAGACTATTTTTCGTAGATATAAACAAATGGCACGAAGTTGTTCATTTTCTGTGCGTGACAAAGACCTAATTAGGACAGAAATCATAGAAATATGAGTGTAAATTCGTCGATTGATTACCCTGAAATAAAGAAAAGCTAATTACTTGTATGGCCGTGGATGACAGATGGCCGTCCTAAGTCCGCAACGGTAGTGCATTCGTCTAGTTTGTGTTTTTTTCGAAGTTCTTTGGTGCATGGGTTTTTTTTTTTGGGGGGGGGGGGGGGGGGTACTTCCTTGTCCATATTTTGTCCCTTGTTGTACTTGTCTACTGTTGTATTTTCACAATAGATCACTTTATCTTGGACGCCGACCTTTAAACATCCAAAGAACCTAATATGAGGTATCGTCAAATGTCCGATCGATATCGCACCTGCTCTAATGAATCAAAGACTACTGATATGACATAATAATGTAAAATTCTATCAGCAGGTGTCACCGTACGATGCCAAACAATTGGTTTTCAAAGCGAAGAGAAGCGGAACTGAAATCAGACGCATGCGTAGGAGATTGTATCCAACAATTACCACGCATTGAAAAAATAATATAGTTTGGATAAAATAAAATGAAAATGAATTAAAAAAAAAAAGACCAAATTGAGGCCTATGTTAGATATGTTGATTGAACTCGAAAACTAAGTACCTTTTTTTATCGGTCGTTCTACTAAAATATTAAAGATGGGAAAATCTATATTTCAGTATCATATGATTTACCAAAAATGTAATCATGATAACTTATTACATTTTTGGTTAAGCCCCTTGGTGAATCAAAAATGTAATCGTCATATAAGAAAGAGCTTTATCAGCGAATTTCTTTTCGTAGAACCCATTATCTCATTACCTAGGTAACAAAAATGTATTGCTGTAACAGAACATTCAATAATATTCAATGCTCTACCGATAGGACCCTATCTGTAACTGTAACAAACAAGATAATAAACGTAGAATTACATCCCATTGAAATAAATGACTCGAATACAAATAGCCAAGTGATGCACTTCAAAAGATTTAATAGTCTTTTTTATTGTGCAAACTTAATTATTTTACAAGACTGTCAGATGCATCCGACAGCCTGGCAGACATATCATTCTATTAGTTCCTACTTTAAAGTTTAATTGATAGTTGACCTAATCTTCTAAGAAATAGGAGGGACCTTCACCTTAACCTACTTGTACATCATATAATGTCTTGAAAATGAGAGAAGTGACTATTCTTGACTGTCAATCTCTGGGGACAGAACAATTTGATTTATACTACAAACACTTTACGTATAGATAAGGGGTATGTGATCGTTTTTTATATGATCCAGAAGACTGAATAAGAAGCCAAGTATAGTCCACATTGTCAATTTCGCATGAATAAGCTGTCAATGTATATTGCTCTCTTGTATGGAAAAATCCGTAAATGATGAATGTACAGAGTACTATTTTAGAAAGGTTTAGAACTTTATGTTAATACAAGGAGTTTTTCAAGGGAGAGGCAAACCTTCGTTTTTCCTTATTTATACTGGTTTTGAAAATTTATAATTTTAAACCAATAATTGATTACATTTAGAAAAAAACTACATTTTTTTATTTTTTAAAACTGACCCCATGATTCCCTTGTATTAGATTTTACAACGTTATGTCATTATTTGTTTATTATAAAACAATTAGGATCCACCTACAGCCTTGTATCAGCTCATCTCAACCTAAGAATTGCACACTAACTGACTAACGAGACTCCATGTCCTGTCCAATCCTCGACAGAGAAGACAGGGTGATGAGCGCATGTACGATAAATGCACTTGCTGTGTGTTGCATACCCGTAACAAAACACAAATTATGCCATTTATTCTCAATGTGAAATTAAGCTAAATAGGTATTTGCATATATTGAAACATTTATAAAATCAAAAAATAGTCAGAAAAGACTTCAAAACAGTTGAATAACAACACCACTTCTGAATACTTCCCTTTAAGCAATTCTAATGCTTTTGCTTTATCAATATATGCTTCGGTTCTGAAGAAGTTTGTCAGAGGTCTTAGAATATCCCCGCGAACTTCTTTTCGCATGGAGTCACTACCAGTTGATAGATCCTGACGAAATACAAAATTATTAGTACTTCTCATCAAAATCTCTCCAGTACTTCTGATGGTATGTCGAAAGCTTACTACGGAAGGACATCCTTGGCTCAGGTGAGCTAAAAAGAATGATCTGTGAAAGTTATCAATAATCGAAAACTAATATCAATATTTATGTTTATTTTCCGATGATGCATAGATCAATCAAGTATGTAGATTGCCGTGTGTGAAAACGGTACTCTAATCTATCATAGTAGGAATTTACAGCTTGATAACAAATATTTCAACATCACTTTTACATTTGATGAGTGATTGCTTCGTCGGTTTGTGTTACACTGAATCACTCTATATAACACCTGTATCGGCAATATTGGAAAGCTTTTACAAACGTTTCAAATATCCAAGGGAGGATAGTTTCATCAAAAAGGTAATACATGATTTTTTTTAAAGTTGATCTTTAAATGCATGCGCGGGTCTAAAGTGGGCGTGCCTGAGTTTGTGGTCAGGGTGGTCAAGACATCTGGTATATTTCATATAATGCTAATTTACGTAAAGCTCTATATAGAATCTTATATATATAGATTGCCCAAACATCATGTCCGAATCCCACCCTGGATATATTTTACATCTACTAAGACTCAGTATTTTGGAAGAACAATGCAAGTATTCGGTTAAAAAAAAGATATACATATTTCATAGGCGGATCCAGAAGATGTTTGAAGGGCAAACATATTATTGATTTTTAACGTGTTAGTATTATAATGATAGGGTGTTGAAAAGGATTATTCTTTCAAGTTTGCATCTGTCAATTTCTATGTTAATGTCAAATAAGACCCGGTGCTTGGGTTAAGAGTCGGCACCTCCTGCTTACATGCAACACCCACCACGCAACTATTAACATTTACAGGCCATGTATCATCTAGTAGAGGAGAATATTTTAAATCTTTCTTTTTTTTTCAAACATTGACCTTGACATTGAATTTTATTCCCAAAATCTATAGATTTCGTCCGTTTCTAAT
The DNA here is from genome assembly GCA_028142955.1 of Pinctada fucata. NCBI lineage: Eukaryota > Metazoa > Mollusca > Bivalvia > Pterioida > Pteriidae > Pinctada > Pinctada fucata. Next base: position 81,800,096 of record AP027102.1, read on the forward strand.
AAGTATCCAAGTTTTCAAATTTGGTTTTGATTATCGATTAAAAAATATCTTGAGGTTTATCCGAAAATGAAAATGTGACGCGTTTAGAATGTGTGACTGAATTTATCAAGAAGATGCAATTATTCGTCATTTTTATTTGAAAGAGGATTTGAAAAGATACTTCATGACCTACATATTGACGTGACCTCATTAATGGTTTATGAACAAATCCGATTAAAATAGTGACTCGTCAGTGCAGAATTGTTGATACTAGATAATGAACTGTGGCCATTAGTAGCACTTTTGAATGATTTCCGGAAAACCTACTTAGTGCTGAAAGTGTCATTCTGTTAAATTGATTATTTTACAAGTTTATTTGATTTGGTACTTTTCTTTATTGTTTGTTTGTTGTTGTTTTACTTGTTGTTTTTCTTGTTGTTTCAGGAATATTGTCAATTGCAAAATATTGATAAAAACCACGACGTTGACATGACCTCTAAATTTGATATTATCAGTATCAATGTCTCCTCACGTGAAAGTTGATTCTTTAATCAAATTACTTACAAAATATACAACATTCACAACAGCTATGATCATGATCGTAAATTCTTATTTCATTGGTTGGTTTGAAAAAGGAAGTCATATACTTCCCTGTATTTATTTTAACGGTCATAAAATATGGAAACAAATTACATGTTAAAGTTATTTAGAATTGAAAAATAGATCAATAAATTCAGAAGATGGTAATACATCGGTACTTTATAAGATAAGATCAGATCAGATATACTTTATTACCTAAAGAAGGGCCCGTAAGGGCATGACATGAACATGACAAGACAACAAGGAAATGAGTATTAAATAATATAACATGCAGTTGCAAGCATCTCAGATTTTCACTCTTTGGTACATGTGAATGTGGGGTCATTATATCTAATATGCAATGAAACATGGTTGAATAGCACTAACTACAAGATGATGAACCATTCAATTTAAAATTATTCAGTTCATATTGTATACCCCTTCGTTTTAATGTACAAGACTATATTTTATTTATTTATTTCATCGAAGATCTTCATTACCATTATATATGTTACTTGCTCTGTAGCCTGAAATAAATCCTTGAAGAAGAATCATATATTACTCTGCTATTTTTGAAAACTTGTCATTTCATACTAAAGTGCCATCGAAGAACGAGGTTACCATCGAAGCACCATCCCTCCAATGCTTCTTTGGTCATATATGTTACTGAATCGACCCCACAGGAAGTTTGGAGCTGCGCACTCTTTTCAAAATAGAAACACTAAATTCTAACATCAAACTAGAGGGTACTACTGAAAATTACTTTGGCGCTACTAAGATAAATTTGGCTGTTTCAAAACATCATTTTGGCTTGAAGTACGTACCACTGATGAAGAATTTTTAATGTACCAAACATGAGCATGAGCATAGAAACACCCTTACACAATCCATCCAGTGATTTTTGGACATATTTTTCATTTGGTTACGCCTCTGAATAGACCCTACACAAAATTTGGACCCGCTTATAAGTGGGCGCTACACTATTAGTTATTAGGTTTGTTACTGACCTTACACGGAAATCTGTCGGGTTGATAAAGCCCATAGAAGGCGAGGCGCTTGCGCCGAGCCTTCTATGGGCTTTATCAACCCGACAGATTTTCGTGTAAGGTCAGTAACAAACCTAATAACTGATTTGTTTTGTCGAGGACCATTTTAGGTACAAAAATGTTGATATCAAGAACAGCAGCACGTGATTTATATTATTATCCTCCGTCTGGTTTTGCTAATTGTCGGCCATTGCCTTACAAATTTTTGAAACTGACTTTCCACAAGAATTTGTCGGGCAGTCACATGACCAAATTCAAGCATTCCCATTGGGTCAAACTAGTCCGAGGCAAAACAAAAAACTATATTTTTCAGATTTTGGCTCAATGTAACACTGTTGATGATTGATTATCCAAAACATGGCCGTCTGATGTACAGTTTTCAGATCTTCCTGTTCAGATGGCTGCTCTCTGGCATAGGAGCTGGACACTTTGTTTTCCTTGTGTGTGGGTGTTTTTGTTTTTTTTTTTTCGGGTTTTGATTGTCATTTATTCATTCATTTATTTATTTATTTATTTATTTATTTATTTACATGTATTTATATAAATGACAAATATGGATAATGACCATATCCCTGTATACAGCACAAAATCGATAATTCAGAAAATCAGAAACCGGAGGCATACAAAATCAGGACAAAACAGGAACCAAAGCAAACAAACAAAAACCTCCACCACATGAAAAGAAGCGAACTCCCGATATGGGAGTGAGATCAGGTGCCCAGGAAGAGTAAGCATCTCCTGCTTGCATGCAACACCCGCCGCTTCAATTCGGTAGAACTGTCACATCCGGTAACTTCCATTTCGGAAGACATAGATTACAATCTTGGGTTGGATGGTTCAAATGGTCTATGACAGAATATCACCCACCATTCTGGAGAGTGGGACATCATAGTGTATGACGAGTTCCCCGTATCGACCGTAGAACTTCCTCAGTGACGATGTTAGTCGGTCACAAACATATCCCTGACTGAGAAGCTTATCTGAAAGACGCCTAGCTCTCAGAACAAAATCCGTATATTTCGTACTTGCTCTGGCATAGCGTATCAACTGAGATATGAACACGCCATAAGCAGGCGCTGAAGGGATGTTGCTACTCAGAAAAGGAAAGTTTGTAATGCTGAAATTGAAGTCGTCACGTTTGTCATAGAGTGAGGTGTTCATGTGACCATCAGTGTCGTAGGACAACATTATGTCCAAATAGGATGCTGAATTTTTTGTCTCTGTAGTTTCTTTGACTTCAAGCTCTGAAGGATAGATTCTGCTCAGGTAATCTGCGAATTTCGGATTATTGATGGACAAAACATCGTCTATGTATCTATAAGTGAAGTTGAAGTCAGAAGCTAAGTATCTTTTCCCTTCAGAGACCAAAGATTGAATGAATTCAGCTTCGTACGAGTAAAGGAAAATGTCGGCAAGGAGTGGGGCACAATTGGTCCCCATTGGAATTCCGACAATTTGCTGAAAGACCTATCCTCCAAACACCACAAAAATGTTGTCGATCAAAAAGTTTAACATCCGAATAATATCTGTTTCAGTGTACTTATTTTCAGAATCGGACTTTTCTTTTACAAAGTAGGTTTTGTCATAGTTCACAACAATAAATTTGTATTTGCGATTACCGTTCTTACTTGTAAACGCATTACTTATAATTTTTGCGAGTCTTTCTTTCAATTTAGAATGTGGAATTGTAGTGTAAAGTGTCGAAAAATCAAAGGCTTTGATCGAATGAACTTTACTAAAATGAGTGGATTTCAGATGTTCTAAAAGTTCCTTCGAATTCTTTAAAATCCACATCTGGTTGATACCACTGCGAGAATATACTGTCGAACAATATTTTTGAAGCCCAGATTTGATTTCAGATAAAACTTTGGTGAGTAAGATCGATACAGATTTGGTAGAACATTTTGAGGAACCAGCGATGAAACGTTGTTTGTACGGATTCTTATGCATTTTAGGTATGCAGTATAAGTATGGTAAATCTAAATCTAAATTGTTAGTTTGGAAGCCAAAGGAAGAAAGAGCTGATTTGTGGTTATCTATTATTTCAGAGGCAGAAAGGTTTGTTGGGGTGTAAGTGGGATTTCCAGGTGTCGAATTTAAACCCAACTCTTTAACTAGTAACATTAAATTACATTAAATTCATTCCTCTATTCTTCCAAAAGTGACCTTATTGTTTATTTATTTATTTTCATTTATTTTTACATTAAAGTAACATTATTTATTTATTTTCATTTATTTTTACATTAAAGTAACATTAAATTCATTCCTCTATTCTTCCAAAAGTGACCTTATTGTTTATTTATTTATTTTCATTTATTTTATTCTATTTATTTTTTCTTATTTTTTATATTTATTTATTTTGTATTTATTTATTTATTTGTTTATTTATTTATTTATTTATTTATTTATACATTTATTTATTTTACTTATTTTTTATTTTTATTTATTTATTTTACTTATTTTTTATTTTTATTTATTTATTTATTTTATTTTATTTTATTTCTTTTTTTATTTCTTTTTTTTTTTTTTTCTTTTTTTTTTTTTTTTTTTTTTTTTTTTTTGTTGCTACCTTTTACGGACAGAAGCTCAAGTACTCTTGGTATATACTGGAAAAACGAAGCCTACCGTAGTCTTGTGAGCAAATATGTTGGCGCCGTAAAGGTCAGTCACGCCGTTGTTTGTCGAAAGTACAGTGCTCTCTAAAAAGACTTTTTGGGGATCCGTAGGAGTAATGTTACTCTTATCAATCCCCTACGTTACGTTCCTCATGTCATACGGACATCACTACCAAACTGAATTATACTAATAAAAAGTACTTCACATTTTGTAGTGGGTATCGTATTGTACATTGTACTAATCCCCCGTGTGTTATAAACAAATAAAACTTGTCGAATTTAGAAACCCAGGGGGGGGGGGGGACTTTCACTGTTTCTCATTGTTGTTCTGTAAAAACCTGCATTAAAAACATAATCAAATGTAATTCAATACAATTTCAATATTCTAGAGTGTTTCACAAAATTCTAAAAGTGAAATTTGAGACAGAACCAGAATATGATACGTGTAATTCTACAGAGATAATTGATGAACTCTTGGATCCGCCAACTTTATGGCTAAAACAATAGGATGTCTGATAAACAATTTATTGCACCGTGGCTGCTGATTATAAGTAAGACGAGGGACGAGATGATGTAAATATTGATTTTGCACATTTTATAGTACACTCATCATATACAATACCATATATGACCGCTCTATTATTGAAGTTCATCACACTATGGAATATTATCTATCGCCTTTCAACATGTATGCATATAAATGTATAGTGTAGGAATTCAATATTTTGACGAAAATCGACTGTTTTGAATGATCGGATATTGAGAACGGACAGCTTGAGAATAACAATTTTAAGTTTTAGAGTTTTTTGCCCAAAAATACCCTAGATACATTGACAATGGGCCAACAAGAAGGAAAGTTTGCCTATGACGGACCACTTGGTATGTTTTTGTTTTTTATAACTCAAAATTCGTATATATAGTAATATATTGATATTTTTAAAATCATTTTCATTTTTTTTTTCTTCATCTATGGATTCATATGGTACAATGCGTAGTAAGGTCACAATTCATTCAAAGACTTTTTTAAAGAAGATATGAATGAATGACTTGACAGGTAGCAGCTGTTAAGTTTAACAAAATAGTTACCTGTCTAATCAATTTATCAAACACATTATGTCTATAAAAGATTTATTGCAAATGAAGAAAAAACAACTCTAGATCCCTACTCAGTAAATAGAATTTATTATCATATTTTCAATCGAAGAGTATTCCGAAAGTTATCATGATTATATTTTTGGTTAAGCCCCTAGGTGAATCAAAAATGTAATCACATGATACTAGATATGCATGTTTTATATTTAAAACGAATGGTGTTTAGGCGCGTAGCCAGAGTACTTTTCAAGTGGAAGTTCTTTCAGGCAGGGGAATAGGGGCTGCCTTGAGGCCCCAAATTTCTGTCCAGGGTGGAGCCCTTTTGTGGGGTCCAGGGTTGAAGCCCTTTGAAGCTAATGCAATGAAATGAAATGACCCTTTGTACCATTTTTGTCTTTAATTTTACACAAGATTCTTCTTCAATAATGTGCAGGGCAATAGCAATAGTAAGTTTTTCGTTGTCCTGCCACTGATCCCCATTTATCACATTTATTTGTTTTTTGTTTTGTTTTTTTTTTTTTTTTTTGGCAAAATGGTGTGGAAGCACCTGCGTACGCCTGACGCTATATCTACAAAGCCAATTGTGCCTCATATGAAATTCATGTGAAATTTACATGAACTTTACGTGAAAGTTCACATGAAATTTATGTGAAATGAGCACGAACATGAAATTTACATGACATTTTTCACATGAAATTCATGTGAAGATTTTTACATGGATGTTATGTGAATTCCGTTTCCTGTGAAGGTCACTTAGAAAAATTCATGTGAAATTCATGTGAAGGAAATTTATGTGAAATTCATGTGAAATATTTTTCACATGAATCTTATGTGAAATTTATATGAATTTTACATGAACTTTCATATGAAATTTACATGATGCTCATTTCATATGAATTTCATGTGATGCACAATTGGCTGTGTATTGTGATGGTTGGTTATTGCTTTTGTTGTTGTTTTATGTATCGCAAAAGGATCAAAGTATTCAGAAAACCTTTATAGGAGAGATGGTGAAAGGATCTTTACCTTTTATTATTTGATATTTTCCTTTATTTTAAGTGAAAATACAAAAATACAAAAAACAAAACAAACGGCAAACTTCTTCCGATCGCATCAGAGACGAAAAGTACATGTATATATAGAAAAGCAAATGAACAGAACAGAACAGAACTTTATTACTCAAAAACAAAACAAAAACATTTAAAATCGCCCCCCCCCCCTTATCAAATTTAATTTGTCATTTTAGATAAATATACGAATACACGTGGCGACATCCATGTTTGATTCCATGTATTCAATGTTTATTGTATTTTTTCGTAACTAATTAATGTTACGAAGTATTATGGTATTATGCTCGATATGAGAATAAATTTAACGTATCGGAATTTAAACATGGCCGTTTTGATTAAATACATCCATGTGAAACAAGACGGTGTTGAAACTAGTAATAAATTTAATTAATCTAAACCAGGTGTAAGTAAAATCAAACAAACGTTCTTGTATCAGAGGTATTGGAAACATTTGTGAGTGATCATAGGAAATTTCAATCGTCATACTATTCAGTTTAATTAGCTCTCGCCCTGACTACACCGGTATGAATCTATCAATGACTTTGTTTTATCTTAATAATTTAAAACCTTCAATGTATAGATAGATAAGTAAAAGTTTCTTCATCTGTGAAAAAAGCAGTTAAGAGAAGACGAATCGATCAGCAGGTAAGATGAAATATTAATGAAACATTTAATCGACAGGTATTTGGCTATTAATGGGGGCGGGGGAGAAAAATGAGTTTTATCGAGTTTAAAAAATGGAGAGCAAAGTCGAATATTTATAAACTTGATGTATTTGTTGAAGATGCTCTCTCTCTCAAGTCTATCATCCTGACAAACTCTAGCCTTTGATGGCCATTTTTTTTTTATTCAAGAGTCCTCGAATGATGGCCCACTACACTTTAGCTCGCTCCAAGCAAGAGAGCCACTTCGTCGTTAGGCCAAGATAAGACTAAATTTGTTTTCGTGTGTTAGTTTATATTAGTAAACATGACCATCATTATCTTCCAGAATCTTTGATTGATTGTTCTCCGTCCGTCCGTTTCTTATTTTTACAACGAGGAGGTAACTGCTCCTTCGGTGAGACATCGGGCAACAGGCATCCAGGGAGAAAAAGGAACAAATCTTGTGTCGCCTATGTCTATAATACTATGCGATTTGAGACTGTCATTGGATTATACTGGAAATTTTTCTTTTCCATGTGCTCTGTAGATATATTGAGTACGATTAGACCTTTGTGATCGATCTATCACAATAAGGCACGGTCCATTTGATATTCTGGGGGGGGGGGGGGGGGGGGGCTTGGGTTTTTTTTCGAAAAAAATAATTTTGCTCTCAATTTTCATGAAAAAAAAATAAATTTGCTTATGGTGTGACAGAAAAAAATAATCTTGCTCTTACAAATAATCTGAATTTGAAGAATTACCATAAAAATTCTTGACATTTTTTCGGCTCGCTTCGCTCGCCGCAGTTTTCTATTTGTATCAAAAATTTTTGCCTCGCTTCGCTCGCCATAGTTTTCTATCAAAACATTATTTACTAATGGCAAAGTTAATATATTTGAAGATATTAAAAGTTATACATGTATGTGAATGAAAAAACTTAAATATATTATCAAATTATCAATATTTATGTATTGCTATTGATACATGTTGCATGTATCCCATAGAGTCTAATTTTATGTTCTTGTAAGCTTGGAAGGAGAACTTCAGGTATTCACCAATTTACAATTCTACATTTAAAAAATTGTCTAGGACATGTTATAAACATGTATCTTATATAAAATATTGAGAATTGTATTGTAAAAATCTGTTATCTCTCTGTTTACAAGTAAATTGAATACTTGCATGAAAATAAAATAATATATTAATATTTAGAGTTTTGAGTAAAAATATAAATAATTTCTGTCGATCAACATGATAAAACACAAACATTCTTAATAGGTGCATCACTTTGTTAAAAAACAAAATTCCTTGCTCCAACTTTGAAAGAAAAAAATAATTATGCCCTGGTCCGGGGCGAAAAAATAATTTTTCTCCGACAAAAAACCCAAGCCCCCCCCCCCCCCCCCCGAATATCAAATGGACCGTGCCTAAAGAAAAAGTGTGCAGCTTTATTCAATATGTCCCCAAATATAAATGTGGTACTAGCTGTGCATTTACTTTGATACTCATTTCGAAATTTTCATAAACTTAAAACTAATTACGATTGCCATCGTAAAATAAGGTAGAGTTTATAATTGGAACATCGATCCGCTCGAAAATGCAAAAAAAAAAAAAATGATGATTATAATTTCCTATCAAAAATGACTTAAACTCTACATTTCATAGAATGCTATAAGGTATATTGTATCAACAGTGTACTGTGTGATGCATTGTGCTTGACAACTTCTGGAACTTTTTGCCCAGAAGGCTGCTCGCCGACAAAGAATATTATATGGGATACTTCGTTTTTCTTCGTTATTAAGAAGGGCATTAAGGACAGACATTTTGTAAAATTATACATGTACATTAACATATGACATCACTTGCATCATCATCTTGCTTCAGAACAAAGAACCGTGACTCCACAAATTTATGAAAAGGATATTTACCCAAAAAATAGTCAGAGGCCAATCGGGCAGACTGTCTAAATTTATTATTGTTTGCGCGATTTAATATGAATGTGTGTCAAACGATTCAACAAATTTTCTTCACGCTAAATTTGCTAAAAGAAACCGTTTATGTGGTTATCGCCATTCACCCGGCAAACTTCAAGTAGTATCACATTTTCAAGTGGACGTAGTCTCAAATTAGACTAACGTAGTGTGAGATTTTTCTATCACTTTTTAAGTCCATAAAATAATTTCACAAAGAAAAAGGTCCTGGCTAACTTCACTCCATATCGCGACAAGAGTAGATTATAATTCTAAGTAGAGCAAAATCCATTGGAAAAATGATTTATGTTATTCTTTCGTTAAATATTTAAACAGATATGACTGTTTAATATTTAGAGCAAATACAAAGACCATTCATTTTGAATGCGGATTACGCATTTCAATGACGATGAAAATTCTTCCATGTGGCTGTGAACAATCAAGACGTGTTTCTGATCATTAACATATTTCAGCATAGGTCAATTACTTTCGATGTGTTTGAATAAAGAATAATGATTTTTATTCATATGAAATAAATTAGAATGAAATAACAACAAAAGTTCAATAAAACATATTTCTTCAAACAATCGTTTCTAAAACTGGTTCAGACGCCAGCTAAAACTCTAAACGAAATAGGGTTCCAACTTTTGCAACTAAATTGCTTGATCGTGCTTTAGACTAATCCGTTATACTGACAAACTAATTCACTTTGTCCACTGGAACCTATAAAACATTTGCCTTCCTTAATCCATGGTTATATGCTCGACCTTGTGTCTGATTTTGTAAACACTTGTTTATATGGTTTGTCAATCTGCAAAGAGAATCCTTGTGTCTGCATGTAATGGCTGTCCATTATAGATATGCCAATGTCCTACCAGTAGTTGATATAAGGCAAGGACTGTTTGGCAGCGCCCTTCATAATATGCCACTGTCCTACCAGTGCTTGATATAAACCAAGGACTGTTTGGCACCGTCCTTCATACAGATGGGTTTTTTTAAAGTTCCAAAATGATGATACAAGACTGTGTAGTGTGTGGACAGTGTCTTTATTAAGACTTCAAGATTACATCCTCGATAAAAACGTCAATGCGATTTACCTTTGATAACTCGAAGGTTCATTATGTCTTCGAAGATGGTAACGAAACTTCCAGATCAAGGTCTCGTTTTTGCACACTTTGTATGTTCGTGTGTTGAAGCTTACAGTGGCGGATCTATGATTTCAGATGGAGGGGGGGGGGGCAAAGTTCATGTTCAAAAAGATGGTTCATAGAAAAGCTGATAAGGAGAAAAAGAAAGAAACAAAAACGAAAACACGAATATTAAGCCCGCGGATTTCATTAAGTGGTTGGGGACTGATAATAGCGTATATGTCTTGAGTTCATATGAGAACAGGAGAGCGCAGCGAGCCGGAATTTTTAAAATATGAAGCGTTCGTTCTGTTTAAATTCAGTCATAAAAATCATATACAACTTTATTCTATATTTTGGCGTGCGGAACGAGCTTGAAAATTTTGGGAATAGATTATTACATTTTGTCTAATACGATTTCTTTATCTGTATGATTTTCCATGCTCTAGTTTTGTTTAACCAATAGGGTGAATGGTAAGAAAAGTTAGGGTATTGCAACCCCACTATCCACCTGTCCTAATTATTCAAGACTTACTTTGAATTTGTAAATGTTTATGATAAGAAAGGTAAAGGCAAAGTGAGGACGGAAAATACGCATCAAACGAAAAAGGAAGTGCGGCGAGCGAAGCGAGAGAAAATTTTTTACCAGAGTAAAAGGGTTCACCACAAAAAGATTATTCTTAATCAATAACTTTGGACAAAAAAGGGGGAGGCGCCCCCTCCCTCTAAATCCGCCACTGGTTTGGATTCTCAAATATACATGCACAACCAATGTAATTCCCTGAGATGAAACTATTGAAAGGAACGTGTAGCATTTCCGCTTGTAAACGCTTTTACAGCTTTGGTAACTTCCTATTTTCTTGACGACTGACTTCGTGAGGGAAAGGGTTTCAGGAATTGACGAAATAAGAATGAAAAAGAGGAGGAAGTAAAAAAAAAGGAGGAGAAAGAGTGTAAATCATATGATAAGAACGAAACACTTCAAAAGAACATAATGGCAAAGGCATTGAACTTTTAGGATCATCCAGACTATCAATTGAAATATCTTCAATGAATTAGGAATATTATAAACTACTAATCGACAGCCATCAATCTACATTGTTTTCACGTGGTTTTCTTGGGTAACCACACTTTTTCAAATGGTTGTCGATTTAAATTCATTGCCTTTGCTTTTACTTTTAAATTGAATTCTACAATAGATTTACAACTAGGTGGGATACAATAAGATTGATTTTCATCACGCAAATTTTCATTAGACTAGTTTTCATTTTGTTGCTTTCTTCTTGTAAGTCCTAATATATCTCAGATTTCATCACGCTGAAAATTTGAGATTTTATTCTGAATCGCCCAGTTTTGAAATCGAAAATGTAGGTAAGGTAAGTAATTCCTTTGAAAAAGAGAAATTTACATATTCGCTTCCGTAGATAAGCAATGATTGTACAATAGAATAAACTATTGGTTGTTTTAACTTATAAGCCATGGGTCGAGCTTTTTAAACTCTGGAGATTTAATGTTCCGTGGAGCTACAACTGTTTTCTTGCAATTCACTTCATGATTTTAGTTGAGATATAAAAGGTAAGTCGCAATGTGTTCAAGATAGATAAGGTTTTTATCGATGTAATAATAATTGTAGAATTAAGGGATGACTCGATACAATTTAATTTTTTCCCGTTAGTTGAGGTTCTAAGGCTGTCGAAAAGTGGAAGGGTAGTGATTGAAACCAAAAATTCCACGAATCTACTCATTGACGCATTGTAGATATTATGCAGCATGGGGAGACAAAGTTTGATTCTTAGGAATTAGTTTTAACATTTGTATCACTTGGTGAGTGTCATTGCTGGTGGATCAGAAGTCCCCGAAGGCACATATAGCCAAGCTCTATCAACTTCAGTTGATCGTAACTTCAACGCATTTGAAAATTTCTATTATCAAAATTTCTTGAAATTTCTAAAACGTGGGTCCTGTAGCATCATATCCCACTCATCCCGCTACGTCTTTCGGTACATTTTTGGACAGAATAATTTTCACACTCTTTGGCAATATTACATTGTTTAGGTTGAGGATCACTGACGAGGGTTAAGCATCCGAAACGTGCATGTCTGGTCCATGCTGCAAATTTATCTGTTCTTAAATGATGCTATTGAATTTGAAGACGTTTAACATTTAATGTCTATGAACTCAGTCAGAATTACGCACGTAGTGATGTTTTTCAATAAACTATTCATATCTTTTCAAACTATACATTGTTATAAAAGGCAAGGGTCAAGTAACCTTTGAACGATTTCTTATTGAAAACGTCTAATTGAAATTTCGGAGAAATATTTACCTGAAAATGTCAAAGTTTCATATTTATCAATAAGTCAACGTTCTAGAGGTTATGATAGAGACACTCCCAATCTTTGTCTCCCGGTGCAACAACCCCATTGATTACAAGTAGGCACTAATTACTGTTTTAGCTAAGATAACATTTATTTTCTAATGTCCACTTATATTTCATTATATAGTAAGTAGCTTGGTTTAACCTTTGTGTATATAACTCCCACTCCAGTGTTATATTACCAAGTGCATCCTTTGTCAGTTTTTGTCGTTCTGGCCTATACTCATAGGCCAGAAGCTCATAGGCGGTTCGTCATTCGTCCGTTTGTCCGTTTGTCGCATTATATACAGTGTAACTCTCCTATGCAACTTGATTCAACGTATTGCATGCTTATTCTAGTTGTATGTAATATTTGTACCACTTAGTGAGTGTCACTGCTGGTGGAGCAGGATTCCCCGAGGGCACATACATGTAGTCAAGTTCGATCAACTTCGGTTGATCGTTTCTTCGACGCATTCGAAAATTTCTGTTCAAAAATTTTCTCGTACTTTATGAAAAGTGGTCGTGTAGCATCATATCCCACCTATCCCTCTACGTCTTTCGTTTTTTTTTTTTGTTTTTTTTTTTTCATATCTTTCAGTGTCTGATCATATTTCATTGGACTGAGGATCACTGACGAGGTTTAAGTTCCCGAAACGTGCATGCCCACGATGCAAATTTATTTGTTCTTAAATGATGCTATAAATTTGAAGACGTGCAATATTTACAAGTATGTGAACTTCAATAGAGAATTCTGTAAATATACAATTAAGTCTTTATTTAAATTATCTAAACTACGTTGTTATCATAAAAAGGGGGACTGTGTAGTGTGTACCAGTTTACTAGTAGTCCATATGAAGACATTTCGATTTGCTTTGACTTACGGAAGTTACGGAAAGTAAAAGAGTGGAGGGAGAGACTATATAAGTTGAAATATGTTATCTGTTATATAAATTTTGAGGATGATAAAGGATCGACGAATGGTTAGAAAACTGCCGAAGTTATAAATTGAGAGAACAATGAATTGAGAAAGTCGAAATATGAAATATTGATTATTCTCTTAAAATTTTCTGTTAGAATCAATTTGAAGATAATTTCGTTAAATATCATTGCAGAAAAAAACATAAATATGTATTCCTGATATCACCCGGTATTTGTTTTGGTTTATAAACTTTTCAATATAAATCAAATTGTTATTTTAGTCAACAAACTTTAAGTACACAGAGATATGTGAAAATGAATGATTCGACAGAATCTGGTGGCGCCATTTTCTAAACTCTTAGTTTAAACAATGAAAAATTTATTTACAGTGGAAACATAATGGTTCTCAATGTAAGAATGAGACGAGATTTTATTGCTCACTTCATACTTTCAGTATGGCACAAAATATACAGAATATTTTAAATCACCATATTTTTTCTAAAAGTGAGTTTACACTTCAATAAAACAGATTAGACATTTTAAAATTGTTAGATATACACGTACTAGTGGCTATTATAAAGGCCTTGGAGGGGTATTTACTTGTATTAGTATTTGTCCCTGTAAAAGTAAAGGGAAAAAAACACATATTCTGCTGCAACAATAGAATTTAACAAAAATGTGAGTTCAATTATCATCAAGGCAAATGACTACACACTTACACTGAGGTATAATATACACCATTGAGGGGGAGTTAGCACGATACTGCCAAGCCCCGACGGTATAACTGCGTTTCGAAAAGTATATCCAACATATACCTGTCGGAACCACAAAATACAGTACGTTTATCCCCTAATCGTTACACTAGACTCTGTGGAAATTGTCCATTAATCGAAGAAATACCAATTAGTTCATCTGTGTCAGAGTCGAGAAGGCAAGGTAAAACCATTAGAATTTCCATTGGAACAGTTGCGAACCTCGGTATGAGCAACATTCCGAAGTTAAACAAGGTGACCGGGGAGAGTCAGCGTTTCCAGTTTGCATGCAACATCCGTCGCAACAGTTCCATGAAAACTTGTCAAATTCGGTGATTGTTTCAATGTACATATTGATGTACACATCAGGATATTACGTCTTGTCTGGTGATGTTGACAACCATTCAATCGCAATCTAGAATGTCACTGATCATTCTGGAAAGAATGATCTTATATGTTTCTATAAGATCTCCGAAGCGACCGAAGAACTTTCTCAATTATGATTTAAGCCATTGTATAATATAACCCTGAACCAGTAGTTAACTTGCAAGCCGTCTGGCTCTAAGGATGAAATCGTCATATTTGGAACATGACCTGGCGTACCGAATGACTTGAGAAACAAAAACGCCATAAGCAGGAGAAGACGGAATGTTGAAATCATCACGCTTGTCATACAGTGAGGTGATAAAATAGCCGTTTACGTCGAAAGTTAGAAGTATATCCAAGTACAAAGGGGATATGTCGCTCTCGGTTGCTTCCTTGATCTCTAGTTCATGAGGATAGATTTCATGAACGTGATCCTTAAAGTTCGGATAATTGATGGACAACACGTCATCTTTGTATCTGTAGGTAAAATTGAACTGATATGCAAGGTGCTTTCGCCCTGTGGAGAGCACGGTCTGGATTAAGTCAGCTTCATACGAATATAAAAATATGTCCACAAGAAGTGGGGTGTACTTGGTACCCATAGGGATGCCAACTATTTGCTGGAATAAGGTTCCTCCAAACACCACAAAAATTTTGTTTATCAAAACATCAAGCATCCGGATGATATCGTCTTCAGTATACTTTTTGTCTGCATCAGAGTGTTCCTTCACGAAATAAGTATCCTCCCTCCCTATCACAAGGTATCGTTATTTGTATCTCCTGTTCCCATTTTATGAAAGGAAGGTGTTGCGAATTATATTTGCCAATATGTTTTGAGCTTTTCGCGTGGAATGGTAGTGAAAAGCGTGGAGAAGACGAAAGACTTTATGCTGGTAATATAGTTGAAATTGGTGGCTTTTAACGTTTCCAAAAGTTCCGTAGAATTCTTGGGACCCACATCTGATTGATTGCATTTCCGGAATATGTTGTCTCGCAGTTTGTTTGAAGACATTGCTTGATGCCAGTTAATATTCTCGTAAGTAAAATGGATAGAGGTTTCGAGGAGCACCTGGACGATAGATACACATGTAGATCTAATGCTGTCCTCCCTCTCTCTAGTGTGTGGTGTCTTTGTCCGTGTTTGGTGAGTGCTGTTGAGATTATCGTCAGGATCTTCTTCAACTTATTCTCGTCTTAGAAAAGTGCGTCCCACTGTTTTCACCGTCGGGGATCTCCTTCCTAACTTTGTTTTGTTTTGTTTCATATTTTTCAAGAAATTATATCATATGCCTATTTGAATGTGATTGTTCGGATTCTAATGTTGGTTTTGGGTTTGACTTTCCCTCACTGTTAAGTTACCCAAATCTGATAGACTAAGTGTATATTTTTTTAAATATAAATTATTTCAAATGATTTTAATTACGTCCATGTAATTAATGAAGAATTTATCATGAAGTATTGATTTCATTTCACTTTGTCAAGTGGCAATAGTCCGTAGGTCAATGGGTATCTAAAGGTCATCATTCCGACTTGTTTTACTTGTTCAAGTGTGACGGACTTCAGTAAACAAGAAATCTTAATTGATAAAAAGGCTATAAGTTCAATGACTTACAATGATTCGAATCAAAAGTTCAATAAAAGTTGTTGACGATCGTAAGGAAGTCAGTTGGTCGAAAGATACATTGAAATTCAATAACCTTGAAATCTTTTCAAACCTAGAATTACTTGGCCATAGATTTAGGTATGTCATAAACAGATCGCAGATCATTTAATTATTCGATTAATCTAAAAATCAAATTTACAATGAACAAGTAAACAGATTAGCTATTCATTTTATATTTCAACATGTAATGATTACCTCCATAATTGGAAAATTTTGGAAAAAAACACATAGGCCAATAATTGTAGTTCGTTCTTAGATGTTATCTTATGACGCGAACATTTACCTGAAAATATGACGATTTCAATTACTTTAACTCGCTTTCTGAGTATCAGCATTCAATCATTGCCTGCCTAAACTGTATTTGTATCTCAGCTTTACACATTCAAAAAGAAAAGAGGTCTTTTTTCAGATAAACTTTCTAAGCAGAGACTATTTTGTTGATTTGATTAAACCCTTTTGCCTTTTTCTCTTTGTTCTCGGTTTATGGCTTTAAGATTGAGCAATTTTGAATATTATGTCTACTTTCTGAATTACTGTACCTGCTTTTTTTCTCCGAACCCCTTATTAAATTATAGCGAAGGAAGAAGTACTGATCTATCCATATTTAAAGACACATCCATCATAACAAAATAAATATCAACATTTCATGAAATTGTATAAGTACATTATGTCAGAAAAGTTTCCAATATAAGGATATGCTTAGCAAACCAATGAAAAAAGAGTAAACTAACTTTGCTGTCAAGCTTGATAAACCCTCTGAAACAAACGAGAATTCTCATGAGAACTAATGATGCCTTACAGACAAATCAGCAGAGAAACTATAGAGGACATTTTGGTTGGTGCGTAACACGCAAGATGTAGGCTTTATGTATGTCATGTATAGGAGTATCGCTTACATCTGATTGTGAAAAGAATTGAGTTAATATTTTCGTTGAATAATAATCAATTCAATAAATAACATAAAACGATTCGTCAGTCATGATTCCTTTATGTAAATCACTCCTACATTTGTTAATCGATTGATCGTACTGGTACTGAAGAAATCAACATTTAAGTAAGGAAGCCAAGTTCCAACAAAATAAAGTTTTATGAAAACTGTAGCTTGAAGCAGATATTCATAAACAAGAAATAGATTTCATATGTGTCAAGATTCTCGGAAATCTTATTCTGCATTGCCTATGGTCCTATTAAAGTACCATTATAGTATAATAAGCAGTGAATAATAAAATCTCCAAGAAATATCCATTTCAACGACCAAGACAAGATCTCCCAAAAAGCCGAGACAAAATAAAGTGACTAATGGACAAGTCGACTTAAAACGACCTTTCACTAGATTAGTAGCAAAGGAAATGGTTATCCGAATTAGCCGTCATGAAAGGTCGAAAAAACAATAGACAACATGGCGTTGAAATTTAAATTAATGATCAAAAGACACTACACACTAGTAATTGTCTCGACTATAGAGCACATTGAGCGGACGACAGACACTACACACTAGTAATTGTTTCGACCATAGAAAACATTGAGCGGACGACAGACACTACACACTAGTAATTGTTTCGACCATAGAAAACATTGAGCGGACTTGGAAACATATGGTACGTGGTTGATTCTTACTCCTCCTCGGTCCCTAGTCGATTTTCAGATGACTCTGTGCGGATATAGATTACAACGCTTTCTCCTTGATAAAGTAATATTCCAAACCCCCATGCACATCATAAATCCTCACTCGACGTGGTATGAAATTAAATATGCGTGATATGTAGGCTTAGCAAAAACAATATTTTGTACTTGGAATTTGCAGCAAGATTGACTTTTCTTCGGGGGAAATTAAACCTTTGAACAGTTCCTAGAAACAATATTTGATTGGAACAACTAATTGATTGTTCTGTGGCAAAGTATGTTTGTTTTAATATCAATATTCCTTGGAGTACAGCAAATTTTCAACCGCTGTATTGATGGATATGGGGAATAGCAAAACCTAGTAACCTCGACATTTAATATCTCAATATTACATAATTCTATTTTCACTATATGTAAACATTTTATACCAAAGTATTCTATATTTTAGACTCTTATATACTTCAAATATCGTGGTATTCTTTATCCAATTTATTTTTCGAGATTTTATTTACTATGAGCTTTGGCTTCCATCGCTTGTCGAATTAAAATTAAAAACAAGCATATCACTACAGTACACGTTTTAATAACGATCAGCTTTCGCAGGTGAATTGTGTGATAAGTTTTAATCAATTTGGAACAAATCTTTAGAATCTAAGTAGTCCGGAGTTTGACTTTTACATTACGATCAAATTTACCCCCCCCCCCCCCAAAAAAATCGGACAAAGAATCCACAATCATTTGACATACTGGTAACATTTTGATGACCACATTAACGGTGCATCGCTATTGGAGATTCGTACTTTACTTGTGAGAGAAAACAAGTTTTTCCTGCAATTCTACACCATAATAACCCAACAATATCTGCCAATTAGCTTTGTATCTTTGCTAATAAGACCTCATGTTGACAAAAAGTTAACGTATAATTAGCTCCAAAGCCATTTGTAGTATAGGCTTCACTTCACACATTTTGAATTCTTGGATGTTATGTTTTCCGCACGTTGCCACATAGAACGGAATTTCCTTCACGTTTGACCTAAATCCTACGGTGATCAATTGAAGAACTGTATAAAATAACTCTGTAACACATTGCTGCAGTTCCTTTGTGTAGACTCCAATCGTGATAATTTTTTTGTTTTCACTTGTCTTAGAATAAATCTGATCACGTTGAATTTACACAAGATTGGCAGCTATATATCCTTGCTCTCCTTTTGTTTTCAGAAGCAGGTCGTTTTGAGATGGTATTTAAGTAATAAATTGGAATGATAATGTTTTTCTTCTATTGTTTCTCATTTTCTCATCTTTTATCAATATTTTAGTATATTTTTATTGATCAATAACTCTTCAAAATGAACCTGCACTTTCCGATGATAATTGCACTTGGAAACCTAACGATTGATTGTGCTACGGGAATCTTAAATCTCAGATCGCTTGACGTGCTGCATCTTTCTTTTTTGAATTATTGTTTTATTTCAATTTAACTTGAGTATAATACATAATAATTCAATAGTTTTTATAGCATGATATGAATAACAGCCATATATGAATCACGCTTTTGATTCCTGGAAAAACGTGTTCTACTTGCTCTGTTTGTCATTTCATGGTTATCCACCTGTACAGAAGAGTAAATTTACAGAACAAATAGTTGAATATCCTTGCATTCATGTATCGCACCTGATCTCGTCTCCATAGGGATTTAATTTTGCTTCTTTTCCAGATTATTTCTTCATGTATCTCCATGGTTTTGAATATCCATTGATTATGATTTACGTATGCTGATTTTGGAGTTTGACTTTCACTCAAACTGTCATATTTACATTACTAGTATATTCCCAATGTTAAACGTCCATTAAGCTAGAATTATATTCCAATAACTTGGGTTGCTAATTGTGACGTCACGTTCAAGTTTTGCTTGTAGGGAGAATTTACCGACGTTCAAACTCATTCGACGCTATAGCAGGCAAAATGTGCGAAATGCATGCAAATAAAAATGACTGATATTTAGATTAAATGTAAATATAAGTAATGACTGTCTTACTTTTGGTGTTCATGGGTGTATAATTCTGGTTGGACACGTGCAAATTTTCCGAGAATCGCTTCGCGATTCACGGAATTTGCACGTGACCAACCAGAATTATACACCCATGAACACCAAAAGTAAGACAGTCATTTCTTAAATCTCCAGAGCTACATTTTGAGACTGATGATACATTACTTGTTGAAATGCACATATGGTGCACTGAAATTTTGTAACAGAACATATTTCAATATTGACAACATACTGTTCTACTTAATATTCTGAATGAGTTGATATAGGGAAGTCAATGACAAGTATAGTTTGTAAAATTTTCCCATGTTATCAGTTGGGTGAAAAAAAATATGCAAGGGAGAGACATGGAGTGTTTGTTGGAAATTGTCGTTAATGAGGCATTTGAGTAGGTTACATGACCTGCACAACTGACTGAAATTGAAAATAAAGACTTGCTCAAGTGATAAAAAATACTGGTATACCTATCCTTACTAGAGCTGCATCGATTCACCGCAGTGCACCGAGAATCGCGATTCTTAGCTCCGACTCGAATCGCGAGTCGTAGTGGTCAGAAACGATTCGAGTCGAATAGTCTAAATAATGCAGAAAAACGTTCTAATTTCAACTTTAAAGTATTCACTAATCGCCGGATTCCCAATAAGAATGACTTTATATGGTGATTTAGAATAAAAGGTTAACCTTTCGAGTGCATTTACCAAGCAATTCGTAAGAAAATACTAGGTCAGAGGAAATTCGAACCGGCGAATTTTACCGCATTTCAACGAGTGCTATCCCAAATTGAATGCCTCTTTTAAAGTATTTTACCTATGCACTTCTTTGTTCCAACCTGTTTATGTATCTTCTGTAAACACTATCAAATTTTTATCACCAGAAGGCCTTTCTGTGGAAGGGGGGGGGGGTTGCCTTTTGAATAAGATTTCCACATGATACATAAACATATATATCATACAGTGCTTTCACATGAACTGGGTTTTTTATGCATTTTTTTTAATTGAGATGAGATTTTCAATCAAATTTTCAAATAAAAGGAAAAAAATAAAATATCCATGGAAAATTAACTCGAACCGAAAAAAAAAACGAATCGAGACATAAAAATCGAAATCGAACCGAATCGAGAAGTTCCCGACTCGTTGCAGCTCTAATCCTTACACAAGAAAAAATTAGTGGCAGACTACTGGTACTAATCACATAGTACTTAACAATTTATTTTACAATTCGACCCGCACTGCTGAGGGATGGGGCAAAATATATGAAACGATTATACGGACACCGCTTCATTTTAAAAGTATCCATAAAAGTGTTTTTGTTCTTCTTTGCTTCCTTTTTTCAACTGAACTTTGTATTTAAGAGATAGTACTGGGATAACTGATTGCGCCAAAGGAATCTTAAATCTCAGATAGCTTGACGTGCTGCATTTTTTTATTTTGAATTATTGCTTTATCTATATTTTTTTTAATTGGATACTGGAAAATAGAAACACACTTATTCCTAATTTATTCATCGAAGTTATTCAGGGTGGCGCTACTTACAATCATTTTTGGTAATATTCTTGTTCTAGGTTGGTATACCATGACCAATGAGCGAAAAGCAGAAATTTATATGGGCTTTGTGCTTCCTGCTTCCTTTTTGGTCGTTTTGCTCTTAATTACTTGGATACTATTCTTACATTATACTATATGTAACATGATTCATGTGATATATGAATAGGTTTATCTTTGTAAATTAGCAAGGTGCGATTTATTAAACAATGCATTCTACAATGCATTCCGCACCCGCACTGGACTCTGGAGATTGCTCATTTAGAAGTCGTCAATCGTGTTTCTTTGGAGCTGTGTAATTGTCTTTTTGTCAAGTTTTTTTTTTTATTTGGCATTGGAAATTTCTGTTTTGTATATTTTTTTCCAGAATGTGTTAGCCTTTTGATTGTGATTTTTGAATCTGATTTTGGCTTTTGTGTTTGACCTTTATTTACTGAATTGTATATGGAATACGTATATATAAGGAATTAGAAATTATTCATCTTTGGTGATTTGCATGAGCTTGACCATAGCTTTTGACCTTGATAATTCAAAATGTACATGCAACTTCTTGTATCATCCTTCATCGTTTCCTGAAAGATCTACTAAAATAAATGCTCAGGTTATCTGGTCAACGCCAAAACAAAGTTACCTAAGTTTGTCCTTGATCTTTGAAAAGTTCAATCAAAATACGTTTGAAATGCTGATTCAACGTATTGAATTTTCATTAAAACGTAATTTCCTAAGGTGATAGACATCTTACCTTTCTGATCCTTGGTAATGTGTATATGAAATATAAAAGTTGTATCTGGAAATCTAATTGATTTGTATTGTGTCAGGATGAAAGTGTTGACGGATAGGTAGACGAATAGACGGAAACGCGAACCCTGTATGAATAACATTTGGTTTTACCACATCATAATTCAATAGTGCATATAAGCAAGAATATTTCTTAGAAAAAAAAATCCAAGTTCGATAGGGTTTCCATCGTCAAATCGTGGTTATATACAGTACGTGTAACTGACCATCCCTTTCCTTGTCCTCACAGGTAGTCTTGATTCTATAGACTAGTAACTTCTCGGAAAATTTGATATTCTAAATAGGGAAGTCAATAAACAAGGAATGTAGGACATCCTCATTATAGCTTCCAGTGGACCAACTTCTATTAAATAAAGGAGTGCAAGGGAGAGACAATGGTGTTTGTAGGAAAAACGTTGATCGTGTTGTCACTTTGTCCTTAAGGTCATACGATCTGGACAATTTATTGTACATGTAAATTGAGAAATAAAGACTTCATTCTATGATTGAAAATATTTGCATAGTTATTCTTAGTCCAAAAAAAAGAACCCCAGACTCTTGACAGATCTGTGGTGCATAACGATTACTGTTACGGAATGTGTTGTATTTGATGATTACAATCCTATCTAGACATCAATTTACAGGAAGCGAACGGTTTTCTGAAATTTAAGAATGTATACTTATAGAAGGGGGTCAGTCTTTCCTTTCTTTTAATGTACATTTCATTTTAGATCTACACATTATTTGTCATAATTTACCATAATTTTATCATGACTATAATTAAGATTTTTTTCATCAATATTTTTTGGGACACAATAGTCTGGGGAGAATTTATCTCCTCTTTGCATCAATTTAAGTTGATAGTCCAAAAGTGTTTTTTTTTTTCAAAATACATTGTCTTCTTCCTATTGGTGCTAATTTTTTACATTAACTTATGTTGGCAATTTCAAATTCTATGGAAACCATCGTAAATTAAAAAAAGCATGCTGCAAATACATTTCTATTGGATTTTTATTACGTCATTATGATTCACGTCTGATACCATCATAAATGAACACAAGCCTATAGAAACTTTATCATTAGACGCACATTGAGTGGACGAAAGACAGACACACTAGTAATTGTCTTGACTATAGAGTACATTGAGCGGACGAAAGACATTACACACTAGTAACTTGTCTCGACTATAGAGTGCATTGAGCGTACGAAAGACACTACACACTAGTAATTGTTTCGACTATAGAAAACATTTAGCGGACTTGAAAACATATGGTACGTGGTTGATTCTTACTCCTCCTCGGTCACTAGTCGATTTTCATGAGGACATTTCTGTGCGGATATTGATTATAATGATTGATTGTGCTACGGGAATCTTAAATCTAAGATAGCTTGACGTGCTGCATCTTTCTTTTTTGAATTATTGCTTTATTTCAATTTAACTTGAGTATAATACATAATAATTCAATAGTACATATAGCATGACATAAATAACAGCCATATATGAATCACGCTTTTGATTCCTGGAAAAACGTGTTCCACTTGCTCTCTTTGTCATTTCATGGTGATCCACCTGTACATCTAATGAAGAGAAATTTACGGAACAAATAGTTGAACATCCTTGCATTCATGTATCGCACCTGATCTCGTCTCCATTGGGATTTAATTTTGCTTCTTTTCCAGATTATTTTTTCATGTATCTCCATGGTTTTGTATACCCATTGATTATGATTTACGTATGCTGATTTTGGAGTTTGACTTTCACTCAAACTGCCATCCCCAGAGCTACATTTTGAGACTGATGATACATTACTTGTTGAAATGCACATATGGTGCACTGAAATTTTGTAACAGAAAATATTTCAATATTGACAATATACTGTTCTACTTAATATTCTGAATAAGTTGATATAGGGAAGTCAATGACAAGTATATATTGTAAATTGTTATACCCTTGTCAGTATCTCTAAATAAAAACCCTATAGTAAAAATGCCTATAAATTCGAATATTTGACCAAGCGGTCAATATTTACATCAATATTGGCCCTAGGGCAATATTTCAAAAAATATTGACCGATTAACGGTACATCGTTTGTGACGTCACGTCATTGATGACGCTATCAGCTCTACCTATTTTCCCGCGCTCTATCTCTCATAGAAGAATATAACTATCAACCATATGATGTCATGTGGGATGAGAAAAGCCCACCCGAGGGGTCTGGTTTCTGGTCAGGGAACGAGGCTTGCCGAGTTCCCTGACCAGAAACCAGACCCCGAGGGTGGGCTTTTCTCATCCCACATGACAAACATATGGTTGATCGTTTTTCTCCCATTTCTTGGGGCCTTTCTTGAAATTCCATGAAATTATGAAATCGTCAACTTCATCGAATTCGAAAAATAAAGGAATATTCGTTTTCAGCGCCCTCAAAAATGGTTTATTCTAAAAGAATAAACCGTAGTCCATAGCCTTAATCGGTATAATAAGAATTAGAATGTAAAAAAAAGAGTTTTAAAACGACGTTTTTGTAGAGAGGTCGCCGCTTTAGGTGCAAAAATCATGACGTCACAATGGATAACAACGACGTCACAATATGGATACGGCCTATACGGCCGACGTCAAAAGTCACGCGAGGTACATGTGGGATACAGTGACCCTACATGACGCGTCGCTATGGGCAAACTCTATCCCACATGGGGGCAAATGGGAGAAAATGAACGTAAACATGCCGGGCTAATCGTTTCGTTGCTGCAGTATTGATGTAAGGTATAACAAAACAATTATTGACTGGGAATTCGGGCAATATATGATTTGTTGGACCTTCAGACAAAATATAGCCCTTGGCCTTCGGCCTCGGGCAATATTTTATCTTCAGGTCCAACAAATCATATATTGCCCTCATTCCCAGTCAATAATTGTATAATATTCCCATGTTATCTGTTGGGTGAGAAAAATTGTGCAAGGGAGAGACATGAAGTGTTTGTTGGAAATTGTCGTTCAGGAGGCATTTGATAAGGTTACATGACCTACACAACTGATTGAAATTGAAAATAAAGACTTGCCCAAGTGATAAAAAAATACTGGTATGGCTATCTTTATACAAGAAAAAACTAGTGGCAGACTACTGGTACTAATCACATAGTGCTTAACAATTTATTTTACAATTCTATCTGCACTGTTGAAGGATAGGGGCTAGATATATGAAACGATTATACGGACACCGCCTCATTTTAAAAGTATCCATAAAAGTGTTTTGCTTCCTTTCTTCAAGTGTACTTTGAATATATACAAGAGATTTTGTACCATAAACCTGTTTCTTAAGGTACACTGTTCATTTCCGATGATTTTTGCCATTATTACCTTGAAATTTGTCGTTCCTATGTGTATAAAACGTACTTTTTCAACAATTCAAACTTGTGTTTTTTTACCATTATTATAGTATTGGGATACGTGTATCTTTTTATTTTGAATTATTGCTTTATCTATATTCTTTCTACTTGAATACTGGAAAATAGAAACACACTTATTCCTAATTTATTCATCGAAGTTATTCAGGGGTGCGCTACTTACAATCATATTTTGGTAATATTCTTGTTCTAGGTTGGTATACCGTGACCAATGAGCGAAACTCCCCATTGTTTCGGGGTACACTAAGGCAGAATTCTGTATGGGCTTTGTGCTTCCTTTTTGGTCTTATTTGCTGTTACTTACTTGGATACTATTCTTACATGATTCATGTGATATATGAATATGTTTATCTTTGCAAATTAGCAAGGTGCGATTTAACAGCGCTACCTACATTGCATTCTACAAAGCATTTCTCACTTGCACTGGACTCTGGAGATTGCTCATTAAATAAGTTGTCAATCGTGTTTCTTTGGAGCTGTGTAATTGTCTCCGTCTGTTTGTCAAGTTTTTTATCTGGCACGAGAAAGTTCTGGTTTGTATTTTTTCAGAATTTGTAAGCCTTTTGATTGTGACTTTCTTGGAATCTGATTTCGGCTTTACTGTTTGACCTTTATTCGTTGAATTATATGAAATATATATATATAAGAAATTATAAATTATTCATCTTTAGTGATTTACATGAGCTTGACCATAGCTTTTGACCTTGATAATTCAAAATGTACATGCAACTTCTTGTATCATCCTTCATCGTTTCCTGAAAGCTCTACTAAAATAAATGCTCAGGTTATCTGGTCAACGCCAAAACAAAGTTACCTAAGTTTGTCCTCGATCTTTGAAAACTTCAATCAAAAGACTTTTGAAATGCTGATCCAACGTATTGAATTTTCATTAAAACTTAATTTCCTAAGGTGATAGACATCTTACCTTTCTGATCCTTGATAATGTGTATATGAAATATAAAAGTTGTACCTGGAAATCTAATTGATTTGTATTGTCAGGAAGAAATTATTGACGGATAGATAGACGGAAACGTGAACCCTGTATGAATAACCTATGGTTTTACCACATCATAATTCAATAGTGCATATTAGCAAGAATATTTCTTAGAAAAAAAACCAAGTTCGATAGGGTTTCCATCATCAAATCGTGGTTGTATACAGTACCTGTAACTGACCATCCCTTTCCTTGTCCTCACAGGTAGTCTTGATCCTATAGACTGGTATATAACTTCTCCGAAAATTTTCTACTTTAAAGAAGGAAGTCAATAGACAAGTCATATACAGTATCCTCATTATAGCTTAAAGTGGTCCAACTTCTATTAAGTAAAGGAGTGCAAGGGAGAGACAAGGGTGTTTGTAGGAAAAACGTTGATTGTGTTGTCACTTTGTCCTTAAGGTCATACGATCTGGACAATTTATTGTACATGTAAATTGAGAAATAAAGACTTCATTCTTTGATTGAAAATACTTGCATAGTTATTCTTATTCCAAAAAAAGAACCCCAGACTCTTGACAGATCTGTGGTGCATAACGATTACTGTTACGGAATGTGTTGTATTTGATGATTACAATTCTACATGTATCTAGACATCAATTTACAGGAAGAGAACGGTCTTCTGAAATTTAAGAATGTATACTTATAAAAGGGGATGTAGTCTTTCCTTTCTTTTAATGTACATTTCATTTTAGATATACACATAATTTGTCATAATTTTGAATTTATAATTAAGATTTTTTCATCAATATTATTTGGGACACAATAGTCTGTGGAGAATTTATCTCCTCTTTGCATCATTTTAACTTGATAGTTCAAAAGCTTTAATTTTTTTTCTTTTCAAAATACACTGTCTTCTTCCTACTGGTGCAAAGTTTTTAATAAACTTATGTTGGCATCTTCAACTTCTAAGGAAACCATCTCAAACCGGCACTGCATATCATCTGTCTGTCCTAACTAAAACAGAGACATGCATATATATCATATTTAAAGACACAAAAATTGAATGTGTTGTATTTGATGATTACAATTCTACATGTATCTAGACATCAATTTACAGGAAGCGAACGGTCTTCTGAAATTTAAGAATGTATACTTATAAAAGGGGGTGTAGTCTTTCCTTTCTTTTAATGTACATTTCATTTTAGATCTACACATAATTTGTCATAATTTCGAATTTATAATTAAGATTTTTTTCATCAATATTTTTTGGACACAATAGTCTGTGGAGAATTTATCTCCTCTTTGCATCAATTTAACTTGATAGTTCAAAAGTTTTAATTTTTTTTTCTTTTCAAAATACACTGTCTTCTTCCTACTGGTGCAAAGTTTTTAATAAACTTATGTTGGCATCTTCAACTTCTATGGAAACCATCGTAAATTTAAAAAAAGCATGCTGCAAATACATTTCTATTGGATTTTTATTACGTCATTATGATTCACGTCTGATACCATCATAAATGAACACAAGCCTATAGAAACTTCATCATTAGACGCATTTGACTATGAGAAATAAAAAGTTGGAAGTATAGAATTATAAATACAGGTATGATAATATGTGTGCATCTTGATATGAATTTGATCTCGTATGTCATTTTTTCTCTAGTATTGTATATTTCCGTTTTTCCAGTTTATTCGTCCTATACTGTTATTTATATATATACAGTGCATTGTATTTAGAAATTTGTGTCCAGAAGGCTAGCTGCTCTCTGGAAGTCGAATTTGACACTTTGTTTTTTCACTATGATATATTGTATATATATTTCTTTTCCCCACTGAATCGCGCGTGTCCATTAGTCATTTAGTCATTTAATTTTTGAATCTTTGGAAGTCTATTGACTTGTCCGCCTATACTCTTAAAGCAGCGAGTGTTGCATGCAGACAGGAGACGCTGACTCTACCTAGGCACCTGGTCTCGCCCCTCACGGGGTCTGCTTTGGTTCTCTTGATTTAAAATGATATCTACATGTATACGAGTTACAGCCTTCGAGCTTTAGTACGTTGCAAGTTCTGATTAGTATGAGATACGTTCTGTCCTTTTCGCTAGTTTTAAACACAATTTAGTGTCGTAACCGCTTGTACCATTTTTGTGCTGCATTTTAAATCATTTTCCCAATATATATCTGTACTTTCCAATGATAATTGTACTTGGATTCCTTACAACTGATTTATCCATGGGAATCAATCTTAAATTTGTGATAGCTTGAAGTGTTGTATCTACCTTTTTTGGTTATTGCTTGGATTTCTGTTTAGCTTGAAGTAAAATTCGTCGCGTGCTTCAAAATAATTCAATGGTACAATGCAGACAACGTTATATGGATTGCACTTTGAGCGGTGATCAGTCGTCATCCTGTAGCCATCAGCCTGGAAGGAGATTAAGAATATATCTACAGTGCTATATTTGCCCCCATTCATTTTTTTCTCCTCCATTTTGAATCTGAAGACAGGGCCACTCAGTGCGTAAAT
The DNA here is from genome assembly GCA_028142955.1 of Pinctada fucata. Lineage (NCBI taxonomy): Eukaryota > Metazoa > Mollusca > Bivalvia > Pterioida > Pteriidae > Pinctada > Pinctada fucata. The sequence goes on from AP027102.1 coordinate 81,829,123, forward strand.
CTGATATTCTAAATAAGTTATAGAGAAGTCAATAAGCACGACATATAAGCTATCCACATGTTTAGCTTCAAGTGGACGTGGCTCCAAATTGGTAAAAGAGACAAAGGGAGAGAGAGAGAGAATGTTAATCGGAATTTATTTCTTCTTATCGCTCTAACGTTAATATGCATTGGCAAGTCATAGGATCTGCACGAACCATTTTTCACTCGTAAAATGAAGAAGGCAGTCTGGTACGTTTGTAAATGTCCAATTGACACTTGCAGCTTCTTCTTTGATCTCTTTTCTGATGATTTTTTATTCATTGACATACTAGCATATCCTGTTCAAGTTTGTAATGAAAGAGATAAGGAAAGGGGTGTCATATATGTACATGTAGTAATGAAAGAGGACCCACTTTTCTTTTATCATGTTTTTTATTTGATTAAGGATTTTTTTTTTCGTTTCTTCAACGCATTCGAAAATTTCTGTTATCAAAATTTTTAAAATATGGGTCCTGTAGCATCATACGCCACCCATATTGCTACGTCATTCGGTACATTTTGGACATTTTCTTTTGTCATATTGTTTAGATTGAGGATCACTGACTAGGGTTAATAAACCGAAACGTGCATGCCTGGTCCATGCTGCAAATTTAACTGTTCTAAAATTATGCTGTATCGAATTTGAAGTTAAACATCTGCTGCACTTTGCGAGTGTCACTACTAGAGGACCAGGTGTAGCAAAGTTCGATCAACTTCGGTTGATCCTTTCTTCAACGCATTCGAAATTTATGTTATCAAAATGTCAAAAACGTGGGTCCCGTAGCATCATATCCGACCCATACTGCTACGTCTTTCGGTACAATTTTGGACATACTCTTTTGTCATATTGTCCCACCTCTAGCTTGCTAGGGGTCCGTCGATGCTCAATTTGGTGCTCTATTGTGAGTGCTGTTGAGATTATCGTCAGGATCTTCTTTAACTCATTAGATTAAGGATCACTGGCAAGGATTAAGAATGTCTGGTCCATGCTGCAAATTTAACTGTAACACAGTTCTTAAAAAATGATGATACATATCGAATTTGAAGACGTTTAACATTTGCAGCACTTGGCGAGTGTCATTGCTGGTGAACCAGGTGCAGCCAAGTTCGATCAACTTCGGCTGATCGTTTCTTCAATTCATTCGAAAATTTCTGTTATTAAAATCTCTTCAATTTTTTAAAACTTGGGTCCTGTATCATCATATCCCACCCATCCTGCTACGTCCTTCGGTACACATAATAATTTTTTCACATAATAACTTTCACACTCTTTGGTCATATTGCATTGCTTAGATTGACAACTGACAAGGGTTAAGTATCCGAAACGTGCATGTCTGGTCCATGCTGCAAATTTCACTGTTTTTAAATTATGCTATTGAGACGTTTAACTTTTGTTTGTGTTTGTTTTGATTTGTTACGTTTTTTTTTATTTACACACAAATGATATATCTATTCAATATTTTTTTTCCTGGGATATGTATAATTTTTCTGCGTTATTGTTATGGCTCGATTTCAGATGATTGCTTTATTTCTATTTTACTTGAAGTAAAATTCGTCGTACTTCATGGTAATTTAATAGTGCAATATAGATTACTACGTTATCTGAATTGGGCTTTTCATCTGATGTATTATTTTCATAGTGACTCAATTGTCATTCCGAAGCTAACCGCCCGAAATGCCGATTAAGAATAAAGCTACTGTAGTTTACCATCCTCTTCGTCCATACATGACATTCCTTTCTCCTTGGATTCTAAAAACTGAGTCACAAAGTACTTCTTAACCATCCTTACAGAATTATATAGAGTAAAATAAACAAAAATATAAGCTTTCCGCAAATGGACGTGCATATGAACTAACAAAGGAGTGCAAAGGAAAGAGAATATGATTTCGTTAGAAGTAGCCCTGATTTTGCTGCTGTGTAGTTTGTCATTTTATGTCACATAATTGAACAAAACATAGTAAAAAGAGAAGTAAAAACTTTTCATTCACTGGCATATTTTGTTGTTGTAAGAAAAATCAATTGTAAACTTACATTAAAAATCTTATACAAAGTACATACTATGTAGTATTGCGATTTCATTTCCTCTCTGCATTGCAACCAATGGGAAATTAACGCCATCACCTATAAACGTTTCTGCTTCCAAAAGTTTATCAAATCAGAAATGCGAGTTTTCCATTTATCCTTTTAGAATAGTTCTAACGCATTCGTGTCTGTATCAATCGTTGACTTGATGAGATACAAAAAAAAAAAACCCCAAATATTTGTTATTTTTTCACATGGTTATCACGTCGACTGTACCATTTAGTTAAGGAAATGACAACATTTTTACCGGAAATTGAAAATAATCATATGTATGAGTTCAGTCTTTAATCTGATAGACAAGTGTTTAACTTCTGAGGAGTAGATATATGATACTTTTTCTTTCTGTGTCGCCATCGAAGCATAGCGATTCTTATATACAGGAACCACTATTATCTATATAAACGGTTTTAATCTAGTTCAGTAACAAGGTAAGTGTTCCTTTACTAAGTGGCACATTTTGATATTTTTGCTTAAGGTAATCAGAACTTGTATCGATAGTTGTTCAACATCCAAATGTTTAAAAATATTTTTAAACACTTACTGTCAAACCCCGCGCGGGAAACTTTTTTACGAGTCCCACATCGCAAAGGACTTAAGTGTGACACAAATTGGTTAAAGAAGATCCTGACGAAAATCTCAACATCACTCACAATAGAGCACAAATTTGAGCATCGACGGACCCCCAGCAAGCTACTGGTGGGACCAGGTGCCCGGGAGGAGTAAGCATCCCCTCTTTGGCTAGCCACACCCGCCGTCGATGTTCACGCATGAAAATGAAAATAATATCTTAAATACATTCACTGTCTGAGGTCGTTTATATAGACTTAATTCTTTTAAAGTTTAAAATCGTCAAGGAAGAAATAATTCTGAAAGTCAACCGTGATTCTACTTTAGCTCGTTTCAGTCAGCAGTGCGCATTTTGTCCTACATGTATTCTGCATATGCCTTTGATGTTACTTTGAGTGGACCATCGATAAGGCCTCACCATTTGTCGCACATCCGAATCTTGTTTCGTCAGTTCCTTCCGAGGAAAGAATTTGTAAGCAAAGATGTTAAATGTGTATAACTGGCTGTTGTTCTGTTGCTTTTGTTTTCGCTAAACAGCAATTTGTTTGAATGTTTTTATGATTTACTGCTTTCTTGTAAACCCAATGACGAGACGTAAGTAAGCGATTGGTTGTTCCGATAGAATTTGTGATTTAATGGCAGTCTAGAAACGTCACATTAGATTCCCATTGGTCTCTTTCGTAGACATGTTATACCAGAAGCGTTACGCCTAGTCTTATTGCTTACAATATTCATGATCAATCACAAATGATTTGCAGTTGTCTTATAGGAAATATTCTACGATAGTTGAATTCAATGATTCCGATACATATGGCAGAAAGCAGAGGATCTCCGACAACGCTCGGTTGCAGCACCCACAGCAAAACTCCAAGACAACCAATGCAAATAAAACACAAAGCAGACACCCACAGAAAGAGACACAGAAGGGACAAGGAAAACCAACTCACACCATAGAAAAATGAAACGTAAAAGACCACACATAAACCAATGAGACCAATTGGCAACCAGTGCCGACTTAGGACGGCCATCTACAGACGGTGTGATTATCCTGGATTACATGCGCACAACCAGTCCACTTTTCTAATTACCCAGAGGTCTTGAAGAACATACAATTGTGGTGTAAAACAACCTCTTCTCTGTAAGATGACCACACACAAACAAGACCGTAAAACGTAGGGTCCAAACAACACAGATGTAAATGGATATAAAAAGAGGGCGTACGTAATACAGTCCGTGCTTTGTCGGCTGTAGCGAGCTCATATATGTTATCACCCGAGGAGTCCGACTGACTTTCAGTCAATTTGAAACATTTTGTTTGAAAAGAAAATCGTATATTCAGTATGGAAATGATATTCTCATTGCAAAATCGTAACATTAAAGTTTTGGAGATGTTACCAAGTCCATGTCCCCTAGCATTCTGTCTTAGTTCTCATACGTCCCTGTATTAAGTATGTCTCTATGCTGATAGTCTATACTTAAGGGCTACGTCCCTTGATATTGTTAGCTTCTTCCACAATATTTCATATTGTTTTAAGCCCTCGTCTCCCCGATCTTTTTGAAAAGAATTATGGATGTGTGGATAATCTTCTTTAGGTTGGCGCCGGGATATTATGAACTATATGGACGCACTGTCCCACTGACTCAGTTTTTAAAGGGGAGACAATGGACATTGACAGTCGTGGTCTTCATCCGCCAAGTTCAACTGTGCAAAATTACTTTATTGTTTTCATTTCATTTCCAACACCGATTCAAATTCATACACTGGGATAATTTGGCGTACCTTCAAGCATGTTCTTAGGTTGATATAAATTCCAGTGTCATGGCGTTTTTCTCATAGGAATTTCATATTGTGCTGTGAGATAATTAATACAGGAAATATGAGCATGTAAGTTCTTATGCTATACCAGATTAGAAGATATCGGTCTACTGTTCTCGTATTACTTCTATATCTATACTACATTACTATATATCTTAACTTACCATGTACTCTAACTTTAAAGTTGATAGTTTTTATATCAGTTTGTATTTTTCGAATTCATGTACTTTTGTATATTCTGAGGAATACATAGCGGTCGTCGAAACAAAGAAATACATAACTGATCACTAATAGCTTTTAAAAGACACTAGGAAAGAAATATTTGCAATAGAGCATCTAGAGGTAGGAATCCCTTGGAAGCTCCGTGTATCTTCGATGTAGAATGTATTGAAGTCATGTCTTTATTGTACTAAGATCCGTACTAGTATCTCTGTGTCCGTCCGTCTTTCAGTTCGTCGTTTGATGTCTCGGTATAGCGACTTTATTCTGATATTGCAATAGAAAATTAATTTCGATTCTTATAGGAGAGCCACCTCCTTGACAAAGTCGAATTCAGCGCACCGGGCATATATGTTTCGGAATAAAGCTAGTGCCACATTCAGAGTCTATACCATTTGCATAACAACAAAATTTGCCATAAAAAATGCAAATATAGTTTTTTTTTATTTCATTCATATCTACCTAATTATCAGAATTTATTCACATGATATAACGTGATTTGTTTATCATTTTTATATTATTCGAGTACCTTATGATTCCGTGGGCGAAGAAAAGAGGAGAAATTACACCCCTGTCTATGTATCCAATTCTACAATAGGTTATTCTCAGTTATACAGTAAGAGATTTGCCAAGAACAAATTTGTGTGATTGACAGCGTTCGAATAATCAGAGATTGTGAGTGATAGGAATGAGTATAGGAGAACCCAGTGTGATCAACGACAGCTTACAGATAATGGATGCTTATTTTCTGTGACAATGACAGTTAAGTCTCTATCGAGGATTATCAGTATAATCTATTAAGAGGCGATTTTTAAAGAACTGCAATTATCGATTTTCGCTTTTTACAAAGGTCATTGGCTGTCGTCGAAGGCCTACGCCAATTCGGTTTGGACGTGGACTCGTCATGTTAAAAAAACATGAATCATAATCTAATCTAAGACGAAAATTTCATTTATTATTTGTTGGTTCAACGTAGTTATCTTAATCAATTATCTATTTACAATAAGGTCATTTTTTCTAAAGTTAAGTAACATTTTTTGGTAATCTTCTTATTTTCAATTCTGATACCAGGGCCAATTAGCGAAGCTCTGATTTTTGGCAATCTTCTTATTCTAAATCCTGATACCGGGGAAATGTATTGTATTGTTCTGTCTATTAATCAAATGCAATTTCGCATATAGACATACAATAATCGAAACTCACAAACAGTATAAAATGAAGGTCAACAATGAGAAATGAGCGAAACATTGATTTTTGGTCTTTTTCATATTTTCAATTCTGATACCGGGGCCAATGATCGAAACTCCCCGCTTGGTTTTTTTTTCAATAAAAATTAGTATATACTTACTTACTTAGACACGTTAGACGTCTAGTACAATAAAATTGGTACTAAAGAACATATATTTTGATATTGACAATACTATACTTGCATTATATATGCAACATGTTAAAACTTTGCAAATTAGCACGTCGCATTTTTACAGCCGCACCTTCACAACATTCTGTACTTGCACTGGACTCTGGAGATTGTCAATGAGATAAAGTTGTCCTTCGTGTTTCTATGGAGCTGTGTTATTGTCTCCGTCTGTCCGTCCGACTTTTCTTTTCTCGTGAGTAAGTTAATATGTTTTTATTTTTTCAAGAATTTACAAGCCATTTCATTGGGATTTTTGGAATCTGAATTTGTGTTTTGTGTTTGACATTTATTCATCATTGAATACTGCCAAAGTTTTTTTTTTTCATTTTGTTTCATTCATTCATATTTTGGTTCCTTCACTCATTCATGTCAAGACCTTGGCTTGGAGAATTAATTTTCTATGAATCAATTGAACGATGCAGCGAGGCTTAAGAAACTAGGATACAATTAGTTTTAGACTGTAATGTTCCTAGTTTTTATATGAGTTTTTACTCGAACAATGAATTAGTGTCAGCAAACACTTTGCAGTTCCTCTTACAAACGATTAAATACAATTGTTTCCCAGCACTAAATGGCGTGTTAAATGAGTGGGTTCTATTATTTTGACGTTCGATCGAATCTAGCATACCATAACTCGTCTACAAACTTGTTTTTGCCCATTACCTAAAGAGTTGTGTTCAAGACGAAATCTGACACAATTCTGATGCCTTCGCCGAAAGAAATGGTCAAAACATTTAGAAGAGGAACAGGAGATATATGAAGCCTGAATAAAATGGCTATCCTCTGTCTATTCTCACAGTATTGACCGATGTTACAAAATAATCATTCACACTTCATGACTACCTCCCTAGAGAATTTCAATCTGAAAGCTTGGTGAAATGGTTTGTCTGTTCGCTTGGCTAGGTTGGCACTGTTTAATTTTCATTAACGGTGCGACAGTTACTGATCATATTGCATTCAATTTGCTTATAGCACACTAAAAGCCATCAATATAGAATCATAAACGTAGGTGTTTTCACATAATAGTCAGTTGAAGCCGAAGAGTAAAGTCAGGTGCGAAACTCAAAATCGGGACTCTTGCAATATTGGTTCTGAATACAACATATCTAATTAAGCACTGACATTAGTCTGTTTAAATCTATTGAGAATTGTCACATTGCTTCGCGAAATAAATTTCTTTTCAATAAACTTTTACTTGGAAGTCTGCATTTACGTTCACTTGACTTAAACGGAAGCTAATCTGTCGTCTGATTACATTCTAATGAGAGATCTCTTCCTTTTTGTCTAGGGGCAACTTCTATTTGCGAAAGCGACAGACTAGAGCAGCTGACGAGTGATGCTCCAATTTCATTTCAAGCACGGAGACGATTCCAAAGTCTTATAGCTGATAAAGATCTTCAAAAGAGTCGTAAGAAGGTACCTAAGCCTCGCAGGTCCCTCCCACTTGGTATAGCAGAGGTCTTCACTGGAAGTAAGAGGAGTAGAGCTAAGCGTAATTGTGAAGCCAATATAAAGGGACGCTCGCAGTCAGCTGTTTCAATCGGTGTCTTGGAAAGGCAGAGGCCTAATGAAATACTATATGAATACCCACCACCTGTATATAATGGACACGTAACTTCTGGTAGATCGAAGTACCGATCCCGTTCTGTTTTTGCCATGTCTTCTACAATGGGCAGAAGTTATGACATTGTTGGAGAAAGCTGTGACGCTCGTTTTCCTTGGCAACGGGACGTTTCTGTTCAGTGCGACTTCGCTGCACCGACTCAAAATGGCACCTGTTTGAAAGAGAAAGTATCTATGACCAAGATTCCATTGACGAATGGTTCATTACAGTCATCAAATTTTCTATCACCCACAACATTTTATAGTGAATTTCATACACCATTCAGAGGTACAAAGGAAAAATCACATTCAATAGGAAATATGGAAAGTGCAGCTACTGACAAGGAGTTCGAAAAGCGTAGAAATGATGCGTCAAAAAGAGCGAGAAATTCAGATTCTTTTTTACAACTTTCACCACGAAATCTGAGGAAACATACAAGTTCTATAAAGGAAAGATCAGTGTCGGATCTCATGTCTATATCAGAGAATGCATCCCTTGACAGGTAAGATGTCAAATATTTTTATGCCATTACAAACCTTCAAATGTGATTCTTTTGTTATTCATCGGTCATTTTATTTCATAAAGACCGCGGACGATTCTAAATATACGAGGTTTTATGAACGTTCAATGAAGTGTGGAGGTCAATAAAAAACAATGAGGGGCGGAGAAAAGAAAATTATTTCAGTCGCGGGTGTCAATTGTTTTGATTGTGATGAGTATTCGGCCATAGTATAGAAAATATTGTGTTTTAAGTCCGCTAAAGACATCCTTTTATAAGAAATGTAAAGAGAAGAAGAATAGATTCCTCTATCCCGAAAAGTTCAAAATGCCATTCAAATCAATCTAGATCCCTATAGCGATTTTTGAAGACCAGTTAATTCTAAATGCCCTTCAAATATTTGTACATTGAGGAACTTGATGGACAAAATATAGAAATATTATCCTCACTTGATTAAAAAATCTTTCCTTATTTCTATTTGCAATAATTCAGTCACCTAATTAAAACCTGATTGGAGATAGAACTCATTGTTACTCATTGTTACACTGTTTTTTCTTCTTTGACCGAATACAGGGTACCTTTCAGACAATTATCGTGATGTATAACAAACTATTTTACTTCTATGGCCTATTGATCGTTACCGTTGCATATTTCGTCCAGATAATTTGCATGGTCTATTTCATTTTGAAAAGCAGGGGTGTATTAAATATTTAGATTTTTATTTTTCTGAAAATGAAAGAAAATCTGCGGTTTGTAAGTCGGATAAAGACCGAGTTGAGGTCTGTATGAAGGTTAGATGCCCTCGGAGAGAACAGGGTGGTGTTTAAAGACCTCGGCCTTCGGCCTCGGTCTTTAAACACCACCCTGTTCTCTCCTTGGGCATCTAACCTTCATACAGACCTCAGCTCGGTCTTTATCCTATACTTAATTACTATTACATACATGTGGATTTTGATTGTATGCCTCAGTATCGAGGAGGTCTGTATATATCCCTGTCCCTGCACAAAGCTGTTAAACTTTTAGCAGAGAAAGAGCCTCTAAGTAGAAATTAAAATTTACCTTAGAAGGGTTCGTTAATAACACATATCTGGAACACTATGTGATGGTAACCCGTTGAGTAATGAGAACCTTATACACATGAACCAAATATTATATTACTTATTTTGATACGGTAATGAATCCTATCTTAAACTAAATAGACATAGTACATGTAATACCTGTTTTATACCTTTATATAGAAATGTTTTCTTTTTTAAAAAAGTTAATGCCCTATCGTATTCACAAGTTTCACTCCTTTATAGATACGATAAGATCTTCTATCCGATATTTTTTTCAATCTTTGGTATTTTCAGTCAAATTCTGTCTACTATATTTCACTGAATCTGGCCTCAATATCAAACCCAAAGGATTCAAATTGATTTAAACCTCTTTTGAAATGCCTTTTCACTTTTCTTTCTCTCTCCTTTTTTTTTTTTTTTTTTTTACTTTTTTTTGTCTTATTGGTTTATATCAACATGCGCTTTGGTCATTTTGTGTCCGTAAATGGAGTTATTCCGTAGGAAAGTGTTTTAAGACGTGTCTGAAGCATAATAAATTGGTTTGAAATTTTCTTCTGGAATGTATAGAGTTGGAACACTTACGTATTATTCAGACTGCCATTCAGAACTTGAGAATAGTTTGATATATTTTATATATACCAATCGAGCTACATACATACAATGGCATCCACCTCTATTTCCCCTTTATTTCGTAAGTAGGGATAGAACCATGGATGTCACTGAGGTTCGTTGGCGTCAAGCTGTTTTGGTTGTTCTTTTGGGTAAACGAGGCTTATGTTTCGTATGTATAAATGTTTTTGAAAGACAGTAAAAACATTCCATAATATAAGAAAGGTCTTACAACGTCTTCATAATTAGGAAAACAAAACAACACTATGCTAGTGGCAGGATAAACATCAGCTAATTACAGAAGTAAATAAACCTGACAAGACAAAAACACCTGTTGGTGAAGGACCACTGTAGGCCCACACACTTCTTGTTGACACCACTTCTTGTCAAAAGCAGTTTATTGTTAGCTCTGTGCGTAGACAAAAATTTATAATGCCACCCTCATCAATAATTTATTTGTTTCTGCTGAAACTTCTCTAAAAGTCGTGACATTGCCATTTCACAAACTTCCATTAGATAAGTGTGGAATGAATCATGTGACAAAGAAGTCAAATGGGCATATTAGATTTAAAATTTGCCGTCTATATAAAGTCCCTCTGAGACATAATTGTAAACAAGGGACATCTCTATACCATCATTATTTTTCGCTGGCGATACAACTTAACGGAAATGGATGTTCTGTAATTTGATTATATTTGCTATACATCCCTATAGGGGTTTCTCTTCTAAATGATGGCGAGATTGAGTAGTGCAAAGCGAGAAAAAAGGTTCTTTACATTAAAAATGAACTCGTGTGTACCTTTTAGTATATGGTATCTTGTAGATAAGATATTACTGAAGAAATCGAAGAAAAGAGGTTTTAACGTAAAAGCTCACTTTCCATCGTCTATTATCTGGGACGGCTATCAAAAGGAAATAACATTTGAACTATTTGTTGATTATTAGCCAAGACTCTAAATACATCTTCCATTACCCCGATCTTCACTAGTAAAACTAGCAAATCTATAAGGAGGCAAACATTACCTACAAATGTGCTCGTTCACTTTTAAGTGTTGTCCTTGTATATGTGTTCACGGCTTTAAACCAAAATGGTGAGTCTCATAGCTTTATAGGTAACAGTTTGTCTTTATAGGACATTAGATTTTTAGTTCTTGATACACTGAAATTAAGATTTAAAAAAAAAGTCTAACTTATGTACAGGATTCTTTTTTATTACGGTATTCATTGTTTCAAATGTTGGAACAAGAGTACTTTTGATTTGATTTGACCTGGTTTTTAAAATCACTTTAAAGGTACATGAAATGTTAATCGTCTTCAAATCCAATAGCATCATTTAAAACAGATAAATTTGCAGCATGGATCAGACATACAAGTTTCGAGTACTTAACCCTCGTCGGTGATCCTCACTCTAAACAATGTAATTTGGCCAAAGAGTGTGAAAGTTATGTCCAAAAATGTACCGAAAGACGTAACAGGATGGATGTGATATGATGCTACAGGACCCACGTTTTAGAAATTTCAAGAATTTTGTAAAACAAAAGAATTTTTATAACAAAAGATCGAAAAGACTATCGATCATCGAAATTTTTATAACAAACGAATTTTTATAATAACAAAAGATCGAAAAGGCTTTCGATCGTCTTTTTGATTTTTTTTTTTTTTTTTTTTTGTATCTAGTAATTCTAATGGCCTTTTCAGTTCGAATGATACACCTCTTTTAATATCGACTTATAAGTTTTATATTGTTCCTATTTTTAAAATGGTTTAATAGAGCGTGTAAGTTTCGAATTATTACACATCAATTGCGCGTATGAATTGCGCGTTCATACGCGAAGTTTCGCGATATAACGTATAAGTTTCGCGAGATAATGCGTACATTTTTCGTTATAACGCAAATAGTTCGCGATATATAACTCGAAAAAAATGTGTATTAATCAAAGATGCTACAATAATGGAAGATAAAAGTGACTTGCAGATTTTTTTTTTGGTCATCTAAAAAAATTTTTAACTTATAGAGACTGTGAACAAAATCCGAAAAGTACATACCTGATTACCTGTAATGGTTATCAAACATAACCGTTACCCGTGTATTAATCTTCCGTCTTATTATGCAACATGTGAACGCATGTCCCTGGCCATTGTTGATAGCAGTGGGTAGTTTGTATGCTTTTAACATTCTTCATTACAATATTAAAATGATGCGAAGGAATGACGAATCAACTTATAAATACATGTAAAGTATGACCGAATTCAGGTAAGTTTGACACATCTAATGAAATTAAAATTATGTATGTTCCCCATGTAAAAAGTTTTTCTTATTTTTTATATGCTTTTCTTGATAGAGCAAGTAGTAAAAGATTGGGAATTTCAGAATCGGGACCATTATTTTTATAACTGAGAAGACATGACGAAAAAAAAAAGGGAAGTTATATTGCACAGATGACACGACCAGAAAGAAATTGAGAATATGACAACCTGTGCAAAATGAAAATAATTTCAAGATGTTGTAATATCACTATGGCCGAAGAATATGTTGACAGATATTTCTATTTTATCCTACAATCATACGAAACACTTTTTTTTTAATGAAATAAAGAAAGTAAGAGACGGGATAGGAAGGGCTGGTTTAACTGAATTGAATTGAAGGTTATTGATGTAGAACTCCTGTGGATCCTTCTTCTATGATAGCTATCGTCACAACTTCATTCTCATCAATGCTCATTGACCGAAACATTTTTCTTGCTCCACAAGTTAAAGCAGTCCGATTTCTTTTGCACACCTGGAGTCTTCTCGAGTTTTCGATCCATTAGGCAATATATATATACATATATACGAGTACCTTCTGAGCTGCTTTCTTGGGCAGATTTAATATCGATAAAAGTAGTAGTAGTACCTATTTGTCAAATGTAAGTAAATTAAGTATACTTGGTTCGAATTCAAGAACCTTTTATCAGCTTTCATTAGGCGATCCCAACTTACAGAGTGAAATTTTATCTCTTTCCATGCTCCATTTGTCTCTTACGTAAGGAATGCTGAAGGTCCAATATACATGTCCCAGGGACTGGTATCAGAGTAACGATATACCCCTAGTGTGTTTTGCCACCAAATGTAGATTTTCATCAAATTTGAATATTATAAAAGCTCCCCGGGTTATGGTCAGTCATACCGCAAATGAATTTGATAAATCACTTAAAAAATTGTATCTGATGAAGGGGTTATATGTCCGAGTGGTTTTAGAGGTAAACTTGTAACCAGAAGGTATCCGACTTGTGACCATCAGGTATCCGACTTGTGACCATCAGGTATCCATCAGGTATCCGACTTGTGACCATCAGGTATCCATCAGGTATCCGACTTGTGACCATCAGGTATCCGACTTGTGACCATCAGGTATCCATCAGGTATCCGACTTGTGACCATCAGGTATCCGACTTGTGACCAGAAGGTATGGAGCACGGTCCTCATCATTACCATCAATATGGAATTGATGTATGAACCATCTATTACCTCTCTTATGACCATATATCATTCATTTATCCTTGAAATCCGTTATCACTGTATGTTAATTATTTTGGCCACTTTAATTGGGGTGTCAAGTATACATACCTTCCATATTGAAATATATGCTTCCCGTATCGAACATGTTTTGTTTAGTCTGTATGTATGACTGTCTGTAATTTTATTATTGCATTATTCTATGATAGGGTTTTCATATTCCACATGCATATTCTTTATAACATGACCTTTTAATTTTTGTACCGAGACCCACCTTGTTTGGACTTTGATATAGATTACACTCGAAAGATGTCTCCTGACAGGAGCGCGGTGTTTCACAAACACGCCTTACCTATTAATCGTCAACTTTTGTCAAAGACTAAAACCCCACCCAATAAGAAGTATGCAAGAGAAGAAGAACCAATAGTAGTTAAAGAGGAATATGGCATAATCGCGAACCAACTATGAAAATCTTAGGTGGTTACCGTACACGCCGAATTTGCACAGGAGAACAATTGATTTTCAAGAGACGACTCAACGTCTGTGAACGATCGCCATGAAGATCTTAAAATGATTAAATGTTACACACCAGTGTTGTCCAAAAAACTGTCTAATCAATTTTTTCGTACTATTCGGGAAAAAAAAAGAAACTGATCTGATTCGGCGCAGAGTGTGCACGTAAAGATGTAGATGTGATAGAAATTGAAGAATATCAACCGGTCAGTCTTTTTCAGTTTTGTTTTTATCTTTCCAATAAAAATCGATACGAATTTAAAATTTATTCATATTCTATTTATTCATTGTAATAGCAATCAATTATTGAAAATAGATAGCAGGCCAATGTCACATATGTACTCTCTATGTACTCTCTATGTACACAACTCTATGTACGTGATCTGAAGCCCATCATACAAATAAAGAATAAATACGATCCCAAGGTTATTGTAATCATATGACATGCTGGATGATTGAATGGATTATATATCAATGTTTGTTTATAGAATAAATGTAATGTTACAGAAAATTGGTGGACATTTGATAATGGGTACAGCTGTGTCATGCTTTATATTATGCTGGTATATCTATTTTTAGAGACAAAAAATGTACATGTAAATTGCGGACTGTTTTCAAAATATTAAATGTTTGCTGTATCTTTTAAGTTGCGGTTGATCCCATTGACTTATTGTGCTAATTAGTTTATGCCTTTATGGAGTAATTATTAATACGAACTGCTGTTCGTGATATATCCGAGACATTTGATGATAATTTCAAAAGATCGATAATACAATCGACAAAATATTCCATTCACAATGTTTACGACTTGTTTTTGTTTTTCTTACATATTTCACGAAAAGTTTTGTATTCATTTCATTATTGATCATTTATCGATTGCAACAATTGCAAAAAAAGACAAAATAAAGGATTTCAGCCAGGAGAATTATTACCAATTTGTAAATAGATTGAAACCGTACGCTGTTTGAATTCAAAGTCGCTCTGAATACATTAATTGTAACTTGAATATTAAATCGATAATCGATCAAATACATGCTGCTAATCCATAACCGATGACCAATTTTGAAATCTTCCTATGTTACATCTGTAATCGCTGCTCATATGAAGATGTCGTAAATATTTCAGATTCATGTCGTATGTATCTTTTGAGGATTTATTCCGTACAAATGTTTGGTTCAATAATCATATGCGAGGGGAAAATTACCCATCAAGGTAACGCCTTTAGTATCTAACATCTGAAAGATGAAAGATAGAAAATTGAACGGAGCATTGAATAATGAACACTTTTCATTTACAGGGGTCATAGTATAGACGCAGACAGCGAAGTGGCCAACATTTGTAATGAGCTACGGCGTTTGGCGTTACAATCTGACCGCCCCTTACCATCGGTCGCAGTTTTACCGTCACCTAGGATATCGCCGGTCATGATGAACGTCACCGATGACGTCAACTCAGACTCGGACTCAGGAGAACGTTTTGGTAAGTTATAAACATTCAGGGAACGCAAAATGTCCGACATCGCACCAGCTCTCCGCATTTAGATTACATCATGACGTCATAACCAATGATCTGTCAGACAATGTTGTGTGGGCGAGCCGTTTGATTGTGATGTCATAATGTGTAAATCCGCCAACAGGTGCGACATAGGACGTTTGGCGATCCAGCAATTATATACTTTCCTTTCTTTAAAAAAAGCAACCTCATGCAGGCGCCAAATACTCTCTTTTTCTTTGTATACATTATAATGCATTAGTAATTGCGTTTCGTTATAACAGAAATATTTCGCAATCTCTGTGTTTGCGAAAGTTATGTATGAAATTGGAATATAACGCTTTACAAATCTCTTTTTTCTGGTAGCGCATACGTATACCCTGGCGATCTTTCCGTTTGTATCTTTATTTGACATCGCCCTCCGATGTTCATATATGCCCTGTATATATCCCCTCTCCTGTCTCAGTTCAGGGGGAAAGCTAATGACTTGAAGTGCTTTATTATATGATTCAGATTCATGTTTGATACTAAAGGAACAAAATTGTTTTCCTTCACGATGTTTATATAAAAGTACGTACATATGTATTTTGTAGACAGAAATCATTCAAATGTTAAACGTCTTCAAATTCAATTAAGCGAATAATAACAGTCCACAAAATTTCAGGATAATAGTAGCTTTGTCTTCTTGTGGTCACTTCAGATGTCAGGTTGGAGATTTGCATCTTGGCGACATTTCTGCACTTTTAATGAGATACTATTGATACGAGGTTTACATATTATAAACTGCTTTGATAATTTAGATGTTCTTTAAAAAGTGTATTTTTGGTTGACCTAATTTTGAAGAAGTTTTCCACCTTGGCGACATCAAGAAATTCCATGCTCCTAAGTTTGTCTGCAAAATTAACAAAATAACAAAGATGATAAGCTGAAAATTGAAACTTTACATTGTTTCGGATAGTAACTGACCCAAGTTTTAAGTTCGGACATAATGATTTACTTTGACAATGCTTATGCTGGGAGATTAAATTTGTGTATTGGCGAAGTGGGCGAAATATTTTGAATGTTGATTGCTTCTTGTCATTTGTCTAGAATATATTTTAAAATCCGAATTATCTCTTTAAAAATCTATATTATCAAATTGCGTGTAATGTACCGCAACGCCTCTTACTACATACCATTTTATTGGTGAAAAAAACATGCTGCATTGAGTTTAATGATAGCATTCATGTTCCCTTACGATAAGGCTGCTTTTTAGGTTTTCAGTTCTTTGTGTCGGTATCATGTAGTGTCTACGACTCTCCATCTATTTTAATTGTATATCGATCACAAATGAAGCAAAATAGGACATTTTTATAATGGATTCCACAGCTTTTTCCCGGTCATTGTTTTCACTAGAGGCAGAGACATTGAAATTGGAGAGTGAATTTGAATTGATTTGATGGCAATTCTGATCACTAAAAGATTCATGAGTATCAATAAACATTCTGCTACATTGTTCTTAAATAATAATACGGACATAAATCCTTATTATGAATCTATAAGATTTACAGTTAGCAACATGGGCAAATGCCAGAACTACGTGCTGAAACCGCTCACATGGATTCAATGAAAATTATACGCCAATAAAAGGATGAAATTAGAATATATATGGAGAATTAGACCGATGCAAAAAATGACATCAATAAAAAAGACAATGACTATTATCACGAAGCTTACGTTTCGTATCAGTACGCTTTATAGAACAAAAGGGATAGTTTGGTTTTCCGTATAATAGATTGAAGACAAAATGATCAACAGTTTTATCGATAGCAAGGCTGTATTTCCTATGACGAGCCGAGTATGGATCAATCTTCAAAGGACGACCTAATGGATTGATCACATTACACGATAAAAATTACTCAAAATGTCTGAGGAACTGTAGACTTTCTCACGTTCAATGTGTTAGCTAAAGGTGCAAGTCATTCATCTGATCTGTTGTAAAATAGTTATAAATCTACACATTTTTTTCTAAAAGTGCTAAAACGAAGTGTAGATGTTTAGATTGATTCTTCTTATCGTTTCCATTTTCTTCCGTATCACGTTTGAAGGGTTCAGACACTGCATGGTCATGTGCATTTTGACATGCATAAACTATCGATAGTTTATGAATTCCAAAAACTATAAATGGTTTTTTTATAAATAAAATACTATAGTAAACTATCGAAAGTTTATTAACCATCTTAGTTTGCGCGTACGAATCTAGCTGCTATTAGTTGATTGCTTGTATTATTCATGGGTCTTATTTTTTATATTTCAATTAATGTTTTGGGGAGGATTATCAATAGACGCCCTTAGGAAATGTAATGAAATAACACTTGGGTTAACAAAACATGATAAAATGCAAAAAACGCGAAATAGAGAAAATGGGCGATTTAATTATTCTTCGCAGCAGAGTTTCGTTTGAGAAACAGTAGCCTTCAGTTCTCTGCCAATACCACAAAAGACATGTTATTTCCTAAAGTTTTTAGGCAATAAAATCAATCAAGGTTAACGGGGAAAATACAAAACTTCTGGAAAATATTTTTGAATGGAAATCCAATTATCAGATACCGAATGTACTTATCGTGTCAAATAAGCACTTTCGATGACAATTTAAGGCGAAGAGCACATGATTTTAGTCAGGAAAAACACAATTGCTTTTTTTCAACGTCGTCGTCGTTATCATTATTATGTTTTACTTGTTTCTTTAAAAGAAACTTTTATGAATGCTCCTTTAATCAACGAAGGCTCAAACTTAACATTATCTGTAAGAATTCTTGAATAGAGGATATTATCACGCCCGAAAAGAAAGCTTTGTATATCATTGCACTCACTAACAGCCTTGAAGTAGCGTTTCAACTTGACCATCTGTGACATCGGAACTCTATCAGCATGATAAAGGCTCGTGTCTTAACTACAAAAGGCAAGCAATAGGGCCAATTCTTTTTGAATGGCACACCGATGTGATAATGATAAACTGACGTAGCAAAACAAAAGAAAGAAAGAAAAGTCAACTGACCAAAACATAGAAGGGGCAATTGTGCCTCGTATGAAGTTCACGTGAAATTTACAGGAAGATTACGCATGTAAAAGTTCAATGAAATGTATGTGAGACGAGCATGAACATAATTATCTACATGATTTTTTTAAATATGAAATTCATGTGAAGTTTCTGACATGAATTTCGTATAAATTTTATTTTGCAAGAAGGTCACATAGAAAAATTCATGTAAAATTCATGTGAAGTAATTTATGTGAAATTCATGTGAAATATTTTTAACATAAATCTTATGTGAAATTTATATGAATTTCACATGAACTTTCCTGTGAAATTTACACGATGCTCATTTCATATGAATTTCATGTGAGGCACAATTGGCTGTGTACCGTAAAGTAATTTCAAGGATACCTACGAAAAGCCCTCGTTGAGTAGGTTGTATTGATGAATTTTAAAATGGTCATCGACATCAAATCTCCGAGAACCCCCATTGAGTAATGAACAATATTGTATT
The DNA here is from genome assembly GCA_028142955.1 of Pinctada fucata. Taxonomy (NCBI): domain Eukaryota; kingdom Metazoa; phylum Mollusca; class Bivalvia; order Pterioida; family Pteriidae; genus Pinctada; species Pinctada fucata. The sequence goes on from AP027102.1 coordinate 81,848,043, forward strand.
CCTATCTAATCTAGTCACGTGATTTTTGTATCAGCCTCTTTGAATTTTCATCGCCTTGTCTGAAGTCGTAACGACACAATCGGATTGTATAATCAGTAAAACTCGGTTCAAGTGGCTCTTAACGTTCATACCGTTGCGGGTGTCAGATAATTTCCTGGTATAATATAGGTGATTTATGATCCTACATAATTGACAGATCTACTAAACTTAACTTCTAGTAGCTTAGACCCTGACTTTTTCCTTCATAAAGGTGAATTGTGTAGGATCGGCAGACTTGCATATTGTACATTATGCTTTTAAATTGTACAGGACAGAATAATGATTTTCGCTATCTTCCAGACAAAAATGCACTTTGGAATGAAATACAAATGTACTATCAGCACTCTTTTTTCTCTTATCCTTTCATTCATTATTTTAAAATATTCAAGTACAAATGTACCCTATTTCATGTTTCAGACACTAGTCCGGGAAGAAGAAGGGCGTTTTTGAAGAAGGTAAATTTCGTTTGTGCAGTTCGCACATTTTTTCCTTTGTTCTTAACGAACAGATTATCATTCAATAAGAAAGACTATGCGCTTAAATTTATCTTTACACATTGTAGATAAGATAAGTCTGGAAGACTTTTGTTACAAAATATGGATTCGCGACTTGAAATTTTCGCGGATAACTAACATTAGAAGCTATTGTATTTTCGCCAGACATCAATGTCGCTCGTGAAAATAAGGATAGCAGAACGGTAGTGTTAGTTATATTTTGCATTGGTTGTTGATATTTTTGAAGCAGTCAAATTTTGTAATTTTGTAATGCTTCATTTGAAGGGAAGTTCCTTGAGCCTTGCTAGTTTCTCAGACGAGGAGAGAGTAGAGCCATCACCGCCCATATCTAGACGTGGTCGCCGTGCCGCAATTGTGGAAACCAAGGTATGTTCAATATAACACAGTCTATGGATTTTTTTACGTTACTGCAAAAAAAGTTTATTTGATTTTTACCATAGAGGATTTTTTATTCTGTAACAGGTTGCTGTGTCTCTGAAGGAAATTGAATTATGATTCACAGGTGGTGTTAATGATATTGGAATAAAACTCATCAAAGGATAACCAGCGGGAATCTGATATTAAACCACTTGATTGTCACAAATATGATTTGGCTTTGTTCTTGATAAATGAGATTATGATGAAATATTATTTCATATTTATTTTGTACATGTATTTGTTCCTCCAATCGGTTGTCAGTGAGTCTTTGACATTTTGTGCATCTATCGGTCGTATCTGTCCCGTAAGGAATCGGTTCCATTGTGGATAACGTATATATTTATGATTTGTCCGGTAGAGTAGGCGTTTGTTTCGTGGAAAATGACAAATAGTTTTCATTTGATTACGAGTATAGATCTAGACATGCTGGAAGTAAACAACAAATGCATTGTTTAGATAGCGATTCTCCTACCACCAAATTCTTGGAAATGCAAATATCATTTTCCGGTCATAATATGATAACTATACATGAAAAATTGTGTCAAGATAGCGTATCGTTTTGCTTCTCAGTTCGGAGTGTTCTAAGAAATTGTTCTGAAGTACAAAGCATATCATTTGGACAGTACAAATGATAAGCACAAACACCATCATGCATTTTATTACCCAGATTCCCTACGATCTAATAATTTCCTTTCATGTCACTAAAGTATTTTTCATTTTGCACATCAGTTATCATTGTTTTCCTTTGTCCGCGAATTCAATATCCTGTTTTCAAAGCCTCCTTCTTACATGCATCAATCACCGATTAAATCTAGGATATCCATTAGGGGATGACTTATGTTAAATTAGATTAATTTACAATTCTTGTGTGGAATTACGTAATCCCATTTCCTAACAGTTGAAACCCCATCCAAAGCTTAAGTCACGGTTTCTCTGCATGAATTTCTTATATTTCATCGTTAACGAATCTTAGAAAGAGCCAAAGCGTGCTGAACGAGAAAATCAGAAGCTTATAGCCTAATGTGTTTACATAAAATCCGGGACTGAAACTGTAGCCGTGTCTCCGAAAATCCTGGTCTCCTGGGTTCTATATGTCTTTCTGATGAACATTTGCATTTACGATACACAGTGTGACCTTCCCACAATCCCTGAAAAGTATCTTTTCAATTGATGTATTCAGTGGGCTCCTAACGAGTCAATGTAAGGTACGCCAACTCATTTTGGTTATGTACTGTAAGAAACATAACATGTTTTCTTAGTCTTTGGTGCGTCAACATCTTTTTTTGCGTCGTGTGACAAAGCTCACTTGAGATATTTATTATATGTAAAAATTCTTTGTTTTTAAGAAATTCGTCATTCAAAATAGCGGACAAGGGCACAATCTGACCCACGCGTTTCAATTTATGTAAGCAATGATTGCGAGGATTTCAGAAGCAAAATCACAAAACAGGTTCCATGCTAACACGATTGACATCCTTAGTTGTTGACTATCCTTCCATGCTAACATGATTGACATCCTTAGTTGTTGACTATGCTTCCATGCTAACATGATTGACATCCTTAGTTGTTGACTATCCAAACTTTCGTCTCAGAAATGAAGTGTGGTCTTTCACAGCCAAATCATCATCAAAACACCGAATTTGACACATTAACCGATTTTGATTTTTCCCGCACGGCTAAAGTGCCGGGTGTTGCTAGTAATCAGGAGATACTTACTCTTCCCGGGCACATTTACATTCACTGTTATAATTAAGCTATATGTTTTGTGTAGCATGCAGTAATTCGAATTGTTGATTTCCCGTGTACATATCTTTTTATATGTAAAAAACCTGTTTTCTTTTATTGTGCATTTTTAAATGTCTTTGACAGAATTTCGGTGACCTGTCCCCAACACCTTTGCCTACCGAAGAAAACGGTGTGTCATCTGACGAGGGTAGTGGAACAAGGTATATAACTAGAAAGGTTTCTTGTTGCGGTTGCAACAAGAGTGTCTTCCTCCTATACAATTTTTGGTTTGGAAATATGAAGGACGTCACATTACATGTATTTATATTATATATTTAAGTTTTCAAATAGCAGTAACATTAAATTTTCAAACCGATAATTGTTGGTGAACAACCATTTGATTTGGGGGGGGGGGGGGGGGGGGGGGCAGGAATTCTATTGCCAGCCAGTAAAATTTTTTCAGCAATTTTCTGAGCAGGCCATTTTTTTCAGCCATTACCAGAGTCGGAGAAAAATTTTCGCCGGTTCTTCGGGCCGGATTTAAACAAATTGTCAAATGTTGTGAATGTCTGTGTAAGTTAAACTCCCCGCTGTTACAGAGTATGAGTTAATAACCGTTCCTTCAGATGTCTCTTTGCAATTAGCGAATTTCAGACAGATTGTATGATGTTTAAATAGAACCTTTTCTAGATTTTTGTGCTTATGCGTATTAGGTCTCTGGTAGATACAGCTATGTGAACAGTTTGCATTTATATTAATTAATTTTTTGACTTTAAATTGTCTGGCACAAAGGGCCAGCAAAAATTTCCATATCATGCAATGTATCCTTACTTTTGCATGGTCCGGGAAAAAAAAATTGCCGGCCCTTTGGGCCGGAATATTTTTTTCAGCATTTTTCAGAGCCGGGATTTTTTTTTTTTTGCAAATTCTTCCTGCCCCCTTCCCCCATAAAAAAGGCGAGCTCGTAGCTGTAGAACCAATTTTCTTGAGAAGAGAAATGGTAATAACAAGTTACGTTCAATATATATATATATATAAATACCATGAGGTTCTCGCTGTGCAGGTTCAAATTTGGACCCCCCCTTCCCTTTTTTCAAAGTTTATTTTGAATTTCCATCATGGCGACATCGTTCAATATAAACAGAACTGTTTTCGAAAAACGAGGGGAGGGAAGAATGTTGGAGAAATTGTTCATCAATTTGTAAATAAACCAACCGAAAATTATGTTCGAACGTTTGCTAGAATTAGAAATTAAACTTGATGTTCAAAATATAGTTATTGAAGTTTAGAAACAGGTTTGTAGGTTAGAAATCGGAATCAAACTACCACTTTTTGTGTGTAAATTCTGGTTTGTAGCTGATCTCTTCTAAATTAATCAACTGTTTTAAAATCAAATTATGTATATCGAAATGTATTTATGAAATGCATATTCATCATTGCCGTGAAATCGGAATTTGAAAATCTCAACACTGCTTTTCTCGAGTCGAACTCGGACTACCAATTTTAGTGTGCGCCCGATCTGTTGGCGTGAAGGTGTATCGAAATACCCAACTCAAAATTTCGATGCTCATATCTTTTCAACAGTAAGAGATAGGAAAAATCAGAAAGACTAAATAAGACAGATATATGGATAAAAAATAATAATATTGAAATTTTTAGGAAACTTCATAAGCTTAATTTTTGTTTACTATTATAAGCAAAAAAGTGTCTTCCTCCTATGAACTTCTGAATTTGGAAATATGAAGGACGGTGAAGGACGTCATCGTAATAAATCGTTACAGTGTGCATCTAGCATTTCATATCTTGCATGGCTGTCGACTTTCAAAAAGAATGGAAATTGTAGATAGCAAAATACGAGATATTTAAGCTTACAAATAGCAAAACATGAAATTTTCGGTCCTTTTGAGTAATTCGACGCTCCCGTCAAATATTTGAATCTACTAAAAACATGATAAAAAAAAAATAACAGAGACCAAAAATAAAAAAGACCAATCTAGCTTTTACTCCAAACGTAACGTTGGAGAACTTTCATTGTCCTAGCTTACAGGGTTCTTGAGAAATCGCTGATCCAATTTTCCACGGTTACGAAAACAATAGGTCTTCCGACGGAAGACCTAATAATATCATTAATCTTTACATAAACTTAAGAGGTTCTAATTCAATCGGAGGCCAGCAATACACTAGAATCAATGGCTCAGTGCTCAGTCCAAAGGTTTAATAACACTGAAAAAAAAAATGCAATCGGAATTTCTGATAATTGACTTGCTTGACTGTTTTCATATCCATACATGTATCTTTTTAAAATAAACATTACGGAAGTACCCATCAGTTATTCAGTCTCATAGTCGAGAAGGTAAGGCAAAATCATTACAATTTCCATTGGAACGGTTGCGAACCCCGGAATAAACAAAATTCCGAAGTGAGACCAGGTGCCCGCGGGGAGAGTCAGCGTCTCCTGATTGCATGCAAACAAAAAAGTTGTTTTACAATATTCAGGTTGAACCACCTCTCAATAATGAATATGTTTTTGCTGCAGAAAAGCAGTATGGAAAATTCTTCTTTTATTTTTAACTTGATTCATCTTTGACTTATTTTTTCTTTGACTATTTCATTCAGCAATGGCGAGGAAGAAACGCAGAGAAGCTCAAATGCACGCGTTTCCAAATTGGCTGACTTACAAGAGCGTCAGAGGAAGCTCATGAAGAGGAACACAGTTTCTGACCTTTACTCTTCATCTTTGAAAAACGGATCGGCGAATTCCATCAACGATGGTAAGTTCAGTATACATAACGTATTTTCATATAAATGACAACAGTTAACATTGACCTTGGTAATGTTCTTTTACAGAAAGGAAAAATCGGTCTTCGGCTTTGTTAATTAGAAAACCTATACAGTACTACAATTCTCTACCTCGACCGCAATATCAAGGACGTTTCTTTGAAATGATAAGATACACGCGATAACCATATTTGGTAATTGACAGAAACAAACATATTACGAAACCGTCTAACATCGTATGATACTATCTCAATGTGACGTCATTCTCTCCCACATTTTCCAATTTTAGATTTTGAACATACGTTGACATTTCTGGAGTATTGCATTATATTTTCTTATGACATTATCTGGTTTCGTCTGTCCAATTCTGTCTCATTATATAGCACATTTTAAGTATCCTTTAATAATCAGATTCAAAATAGAATTTCTTTACTTATTAGTCTGATTTTCACATTAAATCCCCATAAGATGAACATGTTACAAACCAATCCAGTTGCAAGCCTAGGATTTTTTAGATCAAAAACTTAATTCCAATTAAATAACATACCCGTCTCTTTTCCCGTGGTACGGCCATTGTCCTAAAAAAGAAAAAAAAGAACATATTTTTACTTTTGGATTTTTTCTTAATAATGGTGTCAATAGATATGCAATTTTCTATTTTTGCAGATTTCAAAAAGAGCAAGCAGTCATTTTCAATCCGTAAGTTGGTAAGTATATTTTTGCTATTATATAACACTATTGTCTTTATGGTCATACAATTATTTAACTTCACTGTTTCATTAGCAGATACCATAACATTGAAAACGAGACTGGATTCGATTAAAAAAAAAAGATATTTATAACAATACTAATTCTTAGATTAGTTTGGTGGCCAAATCTAACCCCACCTTGGCGTTCTGTGTCCCTTGCAAAATTTTGTCTAGAAGACTCAAGCTATCGATAAATACTCTCAAAGATCAGTAGCAGCAAACATGATCCAAAAAGGAAATGTTCGTAAAACACAATTGCCCCGTCTTAGGTTTTGTCATAATAAAGATTATCTTTAAATCAGACCAAAATCATAGGTGAAAAATCACATGGTAAAAAATGTTACCAATGCAACAGTCTAGATCTTGTTTAATATAAGGAATAAAACTTGTGAAAAAAAAGTATCATTGCTTTCCATTCAAAAGTATGTCTTACTCCAAGATCAAGGTCATAAAATTAAAAGTGCTGGTTTCAATAGAAGGGCCTTGTCACAAGGTACGGTATAAGCATGTACGTATGTACTGTAAAGGATGGAAGCTATTTCACTTAAGTTATTAAAGCAATCTGCCCACAGAGCTTCGATAGCGGTGTCTCCAAAATGTGATCACAACATACTATGTGGCTTATATAAATATGTATTAAATAATACTGATACTAATTACTCATATGAAACCCGATATGTGTCATCATGTTACAGATTTGTTTCCAAAAATTATTATTCTGTAATGGAACTATCATGAAATGTGATGTATGGAACAATACGATCTGATGTACAATAACAGCCTCAGTAATGTTGGTATTTAAATAACAATATATCTTCAGTTACGACATTCGCAATCTGTTGGATAATCCATTATGCTATGTCCTTGAATGCTGACCAAGATTTTTCAATCTCCTCAAATGACATTACAAAGAAAAACATATCTACATAATGATGTAGATATTAAAAGACCCGCAGATAACTATGTGTGACAGCAGGTGTCCCTTTGTGGTGTAAGCTTCTAGCTGCTATTTGCAAGATGGTGATGCTTTGTCGCAACCGGATTTGTAATAACGACCGGATTTGTAATAAACTAGATTTATTACATATTAGGTTATTACATATTAGGTTACACGTCCCAACCGGATTTGTAATAAAACCCGAAATTGTAATAAACTACGAACATAGTCTAGGTTGCTCAGAGGTTTCTTCTTTTTTTCTCTGGCTTTCAATTCTCTCCGTCTGTCTGTCTCATTTTCATAATGGAGAATATACCGTCTCGTATTAATAACTTTATAGTATTGAGGTGTAGCACGATAAATAATCAGATAAAATCCATACAGATATTGAACTAGTAATCATTTTAAAGGATCAAGTCTCGTCTCACTGGATAAAAAGGAAGAATTCAAGACAAAAAGGGACCAAAAATGATACTCAAGTATTTATTACATATTAGGTTATTACATATTAGGTTACACGTCCCAACCGGATTTGTAATAAAACCCGAAATTGTAATAAACTACGAACATAGTCTAGGTCGCTCAGAGGTTTCTTCTTTTTTTCTCTGGCTTTCAATTCTCTCCGTCTGTCTGTCTCATTTTCATAATGGAGAATATACCGTCTCGTATTAATAACTTTATAATATTGAGGTGTAGCACGATAAATAATCCGATAAAATCCATACAGATATTGAACTAGTAATCATTTTAAAGGATCAAAAGTCTCGTCTCACTGGATAAAAAGGAAGAATTCAAAACAAAAAGGGACCAAAAAATGATACTCAAGTATTTATTACATATTAGGTTATTACATATTAGGTTACACGTCCCAACCGGATTTGTAATAAAACCCGAAATTGTAATAAACTACGAACATAGTCTAGGTCGCTCAGAGGTTTCTTCTTTCTTTCTCTGGCTTTCAATTCTCTCCGTCTGTCTGTCTCATTTTCATAATGGAGAATATACCGTCTCGTATTAATAACTTTATAATATTGAGGTGTAGCACGATAAATAATCCGATAAAATCCATACAGAAATTGAACTAGTAATCATTTTAAAGGATCAAAAGTCTCGTCTCACTGGATAAAAATGAAGAATTCAAGACAAAAAGGGACCAAAAAATGATACTCAAGTATTTATTACATATTAGGTTATTACATATTAGGTTACACGTCCCAACCGGATTTGTAATAAAACCCGAAATTGTAATAAACTACGAACATAGTCTAGGTCGCTCGGAAGTTTCTTCTTTCTTTTTCTGGCTTTCAATTCTCTCCGTCTGTCTGTCTCATTTTCATAATGGAGAATATACCGTCTCGTATTAATAACTTTATAATATTGAGGTGTAGCACGATAAATAATCCGATAAAATCCATACAGATATTGAACTAGTAATCATTTTAAAGGATCAAAAGTCTCGTCTCACTGGATAAAAATGAAGAATTCAAAACAAAAAGGGACAAAAAAATGATACTCAAGTATTTATACATATTAGGTTATTACATATTAGGTTACACGTCCCAACCGGATTTGTAATAAAACCCGAAATTGTAATAAACTACGAACATAGTCTAGGTCGCTCAGAGGTTTCTTCTTTTTTCTCTGGCTTTCAATTCTCTCCGTCTGTCTGTCTCATTTTCATAATGGAGAATATACCGTCTCGTAATAATAACTTTATAATATTGAGGTGTAGCACGATAAATAATCCGATAAAATCCATACAGATATTGAACTAGTAATCATTTTAAAGGATCAAAAGTCTCGTCTCACTGGATAAAAAGGAAGAATTCAAGACAAAAAGGGACCAAAAAATGATACTCAAGTATTTATTACATATTAGGTTATTACATATTAGGTTACACGTCCCAACCGGATTTGTAATAAAACCCGAAATTGTAATAAACTACGAACATAGTCTAGGTCGCTCAGAGTTTTCTTCTTTCTTTCTCTGGCTTTCAATTCTCTCCGTCTGTCTGTCTCATTTTCATAATGGAGAATATACCGTCTCGTATTAATAACTTTATAATATTGAGGTGTAGCACGATAAATAATCCGATAAAATCCATACAGATATTGAACTAGTAATCATTTTAAAGGATCAAAAGTCTCGTCTCACTGGATAAAAAGGAAGAATTCAAAACAAAAAGGGACCAAAAAATGATACTCAAGTATTTATTACATATTAGGTTATTACATATTAGGTTACACGTCCCAACCGGATTTGTAATAAAACCCGAAATTGTAATAAACTACGAACATAGTCTAGGTCGCTCAGAGGTTTCTTCTTTCTTTCTCTGGCTTTCAATTCTCTCCGTCTGTCTGTCTCATTTTCATAATGGAGAATATACCGTCTCGTATTAATAACTTTATAATATTGAGGTGTAGCACGATAAATAATCCGATAAAATCCATACAGAAATTGAACTAGTAATCATTTTAAAGGATCAAAAGTCTCGTCTCACTGGATAAAAATGAAGAATTCAAGACAAAAAGGGACCAAAAAATGATACTCAAGTATTTATTACATATTAGGTTATTACATATTAGGTTACACGTCCCAACCGGATTTGTAATAAAACCCGAAATTGTAATAAACTACGAACATAGTCTAGGTCGCTCGGAAGTTTCTTCTTTCTTTTTCTGGCTTTCAATTCTCTCCGTCTGTCTGTCTCATTTTCATAATGGAGAATATACCGTCTCGTATTAATAACTTTATAATATTGAGGTGTAGCACGATAAATAATCCGATAAAATCCATACAGATATTGAACTAGTAATCATTTTAAAGGATCAAAAGTCTCGTCTCACTGGATAAAAATGAAGAATTCAAAACAAAAAGGGACAAAAAAATGATACTCAAGTATTTATACATATTAGGTTATTACATATTAGGTTACACGTCCCAACCGGATTTGTAATAAAACCCGAAATTGTAATAAACTACGAACATAGTCTAGGTCGCTCAGAGGTTTCTTCTTTTTTCTCTGGCTTTCAATTCTCTCCGTCTGTCTGTCTCATTTTCATAATGGAGAATATACCGTCTCGTAATAATAACTTTATAATATTGAGGTGTAGCACGATAAATAATCCGATAAAATCCATACAGATATTGAACTAGTAATCATTTTAAAGGATCAAAAGTCTCGTCTCACTGGATAAAAAGGAAGAATTCAAGACAAAAAGGGACCAAAAAATGATACTCAAGTATTTATTACATATTAGGTTATTACATATTAGGTTACACGTCCCAACCGGATTTGTAATAAAACCCGAAATTGTAATAAACTACGAACATAGTCTAGGTCGCTCAGAGTTTTCTTCTTTCTTTCTCTGGCTTTCAATTCTCTCCGTCTGTCTGTCTCATTTTCATAATGGAGAATATACCGTCTCGTATTAATAACTTTATAATATTGAGGTGTAGCACGATAAATAATCCGATAAAATCCATACAGAAATTGAACTAGTAATCATTTTAAAGGATCAAAAGTCTCGTCTCACCGGATAAAAATGAAGAATTCAAGACAAAAAGGGACCAAAAAATGATACTCAAGTATTTATTACATATTAGGTTATTACATATTAGGTTACACGTCCCAACCGGATTTGTAATAAAACCCGAAATTGTAATAAACTACGAACATAGTCTAGGTCGCTCGGAAGTTTCTTCTTTCTTTTTCTGGCTTTCAATTCTCTCCGTCTGTCTGTCTCATTTTCATAATGGAGAATATACCGTCTCGTATTAATAACTTTATAATATTGAGGTGTAGCACGATAAAGAATCCGATAAATTTCATACAGATATTGAACTAGTAATCATTTTAAAGGATCAAAGTCTCGTCTCACTGGATAAAAAGGAAGAATTCAAGACAAAAGGGGACCAAAAAATGATACTCAAGTATTTATTACATATTAGGTTATTACATATTAGGTTACACGTCCCAACCGGATTTGTAATAAAACCCGAAATTGTAATAAACTACGAACATAGTCTAGGTCGCTCGGAAGTTTCTTCTGTCTTTTTCTGGCTTTCGATTCTCTCCGTCTGTATGTCTCATTTTCATGATGCAGAATAAACCGACTATAAATAACATTAGTATTCATGTATTGAGGTGTAGCACGATCAAGTATCCGTTAAAATCCAATAAGAGATTGACGTACTTATCATTTTAAAGGACCAATAGCCTCCTCTCACTGGATCAAAAGGAAGAATTCAAGACCCAAAAAGTGACCAAAAGATGATACTCAAGTATTTACATATTAGGTTACACGTCCCAACCGGATATGTAATAAAAACCGAAATTGTAATAAACAACCAACATAGTCTAGGTTGCTCGGAAGTTTCCTCTATCTTTTTCTGGTTTTCGGTTCTCCCCATCTGTCTGTCTCATTTTCATGATGGAGAATGTACCGTCTCTTGATAACATTATAAGGATTGAGGTGTAGCACGAGAAAGTCTCAGATAAAATTCATACAGATATTGAGCTATTAATCATTTTAAAGGATCAAATGCCTCGTCTCACTGCATCAAATGGAAGAATTCAAGACCAAAAAGTGACCAAAAAATGATACTCAAGTATTTATTACATATTAGGTTATTACATATTAGGTTACACGTCCCAACCGGATATGTAATAAAAACCGAAATTGTAATAAACTACCAACATAGTCTAAGTTTCTTGGAAGTTTCTTCTTTCTTTTTCTGTCTTTCGGTTCTCTGTCTGTCTCATTTTCATGATGGAGAATGTACCGGCTCTTGATAACATTATAAGAATTGATGTGTAGCACGAGAAAGTTTCAGACAAAACTTTTCAAAGGATCAAAAGCCTCGTCTCACTGCATCAAAGGGAAGAATTCACGCCATAAATGACAACATATGCATAAAAATTGAGAGATACAATGTTCACTTTGCATCGACTTTGGAAAGCTATTTCCTTTTAAATGGCATATGGTGTGATTATCCGGATTTCGTGCAACCCCCCCCCCCCCCCCCCAAGTTATCCGGATACACGGAGGACTTTACTGACATATAGTTGTCGTATACATATTTCACCGTGATTCAATTAGCACTGCTGTAAATGAGCATTCTCAGTGGTCTGGCCTGACCCCGACCTTCCACCAAGCTCAGGTCAGACTAATTCGATATCAAAGTCTCGAAGTCATTATTTTCACATATCGACATAGCTTGAAGTTATTACAATTAATAAATAACAACTAGCTTGCTGTGGTTTGTTGTCCAATTATTCCCCGAGTCGCATGAACCAATGAAATTATCACCGAGTTCATGCGACTCGGGGAATTACTGGACAACAAATCACAGCTAGCTAATTATTATTTCTATTCTAACATTGTTTTGCACGAGCTCTATAGCACGTGCATGGGCTTCGCGGCTCGGTGATAATTTCATTGGTTCATGCGAGTCGGGGAATAACTGGACAACAAATCACAGCTAGCTAGTTATTATTTCTATTCTAATATTGTTTTGCACGAGCTCTTAAGCACTTGCATGGGCTTCGCGGCTCGGTGATAATTTCATTGGTTCACGCGACTCGGGGAATAACTGGACAACAAATCACACCTGGCTAGTTATTATTTCTATTCTAATATTGTTTTGCACGAGCTCTATAGCACGTGCATGGGCGGAGCTTAGCAAACTGTAAGTTTGTTGGAGATTTTACACCAGGCAAGTTCTATAGTACATATAGGGATAAAATGTCAAGTCATGTTAGAATTATGATTTCACCTCGTGAAAATTATGATTAAAGTACATGTATATCATAGATCAGAAAAATCATACTGAGCGAGGACGTTTGTGAACTTTCTTTGATATTGGAAAATCTCCAGGACGCGGACCTTGCATCGAAAACAGCGTTATATACAACCGCAAAAGTAAAATAACATTAAAACATGAACAACCAGACACACAATAGTCTGGTTGACATTCATGAAACCCAAAAATTAGGTACGCACAAAATGTTTTTGCATGAAAGTGTTGCGAATACCCTCTACTTTGATAATCCACCGGATGCCACTCTGGCATCCTTGGGCATTTCGAAATTTTTGGGTAAAAAGGAGATTTTATGAAGAAAAACCGTTGAATATCGGGAAAATGCAATTACTTTTTCCATGCTGCAGCTAGAACAAATTTGTTGTTCTAGCTACAGCATGGAAAAACATATTGCATTTGTCCCAAAATACCTATCAAATTAACAAAGGATACCTCAAATGCAAACTTTTGAATACAAAAAGTAATGCAGCATTTTATAGTTATAAATATTTTTCGCGAAATTAATGATTAAAAAAAAAACTGTGATTATCCCTCAAAATAGCAAAATAATAATAAAAAAAAAATATCTACTGGCTCATTAAACTTGGTCACGTACATGCCGTTAAATTATAGGAAACCTCTCCTTCTGCGTTTTATTAAAATATATGAATTATAAAAAATATTCACAGAAGTAGGGATTTTTGCACATGAATACGGGTTTTTGCCCCAAATTGCATAGAAATTGTAATTCAGTTATCAAATGACCTTCCTAAGGAAAAATAATAAGAAACAGCATCCCAGGAATGCTAAAATGTGTAAATTAAAACAGATTAAAAGAAATATTTTCTCAAAATAAGTGTTTTTTGCATAAAAAATGCAAATTTTACCCATAAATGTTGCTTTTCATGAATCATTACATTCAATTTCACATTCATTTGATAAAATCATTATTTCCGTTATGATAATAGCTTTAAATGTATGATTTTAGGTGAAATAATGCATTTATAGAATTTTTCCAGAAATCTGTTATTTTTAGACATTTTGCCCCTAAATAAATTGAAAATATACCCTTTATGTTTCAAACATGTAATTCGTGAATGAACCTAAATAACAGTTGAAAATACATAGATTTTAATCAATGCTTTCATACTGGATAAGGGTTGTTTAAATAAATAAACAGAAATCAGATATTTCTAATTGAAGATACAGGTTTCTTTATCAAAACGATAATTTGGAAGATTTTTCCAAAAAAAAAAAAACAAAGAGAAGAATATGAAATATATGTTAATTGAAAAAAGGAGACATTTAAGGGAAGCAGGAATAAATGAAAATTTTCTCAAATATCTGAGAATTTTTGCAAAACTTAAACTTTTCACCCAAAAACATGCAGTAAAAGTATGGATTGGAACTTGTAACTTATTTCATCTGAAGGAGCTCTAAAAATACTATCTATTCATATTTTAAAATGTTTAAAGTTATCATCCACATAAATGTTATAAATTATTTTTCTAACTAAACTTGATCTATTTTCAGTAATTTTTTTTTACTAAAAACATGTTTTTCCCCCAAAACACCACTTTTGCCATGGAAAATTGCATGAGACGATTTTAAAGCAAAAAAAAAATTCTACAAGGTTTGGCTGATTTTGGAGGATCAAAGGGGGGGGGGGGGGTTGCAGCCAACCCATTGATACATACCTGACTAGTTATTCTAACTAAAGCATGAAAAAGCATTGCAATATCCCAATTTTCAGGGATTTTTCATTCAAAAATCATTCTTTTCCCCATTCTCGTACTGGCAATTTGCTTATCTGACATTCAAAATTGAAAGGCAGTAAATTAATTGTGACTTTGAATTGCTGCATGTCATACATATTCATCCGCCAGAGCAAACATTCTTGTTCATTACAGTTTGTTCCATCAAGACATGACTGCAATTTCGTCTTTACTTAACTTTTTTAACATACTCTCGTTCTTCAAAAGACTTTCATTCATTTCCAAAACTTAAGACAGGTCCAATGATAACGTCATAAATACCGTGGGTAGCCATCAGAACAACCAAGAAAATAAGGGTTTCTTTAAAATGGTATTGGAGCCTGAACAATGCCGGCAATGCTGATTGGGGTAATGCTTAAAATATATCAACATGTTTGACAAATATTCAATCCTTAAATATGAGCCTCCGAACATTTTGATCAGCCCTCGTAACAAGATTATTCTCAAGTATATACGCTCTGTTACTTATGACTCAGAGGTAATTTGAATAAGATCAAGGTATATTTAATTTTCATTTTTCAAAAAAAATGTCATATAATGATTTGAATAAAGGGCATGGAATACTAAAATTGTTTCTAGTGTAGTATATCCATGGTATTTACCTGAAAAGAAATTGTTATGAGTACACATGGTAATTGTCTTTCTCCATTCCATGATAAGGCACGGTCCATTTGATATTCTGGGAGGGAGGGGGGGGGGCTTGGTTTTTTTGTCAGAGCAAAATAATTTTTTTCGCCCCGGACCGGGGCAGATTTTTTTTTGTCTTGCAAAGTTGGAGCAAGGAAATTTTTTTATAACAATTGATGTGAATATTACGAATGTTTGTGGGTTTTTTTTCAATAGAAATTCTTTATTTTTACTTAAATTACTCCAAACATTATTTTTATGTAAAACTTGTATTCACTTCTAAACTGAGAGAGATGAAAGATTTTTACAATATGCGATATATAATTTTTAGTAAAAAAAAATGTATATAAGGTCATACAAGAGGGCCTGATGCAAGTTTTTACATGTAGAAATGAAAACTAGTGAAAAACTTTTTAAAATTCTCCTTCCAAGCTTGTATATTAAAAAGACAAGATGGTGATACATGTATCTATCAATAGTAATAAATTATATTGATAATGTATTTAAGCATTTTAATTGTTCCAATCACATGCATTCTTTTGATTTTTCAAATATGAACTTGCCATTACAGAAGAAAACTATGGCGAGCGAAGCGAGCCCAAATTTTTTTTATAGAAAGTAAAAACGGCGGCGAGCGAAGATAGCCGAAAAATTTTAAGCGAATTTTGGTTATTCTTCAAATTCAGATTACTTGTAAGAGCAAGATCATTCTTTTCTGTCACATCAAAAGCAAATTTATTTTTTTCATCAAAATTCAGAGCAAAATTATTTTTTTCGAAAAAAACCCAAGCCCCCCCCCCTCAGAATATCAAATGGACTGTGCCTAATTGGTTCGTGTATTTTATCTTGATTCAGATGTTTACGATGTCATAATTTGATGCTAGAAAATACTAGCTTTCCTGAACCCATTTTAAAATTTCGTATTAATGTTTCAAAATAAACGATTTCAATTGATATAATGTTGCTCCTTTATGAGATGAAGAATAATATGTGACAATTATCACATGATACACGTGTTATGCAGTGATATGTAAAGCCATTTCGTATTCAAATATTATGATAACATCTTACATAACGCTTCGGAGCATTACAAGTTCCTCATCCATTATGACGTCAAAATAGAAACGGCGCTATTTTTGAGCGGACCAGAATAATAAAATCTATCATCCCTTTGTGGACTGCAAATCATTGATACTCGGTTTGTATTTCCCTGTCCCTTTACAAAGGGGTGATTGATTATTTTCTCTCACCAATATATTTTTACATAGGTAATTCATAGATACAGTAAACATCGCTGACCGTCAAACATGACAAAACTAAGTAAACGTCTATGACGCCACAATAGGGGTTGGAGACAAACATCCGGGGTGTGAGACAGAGTCCGTGAAATAAGGTGTCAGGAAAAATGCTGACTCACCCTGCAGGGTGAAATAAGCCCATTCTGGAAGTGTTTTAACTTTAACGTCATTGTGACGTCATACATGTTTGCAGCGTTAGCCGATCATAATATGAAATCAATACATAAAAACACTCAGGTTTGAGCTCTTTTAGATAGTGATAGAAAAATAATAAATCTCCAGATCTGATCATGGACACGGAAATCCAACCCTCGTGTCCAGGATTTGCTTTGTTCACGACTCTGTAAGCCTCGTCGTGGTACAAGCAAATCCTTGACACTCGGGTTGGATTTCCTTGTCCCTGATCACATCTGGAGATATATTTTATTAGTCTCAAGACTGGTAAATTTGTAGAGATCTCTGTCCAGAGTGAAAGAATACAAGCACATGTATGTACACGTACACGTATCCCTCTCTCATGTTTAGAGAGGTTGAGTTAAGGAATGAGTGTCTTATTTTTTGCATTCATGGCATTCTGGTTCGACAAGAGCAAATCTCGTGAACCGCGAAGAGGTTCTCGAAAGATTTGCGCCTGTTTAACCAGAGTGTAAAAACATTGAATGCAAAAAAAAAGAAGAAATTGAGTGAAAACTTAAACTAAATGTTCTACGTTTGTCAATTCTCCCTACCAGGAAGGGCAAGAAATAGTCCATTGCAAAGGATCAAAATATACGGTTTAATATGCAAAATTACTGAATAAATTTTATTTACAAAACGTTTTCACGATGTGTTTTAACTTTTTATAAACAATTTGAGGAAAATATGGCCCTATTCATTATAAGAGTAGTCAGTGCTGCATAAATTCATTAACAAATGGACTATTTCAAAGTTTCACAATAAAAATACCTGTTGTAAATATCTTCAAAATCTTTGTCATGAATATTTTAAGCTTTTTATAAACAATTTGAAGAAAATAAAGCCTTATTTATCATTAGAGTGCTGCATAAATTCTTTTCGGTAGCGCAATCCATGTTGAAGTACAAATGAACTCTGTTGGCACTGTACGTATACTTGTACATAGAATTGTTATACGTACATGTGTATTTCAATGATTTGAGGGGATCATATTTTTTGTTGTCCTCGTCTGCTTCTTTTCTCTATATCGTCTAATTCCCTATACACATGTTTGGAATCTCCTCCTGCTCGCAAAATCGGAATCAATATGCCCTGCCCATTGTTTGAAATTCTTGCGCGAACGTTATGTGAGTGAGGCTAACCTGTGTTCATCGTGAAATGAACGTCAAAATTGAATAGGCATTACGTATAACATAGGAAATCAACTTGCTATGTAAATATTCCTACATGTAATCATTCGGATAAGCCTCGACCTTTTCCTTCGAAAGAAAAAAAAAGACTCGGACGTCAGACGGTGCCATCTTAAAAATAGTTCCATCTATTAGTGGGGTTTTTTTTGGCTTGAATTCTTCAATTTGATGCAGTGAGTCGAGGCTTTTGATCATTTAATAGGATTACTAGTTCAATATCTATATGGATTTTATCTTAAACTTTATTTATCATAATGATATAAAGAGACGGTACATTCTCCATCATGAAAATGAGACAGACAGACACAGAGAACCGAAAACCGGAAAAAGAACGAAGAAACTTCCGAGCAATCTAGGCTATGTTGCTAGTTCATTACAACTTTGGTTTTTATTACATATCTGGTTAGGACGTGTAACCTTATATGTAATAACCTAATATGTAATAAATACTTACGTAGCATAATTTGGTTACTTTTTTCTCTTGAATTCTTCCTTTAGATCCTGTGAGACGAGGCTTATGATCCTTTTAAATAATTACTAGTTCAATATCTCCATCATGAAAATGAGACAGACGGATGGAGAGAACCGAAAACCAGAAAAAGAAAGAAGAAACTTCCGAGCAAACTAAACTATGTTGGTAGTTTATTACAATTTCAATTTTTATTACATATCCGGTTGGGACGTGTAACCTAATATGTAATAACCTAATATGTAATAAATACTTGAGTATCATCTTTTGGTCACTTTTTGGTCTTGAATTCTTCCATTTGATGCAGTGAGACGAGGTATTTGATCCTTTAAAATGATTAAAAGTTCAATATCTGTATGAATTTTATCTGAGACTTTCTCGTGCTACACCTCAATCCTTATAATGTTATCAAGAGACGGTACATTCTCCATCATGAGAATGAGACAGACAGACGGAGAGAAGCGAAAACAAGAAAAAGAAAGAAGAAACTTCCGAGCAAATTAGACTATGTTGGTAGTTTATTACAATTTCGGTTTTTATAACATATCCGGTTGGGACATGTAACCTAATATGTATTAACCTAATATGTAATAAATACTTAAGTATTATCTTTTGGCCACTTTTTTGGGTCTTGAATTCTTCCTTTTGATCCAGTGAGAGGAGGCTATTGGTCCTTTAAAATGATAAGTACGTCAATCCCTGTTTGGATATAAACGGATACTTGATCGTGCTACACCTCAATACATGAATACTAATGTTATTGATAGTCGGTATATTCTGCATCATGAAAATGAGACATACAGACGGAGAGAATCGAAAGCAAGAAAAAGACAGAAGAAACTTCCGAGCGACCTAGACTATGTTCGTAGTTTATTACAATTTCGGGTTTTATTACAAATCCGGTTGGGACGTGTAACCTAATATGTAACAACCTTATATGTAATAAATACTTGAGTATCATTTTTTGGTCCCTTTTTGTCTTGAATTCTTCCTTTTTATCCAGTGAGACGAGACTTTTGATCCTTTAAAATGATTACTAGTTCAATATCTGTATGGATTTTATTGGATTATTTATCGTGCTACACCTCAATATTATAAAGTTATTAATACGAGACGGTATATTCTCCATTATGAAAATGAGACAGACAGACGGAGAGAATTGAAAGCCAGAGAAAGAAAGAAAAACCTCTGAGCGACCTAGACTATGTTCGTAGTTTATTACAATTTCGGGTTTTATTACAAATCCGGTTGGGACGTGTAACCTAATATGTAATAACCTAATATGTAATAAATACTTGAGTATCATTTTTTGGTCCCTTTTTGTCTTGAATTCTTCCTTTTTATCCAGTGAGACGAGACTTTTGATCCTTTAAAATGATTACTAGTTCAATATCTGTATGGATTTTATCGGATTATTTATCGTGCTACACCTCAATATTATAAAGTTATTAATACGAGACGGTATATTCTCCATTATGAAAATGAGACAGACAGACGGAGAGAATTGAAAGCCAGAGAAAAAAAGAAGAAACCTCTGAGCGACCTAGACTATGTTCGTAGTTTATTACAATTTCGGGTTTTATTACAAATCCGGTTGGGACGTGTAACCTAATATGTAATAACCTAATATGTAATAAATACTTGAGTATCATTTTTTGGTCCCTTTTTGTCTTGAATTCTTCATTTTTATCCAGTGAGACGAGACTTTTGATCCTTTAAAATGGTTACTAGTTCAATATCTGTATGGCTTTTATCGGATTATTTATCGTGCTACACCTCAATATTATAAAGTTATTAATACGAGACGGTATATTCTCCATTATGAAAATGAGACAGACAGACGGAGAGAATTGAAAGCCAGAAAAAGAAAGAAGAAACTTCCGAGCGACCTAGACTATGTTCGTAGTTTATTACAATTTCGGGTTTTATTACAAATCCGGTTGGGACGTGTAACCTAATATGTAATAACCTAATATGTAATAAATACTTGAGTATCATTTTTTGGTCCCTTTTTGTCTTGAATTCTTCATTTTTATCCAGTGAGACGAGACTTTTGATCCTTTAAAATGATTACTAGTTCAATTTCTGTATGGATTTTATCGGATTATTTATCGTGCTACACCTCAATATTATAAAGTTATTAATACGAGACGGTATATTCTCCATTATGAAAATGAGACAGACAGACGGAGAAAATTGAAAGCCAGAGAAAGAAAGAAGAAACCTCTGAGCGACCTAGACTATGTTCGTAGTTTATTACAATTTCGGGTTTTATTACAAATCCGGTTGGGACGTGTAACCTAATATGTAATAACCTAATATGTAATAAATACTTGAGTATCATTTTTTTGTCCCTTTTTGTCTTGAATTCTTCCTTTTTATCCAGTGAGACGAGACTTTTGATCCTTTAAATGATTACTAGTTCAATATCTGTATGGATTTTATCGGATTATTTATCGTGCTACACCTCAATATTATAAAGTTATTAATACGAGACGGTATATTCTCCATTATGAAAATGAGACAGACAGACGGAGAGAATTGAAAGCCAGAAAAAGAAAGAAGAAACTTCCGAGCGACCTAGACTATGTTCGTAGTTTATTACAATTTCGGGTTTTATTACAAATCCGGTTGGGACGTGTAACCTAATATGTAATAACCTAATATGTAATAAATACTTGAGTATCATTTTTTGGTCCCTTTTTGTCTTGAATTCTTCATTTTTATCCAGTGAGACGAGACTTTTGATCCTTTAAAATGATTACTAGTTCAATATCTGTATGGATTTTATCGGATTATTTATCGTGGTACACCTCAATATTATAAAGTTATTAATACGAGACGGTATATTCTCCATTATGAAAATGAGACAGACAGACGGAGAGAATTGAAAGCCAGAGAAAGAAAGAAGAAACCTCTGAGCGACCTAGACTATGTTCGTAGTTTATTACAATTTCGGGTTTTATTACAAATCCGGTTGGGACGTGTAACCTAATATGTAATAACCTAATATGTAATAAATCTAGTTTATTACAAATCCGGTCGTTATTACAAATCCGGTTGCGACAATGCTTGACCCAACGCAATGTGCGTCTGAAGATGGAGGTCACTTCATCAAGGAATAAATTTCCAAAATGAGATTTTAAACAATTATATAGATATTCTCTTCTTATGCGTCAATTCTACTCTTATTTAAATGCATGTATGACTTTTGAAAGTCTCAAGTTTATATTGGCATCTACGGTCGTCTGCAAACCGGAAATAGAATGGAACAATTTACATGCTCTAGAATAATTGACTTACATGCGCTCTCAATTTTATTAATATTTGGATTTGAAATAGAAACATTTGCTAAATTCATCATGTGTCTTACCATTACTGTATAAAGAATAAAATTGAATACTATTGACGGAGTCAAGAACTTACGAACAAATTGGTCGTAAAGTAGGAGGCAGAATTCTGAGTCGGAGAGCACTGATTAAAATCTATAATCAGTGGTCAATTAGAAGAGAAAACAATTATATGAACAATATTTCAGCATCTCTCACGGTACAGATATCTTAGGACAACAGCTGAGTTTTGATTATACGACATTAAAAAGAAATAGAAGTTCAAATGTTGTTGCGTTGATTTAGTCACAAAGAAAGTATTTTCTATCTCGTTGACTTTTGTTTACAAACAATGGTCTGACTGTCACGTTTCAATCCACAGATGAAGACCAGAAGTAAAGAGTCCCTACCAAGGCTGGAGGATGCTCTGAATCAAGTGAAGCCTTCAGAATTCAAAGACAACCACCTATCAGTATACAAGGTTATTATCGGTAATACGATCTACACAAAAACAGAGGCCCGCCTATGCCTTATTATGACAGCTTTGAGGTTTCTTCTATATTGGTCTTAATGATTAAAAGTATCAATGGGAAAATTTTGTCAAAGGAAAGTGAATTGTTGTAATATGGTTTCTTGGAATGTGTTGTAAACACAATGACAATAAAAGCAAAAACATATTAAACATTTGAAAGGTCTGAAACATGTAACATGTACTCTTTTAGGGAATTTCAGTTTTATGACTTGTTTTCTTTACATTTATGAATGAAACATTTCAATTATAAAAGGAGGAAGGGGGCATTGAAAATGACAATAACCGATGAAAAAAATTAAAAGTCTTTATGGATAAAGTATTAATACATTGTTATCATATTTTATCATTGATTACAAATGAAATTTTTAAAAGTTTTTTGTGGTGTTTATATAGGGTATGCATTGGTCAGACCTTATAGCTAGTACTGATAAAAATCCAGAGGATCTGTGCCTACCAGAGACGGAGAGGAAAAGACGCGAGGCGGTGTGGGAACTGTTCAAGAGCGAATGTGTCTATCTCCTGGACCATTTAATGGTCCTCAAACATGTAAGGAAGCTATCTCGTGTGGGTTATTTTATCAATATCTTAACATGTAACTCATCAAACCGTGTGATTTGTAATGGCAGCTTCTAAGAAGTCCGTAGTAAGTAAAAATACGGAGCTCAGTAATTGATTGGACAGATAGCGACAACTGATTCTACTAGAACATGTCTTAGTAAACATAAAAGTGCAGACAAATTCTGCGGACAACGTTCAGGGGGAAAATCCAGTGCTTTAATGAATCGATGATATGGGTTATATTAAGCATGAAAAGCCTAATTAGAATACATATTGATCAAATTGAAGCAATTTCCCCTTTGGCTTGTTCAGCAGGTTAGGAAGTCAATTGACCGACAGCTAGATTTTCCTTGCTGGACGTCTATGTACCATGCATCTGGAAATGTTGGCTCTGCCTAATAGGGTCAAACGATCGGATGCCTGCCAAGGTTTTAATATGCTCCCCTTGCCTTCTTTTTCAGTGCTTTATGGAACCAATTAAGCAAGTTCAAGTCGAAGGTTATCTAATGTTTGTTGAACCACAGGACTTATTTGGTAATTTGGATGAATTGTGTTATGTAAGTTCCATTAATTTAACGCAAAATTAGATGTTTTTAGACAAATTATTTTGTAAGTGCATCGCTATTGATCACCCAATGGGAATAAAAGAAAGATAAAACGAAAATAATATTTTCAGTTCTATTTGTTTTTACTGGAAAGCTTTTACCCATGTGTATCATATTCTTGACAATTTGCATTACACTATATAAAGTTATCAAAATATTCGCTTTAAAGTTCCATCACGTAAATTTATTTTTCAGTATGAATTAAATATATATATCCATTTTTTTCATTTTTGCGATTAAAAAAACAGGTCAATCATATTTATTTCATTTAATTTTTTTTCAGGTTAGCTACATTTTCTGTAAGGACTTTATTTCTGCCTTGTTAAAAGATATGAGTTCCACAGAATTTGGTAGAACATCAATTTTATTATCATCTTTTGAAAAGGCAAGTTTAGAGAAGAAGACGCTATTTCTTATCGGTGTAAAGTTACGGTAGAAAAAATAAATCCTATCCATCAAGTCCGAATATCATGACAAAAGCGGACTGAAATATCATGATGCACCGTTTCATAGTGCAAGATAATCAATCAATAATATTTATCATATTCTGTCAAGAAAAATACATAATGAAACTCAAGTTAATTGAATTCGAAGGAAATAAATCATATTTGTACGTCTTCACTGGCATTATTCGTTCTTCCATTCTGCAGAAAAGCTGTCATTGAAACCTTTGATATTGTAGTTCATCACTCATTCCCGTGATGGGGGCGTGTACCATACTTATTGTCTGAATTATACCAATGCTCTGACCTATTTGGAACAGTTGAGACAGCAAGAAGATTTCGTGGAATTTGAGAAGGTCAGTCCGATATTTGCGGATTTCATTGATTGCGCGAGTCTAAACACATACATATAGATAGCTAAGGATAAATTGAGTAAAGATAAGATGAAGCCGATGAATCGTATTTTAGATTTCTAGTATCTTTTTGATCTACCATATTAATTTATTAAGACAATCCTTTTTGTGACAAATAGTTACTTTTAGTATGAAAGGCACGCGCGGATCAAGAATTTTTTGGGGGAAAGGGTTCCAATCTGTAATTTTGAAAAGCAAAAATTTAAAAAGTCATGATTGGGAAATACGCACAATGTATATATTTTTTTCACACCCGACCCCCCCCCCCCCCCTCTCCTAGATACGTACATGAAAAATTGTTCAAGTTGCTGTATGTTTCCTATTTTCCCCTCCAGTGGTGCTGCCAAGACTCTAGGTGTAACCGTTTACAGTTGAGTGACCTTCTGATAGCCCCGATGCAGCATTGCACCAAACTTCCCCTTTTATTATCAAACATCAGAAAGTACACCAAAGATGCCGAGGAACAAAAAGTGCTAGCTGAATTAGTAGAGAAAGTAGACAGTTCACTCAGTAAGTTTGATAACTATTTTTCAGGGCGAGATAATATACCTTTTGTATAACACAATTATAATTTCAAAGTTTTATGTCATCGTATAGAAGAAAAGAGAGATGGTGGTTTATAATGAATTTAAAATGTTGTTATGTTTTGAAATTTTAAAAATTCTTTGACTTTTGAAAAAATTATCTTCATGTTCATAAATATGAATGGTTTGTATACCTTGTGACCTTCCAGTGGAAAAAAAAGAAATGCAGACCGAGACAACGTTTCACAAAAGCATCGTATAAGACTAGATTTTAAATTGCTATTTATCATATCCCGGTTGAAGAAAAAAGGCAATCTATTCACGATTTGTCAAATTTCAAGCAAATAAGCGTAAATGTACGTAGAATTTATATACAAGTATATACTTACGTGTAGTGTACTATATTTCAACAGAAATTATGGAGGACAAAATCAAAATTTTGAAAAACTACGAAAGATTACAAGAGATTCAGAAACAGCTGGTTTGGCCGTCAGTGTATGATATGGATCCAAGGACATATGTACCAGAGGTAAAGGGACTTAAGTCAATCAAAGGAATACTAGATCTATTAATTTACTTAATGTCAAGGAGCTACCATCTGTGTTTCAAAAAGTCGCCATTGATATAAATATATCAAGACATTAACCCTAATGACATCCGTATGTCTAACGTTGTGAATGACAAGACGTAAGGCCAGAAAATACCGGTATATGCAGTAACAATTTCAACACTTTGGCTTCATTAAACTGTGGTGATATTGTACAGTCAAATATTATTCCGTTACCCAAATCTCAGGTTATCGTCAGAAAAAAATGACGTATTTTAAAAAAAATGATATATATAGAAAATTTGCTGTCACTCTCAGTTTGGCTTTCTTCTATGGACGGATGCAATTTCGAATTTGTATCACCAAGATGATAAAGGTATCTCATATGCAAAAGTTTGTCCATTGCTTTAAATAACGCTGCTTTGCTTCGTTTATTTAGTTTCTGCGACCAACATTGAGGGAACAACCATGCCAAAAAATACTGGCCTGTCCAAACAGGAAACTCCTACACGAAGGAAGCGTGACGTTAACGGGTATGTTAATATCAAAATCAATACGAATATGGCAAATGTGTACGTACTAAACATAGATTCGCCATAGAATAAAAAATGTCCTCCCCTATAAGTATTACTGTAGAACAATAGATTGATATTTAGATCAAATATCTCCTATTTCAATTATTTTAATGTCATCCTCCAAAACAATACGTAATTGACATTTAGAGCAGACGTCAGTTAATAAAGTGACGTGTTTGATTTCAACAGAGGCAGCAAAAACTACGGATGGTTACATCTTCTTGTTTGATGACATTTTGCTGCTGACGAAACTTAAAAAAATACAACGAAAGGTATGTTTGCTTTTTTAACAATTTTTCTTTTGTCCTTGGAAATATTTTTTTCAATCTTAAATTGATACACATTTTGAGGTGTTAATACACAAATCATTGTGCTAAAACCAATTTAATTGTTGATTTGTTGTCTCTTAGAAACATTCCCTGGATAGTGCCAATGTAAACTTACAGGCGCTGGGTCCATCTGACAAGCAAGCTTATCATGTCTGGAGATCACCCATCCCCCTTGACAGGTTGTCAGTCCATGATGTCAAAATCCATGACGCTCTAGGTAGGTTAGAATCGTCATTTATAAATGAAAAGAAAATATGTAACTAAGAATGTCAACTTAGGTTCACCTACACATTTAAAGGTAAAAAGAACAAGAACTTACTCTATCAAAAAATGTCTGATCAGTTCAAGTGCCAAAGTACTGAATGTCACTTGGAAAAAAAACTATAACATTAACGTTATAGCTTGAGTACGGACTGTCTTTTCACTTTACAGTCAATGTCAATAAAACAGTGCAAATGGTGTCACCGGCTGTTTACGATTCATAGACAACAGATACAAGGCATTTCTATACGTCGTGACTTAGGAGTACCCTCCTTTGTTTAGGAGAGCATGGACATCATTGGCCATATAATGAAAAATGTATTTGTCACTATCACCCTGTCTGCAGACCAGCTCAAACCCCAATTTTTGTAACATACGTGACTGTCGCCATTTGAAAATTTTACATTCAAGTAAATGCAAACAAAGTAAAACACTTTCAACCCAGGAAAAATTATTTTCTCATTTTAGGGGGATGTGTCTTACATCTTTTCAGATAAATGAATTTTCCATTTAAATTTTATAAGTTTGATTTTCATCATATTTAAAAATGTGGCCAATTTTCGATTTTTCAACGTGATGAATAACGTTATACTATGTTGACTAAAAAGATAGTTATAAACGTAATAGAATAAAATGAAAATAATTAAAATCGCACAAAAAAAATCGCTATCATTTGTACCTTTTTTGTGTTTTTAATACATTCAAAGTGTGCACAGTTCTATTGCAATGCAATCGTTTGAACATTTGGCTATTTTGTGTATTATTTAAGACGCTTTGTACTCGTAAATTTAAGAATAAGATAACTTTTCTTTATTGTTTCAGCAAGCGGACTCAGAAACGCATTTGTAATGCTGCAGTTCAACAGGTTCCAACAAATTACCGGCGTGAATACCATTCAGTGCTCCTCAGACGTCGTAAAGGTGTGTTCGAATGGATTGTGCACATGTTATATAATCTGAACTATTGATAAATATATTTTGTGCAATTTCCTTTATTTGTTTGCATTAGGCATGTGTATCAATAGAAGATCAACAAACGAGCATACTTATACGTCAATAAAATTCACAAGCAGTGTTATCACTATCTTTAATCTGCTTTTATACTTATATGCCCCGCCATAATATGACGATAGGAGTATAATTCAGTTTATCGTTATTGATATTGAAAGATTTAAATGTATGTATACGGGACATGGTTTTGAATTGTTCGTTCATTTTCTTCATCTTTTATAAAAGCTCAGTATTCTCTCTTTCAGAATGTCTGGTTAGACAAGATATCCAAGGCCAAATATTCCTACAAAGTGTCCACGTCGGAGAGGAATTCCATTTGTAGTGACCACTCCTCGTTAGATTCAGGAGGTGAAATGAATGTGTCCACAACAGACAAACCTCAGTCTAGTCATGCTAAATCCCATTCCTTGGACGCTATTTACTTGTAAAATAACTTGTGATATATTTGAAATCCCTTTCTTTGTTTTTGCTTTTTATCCATGAACTTGTTATATATTACGTTTTCATTGTGAACGAGGAAAATGGCTTATATTTTGTGTGAACTGTTTTGTGCGCGAATCAAAGTTGTTTTCTTTGCATTTATGTATTGTTTCACATGACATATCAAATTGTTGCTGTTGAATAAATGATAAATACATCCGTCATCAAGTAAAATACTTATCTTGCATGCAATTTCTTCAAAGTTTTCATAATGCATAAATTAATAATAGATAATAATTAGAGAAAATAGAGAAAAAGATAATCAGTGAGTCCTCTTTGTACATTTCGATTCAAAAAGCAACTTTTTACCCTACAGGAAATTTGGAGTCGCGCACACTCTGCAAATTGCACAAATTTAATTTCAAAAAAATATATATCCAGAGGGCGCTACTAAAATTTATTTTGGCTGTGCCTAAAAATCACTTTGGACGGCTTGCAAGTAAACTACTTTTTCAGGGTTACATTAAACAACGGCTGAAATCATCATTGAGGAGGTTCTTCGGTCGCTACGGGGATATAATAAGAGCATATCAGATCCCCCTTTCCAGAGTGATCAGTGACATTTTGGATTGCGATTGAATGTCTGTCATCATCACTAAACAAGAAATACTTACCTGATCTGTACAACAAAATGTACATCGAGACAATCGCTGAATTCGACAAGTTTCCATGGAGCTGTTGCGACGGGTGTTGAATATAATCAGGATACGCTGACTCTCCTCGGGCACCTGGTCTCACTTCGGAATGTTGTTCATTCCGAGGTTCGCAATCGTTCAAATGGGAATTTTTGTTATTTTGCCTTGGTTTCTCGACTTTGAGTCTGAACAACTGATAGGTACTTCTTTGGTGTTTATCATGGAAGCATCAATGATGAGAATTTAATACTAGTATTCGAAACACGTGTCTGGTGCATAATGCCGGTAAATTGGTTTGAAATTTTCGTCGGAAGGTATAGAGTTGTAACACTTCCGTATTATAACATTAACGCTAAGTAGGAAATTTGCACATTGAAAATACTGAACGACAACAGACGGCAACATAAAGGACAACACTATTATATGAATAATCTCCACTGTAAAAACGTAATGTATAATAGGTGTCGCCACTCAATGAATT
This sequence comes from Pinctada fucata, assembly GCA_028142955.1. NCBI lineage: Eukaryota > Metazoa > Mollusca > Bivalvia > Pterioida > Pteriidae > Pinctada > Pinctada fucata. The sequence goes on from AP027102.1 coordinate 81,877,261, forward strand.
AATGTGGCGCCGCAAAAAAAATGCAATTAATTACATTGATGCCGTACTATCAGTGAATGAAAGTCAAACACAAAACCAGATTTCAAAAATCCCAATTAAAATGCTAACAAGTTCCTGGAAAAAAAATATAAAACGAGAAAATAAAACAAGAACAAACAGACATAGACAATAACACAACTTCATAGAAACACGAGGTACAACCTCCAGAGTCCAGTGCAAGCACGGAATGCTGTTAAATACGGTGCCGTGCTCGGACAATAAAACTTCCAAAATACATTCTGACTCGTACAATCAATCTAGACGAAATACAAATCTACGTCTTCATGTGTAAAAAAACCTTCTTCATGGCAAATCCAATCGGAAAGAAACTGGATCCTGATCATTTGTCCAATCTAACAGAAAGGAGCAATCACAAATAGGACTCTGCTGTACGTAGCACAAACAGTTAAACATGGAAATATCCAAACGCAAAAACAGAGAGTTGACACGCACATTAAGAGACACCAAATATGTCAGGGATATCAAATACAAAGACGAAATCTAAACACCAAATTCAAAAAACTACACATAAACCAACGAGATAAACGGGCAACAGGTGCCGACCTGGGACGGTCATCTGCCACATAAGTAGCAAATACTGTGCTCACAACCCTCCCACTTTTCTGGTTACCCAATATATGTGCAAGATGATGACATAAACGCAGGGGCCCAAGTAAAAATAAGACGAATATGTAAATACATATCAAAAGCGAAAGGGTGTTCAAAAAATAGTCTCTGCCAGCTAGGGCAAGCTAATGCAGGCAATCACCCTTCTTGTTCCGACCAACTTTCAGAGAGGACAGATGCACAGGCACAAGGCTGTAGATTGATCAAGTACCCTACAGAATACCTTCCTTGTGACAGTAGGCTCATTAATATCCACGGTATATATAAGGCAATTGATAATTGATGAAAGTTGATTACTTCTCGTGAAATTCATCAGGAGATTGTAAAGCCGATAGAGCTGGACTGTTTTTCGTATGCCCAACACTTTATATATCCTTAACATAGTTTTTGTGTTACCTTGCCCTGTGTTAGAATGTCTTCCTTCTGATGACACCTTACAGTGATAATTAGTACAGTTGTATTTCATCAACTAAATACAACTTCTAGATTTATTTGACCGTTGTAGACTATATCTGACAGCTCAATTTTCTAGTTTCGAGAATGAGATCATAATATACGACAGCATCCATTATGTTTTCTTCTTAGCGCCGCGATTTCAGTCACGCCACCTACAATGACTCGTTTTTTAATGGAACCATGTGGAGATAATTCATACATATGCATGAAGTGTTGCCCTTGATGTTCCAATTGTATGACGTGAGTGCTGGTTGTCTCTGTCTGTTTGTTCTCTTTCTCCCGTATCATGCGTGTGTGTTCCACTGTGATCATTGCAATAAGTCGTGTTGGGAATTTCCCCCTTTGTTTAATAAAAAGTTGTGTGAAATATGATCACATTCTAAAGTAGGGTTAAGGAGATTTAAAATCATAGGTATGAATGCCCCCTCTTCTGAATCGCAAAAAAGAGGGACAATATCTATACATAGTCAATGTCGAAATATTTCAAAACAATTCCGATACTTTCTGCTTGCCAAAGCATGTTTCGGTTCTAAAGTAGTTTGTTAAGGTAGAGTAACTTGTAATCTACTTTCGTTTGTATGACAGATCCCAATCAAAAAAGAATATACATGTATTTATTAAATACTCAATCCCTACCAAGTATGATCAAAATATTTTATGTAATTCTACCTAATTTTATGGTGCACTGTATATCTGTTTTATCTTACTTATATACTTTTTACATTGTATCTTTTCATTATATTTTCTTATTTTGTTAGCTTCTTGATCATGCTCTTCTCCTACTTCAGCACCCGTTGACTATTTTGTTTTTAAAAATCGTTTTTCTTTGTTTCCAGTCTTCAAGTGGATTTTGTTGCAGTTTCTACGGTGAATAAATCTTGAATCTAGTCTTATTTTGATCTGTTATTATGGTCTATAAATTAAAAATACTTTCGTATACAATGTAGATCGTGATATTTCTGTGTGACGTATATAGACACGTTTAAAGCTCTTGTTACATTTGTATTTAAGAATATTTATAAATAAGCATTGGATAAGCACGGAATCAGATTTAAATATAAATTTAAACCTCAACATATTGGTATGTTAAAGGTACTTAGTAAACAGAATTCTATAGATCTATTAATATAATTCTTCACGAATTTTCAAAAATATAGGTCATTTATTTAGAAAAGGGAAGGATCTCCAGCATGACCACCCTGTACTCTCCCAGCGAAACAAACCCACAAGAAAGCGACACATAAATGACATAAGTCAAAACTACAAACGACAAATAGACACAACAATATTCACTAGAACATCATACAGATGTACAGAAATATCAAACATTAATGACAACACATAAAAGGAAGGAGACCAATGTGCACCCTGCGCCGACTTTGGACGGCCATCTGCTGTTAGCAAATGACGTATTTATCCGGATTGCGTGCGCACGACCTTCCCACTTATCCGGATACACAGAGGTCTCCATAAAGGCACAATTGTTGTATAAAGAAAAAACTCTTCACAGTAAGGTGACATCACAAACGAGGGTACTCGACTTCAGAGTTGTGCTATTTGTTGATGTCATTACCTTTGGAAAGGGGGGGGGGTCATTTTTGCATACAGGATTCTTTAACTCTTTAGTGAAGCCTAGTGTTACTTTGATATTTGACTTATCAGATACAATGAATGCCACATACCTTAAAACACAAATGTCGATGACAGTTTCTTTGTCAGCATAAAAACTGTTTTCTCAAAAGTATGCCATAGTCCAAGGTCAATGTCTTTCATAAATGATTCTTTCATTCTTATTATTTTAACATCTTGAATTTCGGAGAGGAATAGAAGATGCAAAATAATAAATCCATTTCTGACATAAAAAGTGTCTATGTACTGCATGAGAACAAATACCTTAGCCGGTAAAAATCTGACATTAGAGCTATATGATTCAAATGAAATAGGCATGTTATGGCACTTTATAAAATAATTTGGTATTAATTGATGGACTGCTTTGTCTCGGCATGGCGGGTTCTGATGTCTATATCAATATAAGCAGCACGGTCCGTGTACTAAACCACAATTCAATTTTCCATTTTGGAAATGTTAATGAAAAATGGAAAATTGAATCAATTTTTCATTTTTCATTTTCAATTTAGTAAATGTAGGAACTGGATACCCCATAATGACGTCTCGGGAGCATTATAAGGAAAATAAAGATGTACAAGAGAACCATCAAAGTCTCCGTACTGTCAACAAGATAAATTATATGTGTGATACAGTTACCGTTATGTAGATTTGTAGTCTCTGTTATCCCTGTATTATCATCCTCTTTTTGACCTCTCATATCCGTAATTGGAAGGCCAAACTCCAAGTCCAATGAGTTAAAGAAGATCCTGACGGTAATCTCAATAGCACTCACAATAGAGCACCAAATTGAGCATAGACGGACCCCTAGCTAGCTAGAGGTGGGACCAGGTGCCCGGGAGGAGTAAGCATCCCCTGTTTGGCTAGCCGCACCTGCCGTCGATGTTCTCGCACGAAACCGAAAACAATATTCACAAAATATGCACTTGCTGAGTTTATGTCTATATAGAAAGTGCTATGGCGACCATGTCAGGGAAGGACATTCAAAACACTTACTGTCAAACCCCTCGCGGGGAACTTTTTTACGAGCTCCACACTGCAAAGGGCATAAGTGTGACACAAATGAGTTAAAGAAGATCCTGACGACAATCTCAACAGCACTCACAATAGAGCACAAAATTGAACACCGACGGACCCCTAACAAGCTAGAGGTGGGATCAGGTGCCCGGGAGGAGTAAGCATCCCCTGTTTGGCTAGCCGCACCCGCCGTCGATGTTCTCGCACGAAACCGAAAACAATCCAAGGTCTACGTGACGAGGTAAAGCATTATGGTGCCAATAGAAAAGCCTTGATACATACAAAAATATATGGGATATTGTCTCCCGGTTTCGCAAAAGCGCGAGGACATTCAATCCCGTTCGTCTTTTTGTCTGAGTCACAAAAACTTTACCCTTGAACTTTTATATAGTACGTAATTTAGGGCTTTCATTTTCCATATAAGAACCTTTCTGTTGGTACCATACTTTTTACCTGGTGATATTGCTCTTGCAGTTTGGCCTACTTTTGAAAAACTTTTAACCTTGAGCATAACTTTTGAATGGTAAATGGTGTAATTCATATGGCAAAAGGGTAATCCTTGTGACAAGACCTTTTCTGTTCGTACCATTTTTTTTTTTTTTTTTACTTTTTGACGTTGTCCTACTCTTATGAAAAACATCCAAAAGCGGGGACCACAATTCTCTAAATTGGCTTTCTTCAATTTTAATGCCCCCGCAATCGGGCTTCGGGGGCATATAGTTTTTGGTCCGTCTGTCTGTTTGTCCGCAAAAACAATTTAACATTGGTAAGTGATAGGGCTTTCATATTTCATATGTGAATTTCTTGTGACAAGACTTTTCCATGGATACCAAAATTTTTGACCTTGTGACCTTGACCTTGGAGTTCGATCTACTTTTGAAAAACGTTAACGTTGGCCATATCTTTTGAATGGTAAGTGATAGGGCTTTCATATTTCACATGTGTATTTCTTGTGACAATACCTTTCCATGGATACCAAAATTTTTTACCTTGTGACATTGACCTTGGAGTTTGACCTACTTTTGAAAACTTTAATCTCGGCCATAACGTTTGAATGGTAAGTAATAGAGCTTTCATATTCCACATGTGTATTCCTTGTGACCTTTCTATGAAAACCAACGTTTTTTACCTTGTGATCTTCACCTTTGAGTTTGACCTACTTTTGAAAAACTATAGCCTTGGCCATAACTTTTAAATGGTAAGCCAAAGAGCTTTTTCATATTTAACATGTGTATTCCTTATTCCTTGTGACAAGACATTTCCATGGATACCAAAATTGTTTACCTCTTGATCTTGACTTTGGAGTTTGACCTAATTTCGAAAATCTAAACTTTAGCCTTACTTTTGAATGCTAAGTGATAGGGCTTTCATATTTCACATGTGACTTTCATGCGGCAAAACTTTTCCATGGATAACAAATTTGACCTTGTGACCGTGACCTTGACCTTAATGTTTGGCCTACTTTTGAAAAATTAAACCTTGACCATAACTTTTGAATGGTAAGTGATAGGCTTTTTATTTCACATGTTCTTTCTTGTGACAAGACCTTTTCATCGATACCAAATTTTTTTTTTTACCTTGTCACCTTGGCCTTGGAATTTGACCTAATTTCGAAAATCTAAACTTCAGCCATAACTTTTGAATGCTAAGTAATAGGGCTTTCATATTTCACATATGAATTCTATGTGGCAAGACTTTTCCACGGATACCAAATTTGACCTTGTGACGTTGACCTCAAATGTGAAACTAATTTTCAGCTGTTTTACTATCAAAGATGCCAACGAGGCGAGGGTATTTCGTTTCATAAATGATTCTTTCATTCTTATCATTCTAACATCTTTAATTATGAAGATTTAGAAGATGTAACCTTATAATTCCATTTCTGACATAAAAACTGTATAAAGACTGAGAACTATAATACCTTAGCCGGTAAAATCTCGCATTAAAGATATGCAATTCAAATGAAATAGGCATGTTATGGCACTTTATTATTAATTGATGGACTTCTTTGTCTCGGCATGGCGGGATCTGATGTCTACATCAATATAAGCAGCACGTTCTCTGGCACGCTCTTCATGAACCTGATACCTCACAATGACGTCTCAGGAGCATTATAAGGAAAATAAAGATGTAAAAGAGAACAATCAGAGTCTCCATACTGTCAACAAGATAAATTATATGTGTGATACAGTTACCGTTATGTAGATTTGTAGTCTCCGTTATCCCTCTTTTTGACCTCTCATATCCGTAATTGGAAGGCCAAACTCCAAGTCGAGGGTCTACGTGACGAGGTAAAGCATTATGGTACCAAAGCCTTGATACATACAAAAATATATGGGATATTGACATTCAATCCCGTTCGTCTTTTTGTCTGAGTCACAAAAACTTTACCCTTGAACTTTTATATAGTACGTAATTTAGGGCTTTCATTATCCGTATGGGTATTCCTTATGGTGAGACCTTTCTGTTGGTAACATACTTTTTACCTTGTGACATTGGTCTTGCAGTTTGGCCTACTTCTGAAAAACTTTTAACCTTGAGCATAACTTTTGAATGGTAAATGTTGTAATTCATATGTCACATGGGTAATCCTTGTGACAAGACCTTTTCTGTTCGTACAATTTTTTTTTACTTTTTGACGTTGTCCTACTCTTATGAAAAACATCCAAAAGCGGGGACCACAATTCTATAAATTATCTTTCTTCAATTTTTATGCCCCTGCAATCGTGCTTCGGGGGCATATAGTTTTGGTCCGTCTGTCTGTTTGTCCGCAAAAACAATTTAACGTTGGTTATACTTTTGAATGGTAAGTGATAGACCTTTCATATGTCATATGTGTATTACTTGTGACAAGACTTTTCCATGGATACCAAAATTTTTGACCTTGTGACCTTGACGTTGAAGTTCGATCTACTTGTGAAAAACTTTAACGTTGGCCATAACCTTTGAATGGTAAGTGATAGGGCTTTCATATTTCACATGTGTATTTCTTGTGACAAGACCTTTCCATGGATACCAAAAGTTTTTAACTTGTGACATTGACCTTGGAGTTTGACCTACTTTTGAAAACTTTAATCTTGGCCATAACGTTTGAATGGTAAGTAATAGAGCTTTCATATTTCACATGTTTATTCCTTGTGACAAGACCTTTCCATGAAAACCAAAGTTTTTTTACCTTGTGACCTTGACCTTGGAGTTTGACCTACTTTTGAAAAACTATAACCTTGACCATTACTTTCGAATGGTAAACCATAGGGCTTTTTCATATTAACATGTGTATTCCTTGTGACAAGACATTTCCATGGATACCAAAATTGTTTACCTCTTGATCTTTACTTTGGAGTTTAATTTCGAAAATCTACACTTTAGCCATACCTTTTGAATGCTAAGTGATAGGGCTTTCATATTTCACATATGAATTTCATGCGGCAAGACTTTTCCATGGATACCAAATTTGAACTTGTGACCGTGACCTTGACCTTAATGTTTGGCCTACTTTTGAAAAAAATTAACATTGACCATAACTTTTAAATGGTAAATTCATCGATATCAAAATGTTTACCTTGTGATTTGACCTTGGGGTTCGACCTACTTTTGAAAAATTTTAACCTTGGCGATAACCTGTGAATGGTAAGTGATAGAGCTTTCATATTTCACATGTGTATTCCTTGTGACAAGACCTTTCCATGAAAACCAAAGTTACCTTGTCACCTTGACCTTGGAGTTTGTCCTAATTTCTAAAATCTAAACTTTAGCCATAACTTTTGAATGCTAAGTGATAGGGCTTTCATATTTCACATATGAATTTCATGCGGCAAGACTTTTCCATGGATACCAAATTTGAACTTGTAACCGTGACCTTGACCTTAATGTTTTAAAAGAGAGTACCATACTTTTTACCTGGTGATATTGCTCTTGCAGTTTGGCCTACTTTTGAAAAACTTTTAACCTTGAGCATAACTTTTGAATGGTAAATGGTGTAATTCATATGGCAAATGGGTAATCCTTGTGACAAGACCTTTTCTGTTCGTACCATCTTTTCTTTTACTTGTGATCTTGTCCTTCTCTTAAGACAAACACCCAAGAAGCGGTGGACCACAAGTCTCTGAATTAGCTTTATTTCACTTTTAATGCCCCCGTAATCGGGCATTCGGGGCATATAGTTTTTAGTCTGTCCGTCTGTCTGTTTGTCCGCAAAATAACTTACCCATAACCTTGAATGGTAAGTGATAGGGCTTTCATATTTCACATGTGTATTTCTTGTGACAAGACCTTTCCATGGATACCAAAATTTTTCATCTTGTGACATTGACCTTTGGAGTTCGGCCTACTTTTGAAAAACTATACCCTTGGCCATAACTTTTGAATGATAACTGATAGGGCTTTCATATTTGGCATATGCATTCCTTGTGACAAGACCTTTCCATAGTTATCAATTTTTTGACCTTGTGACCTTGACCTTGGAGTTTGACCTACTTTTAAAAAACCTTAAACTTGGCCATAACTTTCGAATGGTAAGTCATAGAGCTTTCATATTTCACATGTGTATTCCTTGTGACAAGACCTTTCCATGAATACCAATGTTATTTACCTTGTCACCTTGACCTTGGAGTTTGACCTAATTTCGAAAATCTAAACTTTAGCCATAACTTTTGAATGCTAACTGATAGGGCTTTCATATTTCTCATATGAATTCCATGTGGCAAGACTTTTCCATGGACACCAAATTTGACCTTGTGACCTTGACCTCAAAATGTGAAATTACTTTTCAGCTGTTTTACTGTCAATGATACCAACGAGGGTATTCGTGTTTCATAAACACAGGTTTTATTTCCTTTCTTTTCATAAATGATTCTTTCATTCTTATCATTTACGGAGGTGAAAACATGAAGATTTAGAATATGCAACATACTAAATCCATTTCTGACATCAAAATGTCTGAAGACAGAACTAATACCTTAGCCGGTAAAAATCTCACATTACAGATATGCAGTTAAAATGAAATAGGCAGGTTATGGCACTTTATTATTAATTGATGGACTGCTTTGTCTCGATATGGCGGGTTCTGATATCCACTATCAATATAAGCAGCACGTTCACCGACACGCTCTTCATGAACCTGATACCTCATAATGACGCCTCAGGAGCATTATAAGGAAAATACAGATGTAAAAGAGAACCATCAAAGTCTCCATACTGTCAACAAGATAAATTATATGTGTGATACAGTTACCGTTATGTAGATTTGTAGTCTCCGTTATCCCTTGATTATCATACTCTTTTTGACCTCTCATATCCGTATGCATATTTTTAGATCAATGGGCTATTGGTGATGATAAAAAAATTGTTCAACTCTTTTTCATCTAATTTCCTTACATGTATATATCATCAAATATAAAAGAAATTGATTGTTGAAATTGAATAAAACAAACTTCTATTATACAATTATGGACTTTTCACTCAGTGTATATGATGTGATATTAACCTACTGTGAAAATATTGACCGAGGCGAAGTCTTAGAACGAAACAAAGATTACAACACTTCTCTATACATATCATGTCTTCCTTATCGAGTGGATAAAACACAATTTTTTCACAAAAGGACGTCAAGTTCGTAGTTCCTGTGATGTTTTGTGGAATTCTGTGTAGGGTTGCAGAGGAGAAGCATTCAGAGTCCATGACGGTCGTATTGGATTTCTGATCGAGTAGAAAAATACAAATTTGGTCAAGTATCTTTTGTTAAATTCTGACATCCTGAGAGAATGTGTGAAATTGTGAGCGGGGGTTGCGGACGACAATCAGTATTCACAATAAATGTTTATGTACACATCCACATTTTGTTTGTATCAATGCCCCCTACAAGGTTTGACAATTCTGAATATGTTTCTCAGGTCGAACTGATAGGAGCAAATAAAAATGTGTTCTGCGTTGAGATATTGTAAAGTAAGAGGTCGAAATGATATGGACACATAACATTTTGTTTTTCTGCGAAAAAGATATTGTAAAGTAAGAGATATATGGATAAGTAATACACAGTACAAGTGGATCATTGAGTCGACAGGAAATTCGAAATGAAGACTTTGCTTGAACTTACGCTTTTGTTAAGGAAATGAAACAAGGACGGAACTCTAAACTCTAGAGATTACTACGATATTGACATCACATCTCCATGACAAAAAACAACCAAATATGCACAAATAAAAACACAATACATTACTAGAAAATAATTTCAAAATGTAAAATACAGACGGATTCAGGGATTTTTCAAATGGGGGTTGAAGATTTTTTGTTAAGAAGGAAGAGCGCTGGGTGTTGCATGTAGCGCAAAATGGTTTTAAAAGTTTAAAATATTTTACCAAATGGCGAGAGTAGCGAGACGGTAATCCAAAAGAGTTTCATTCTACAAATCGGCGAGTGGAGCGGAATATATATTTTGTCCAAATTTCCAAGGAATGAAAATTATTATTCATATATTAAATCGAAAAATAATTTTCACATTATACAAATCGGCAAATCCTTAGAATATGAGATCTCTGCACTAATATTTCTTTTCTCATCCCCACCCGCCTACATGTACCCTCCTTTAGGAGTCCTAGACTTTCTTCTCCTGGTTAAAACTTCTCTTCTTTCAACCCCCTCCCCATTTCGATACAAGACTATCTTTTCTCGTCTCAGCGTACCATTAATGACATTTGATCTCTCTCTCTCTCTCTCTCTCTCTCTCTCTCTCTCTTCCGACCAAAGGAGGGGAAAGGGTTGTAATGTACACATGTGCGTGTTTTGTTTTCTGTCTGACGGGAGGGTACCTTTGGGAAATGGGAATAATATGCAGTTAAAGTATACCATTGAGGGAGTTAGCGTGATTCTGGTTTCCCGAAACTAGGCCTATTTCCCGAAGCGAAGCCGAGGGAAATACATGTAGGTCTAGTCGAGGGAAACCAGAATCATGCTAAGACTCCCTCAATGGTATATCATATAGACCGTCACGTGCTGTAGCTCCGCCAAATTTTGGTGTCACGTGCTGTAGCTCCGCTCCATTTCGAGTTTCCCTAGGGAAATAGTCTTCTCAACTAACGCACCCTCTGTAGGGAAATAGTCTCATCAGGCGGGTTACAGCTAGTTTTATTATACCTTTACTTGTTTTTTTTTCCTACATAAAAAGATATTCATTAAAACTAGCTGTAACCCGCCTGATGAGACTATTGCCCTGAAAAGGGTGCGTTGGTTAAGAAGACTATTTCCCTACGGATAAAGCTTCCAAATGGGGCGGAGCTACAGCGCGTGACTTCGAAATTGGACGGAGCTATGTACAGCGCGTGACGGTATATGAGGGAGTTAGCATGATTCTGGTTTCCCTCGACCAGACATATTTCCCTCGGCTTCGCCTCGGGAAATAACTAGGTCTAGTCTCGGGAAACCAGAATCATGCTAACTCCCTTAATGGTATACTTTAACTGTATATTTTATGAGTATCTTTTTATACAGGAAAAGTAGAGGTATAATAAAACAAAATATTAAGTAATATTTACTATGGACTTACTTTGCTTTACATACCAACACAAAATACAATGAAAGTACGTCATGCATTACATTTCAAGACATTTTATGTATGTTTTACAATTGGCATTCTCCTTTTAAATTGTTCTGTCTTTTTTTTCAGATTTACCTCTTGGTTATGATTTAAATTATCTATATGTCTGAACACACGGAGACAAACAGTGACGGAATTTAAAAATTATTGAAAGGGGATGTTGGTGCGCGCGAAAGTAACATCCTGAAATACTCATTTCTGGAAATCCATAAAATCTAGTTGAGGGAAACCAGAATCATGCTAACTCCCTAAACGGTATACTTTAACTGTTTTATTATACCTAGTTTCGCCCCATTTCGAAGTCACGCGCTGTAGCTCCGCCCCATTTCGAAGCTATATAGTCTTCTCAACTAAGCGCATCCTTTTCAGGGAAATAGTCTCATCAGGCGGGTTACAGCTAGTTTTATTATACCTATACTGATTTTTTTTTCCTATATAAAGAGAGACTCATTAAATTTAACTAAATCCCTGAAAATTGCCTGATAAGACTATTTCCCTGCAAAGGGGTGCGTTAGTTGAGAAGACTTTTTCCCTAGGGTGTTAGTTTCAAAATGGGGCAGAGCTTCTTTGGGGTTGTGTCAGTATCAGCCAATCAGCGCCGTTGAAGGTTGATCGGATGACGCTATTAATTAATGCGTGAGCAGAGTAATCCGCCTCCCATCCGCTTAGCACATAAATTAATCCGCAATAAAATAAAACAATCAAAAATTAAACATGTATGAGTATGATAATTGTTTCTGTTAATCTTATCATCAAAAATTAATATTTTCCGTTACTCAGTCATTCAGTCGAGAAGGCAATGCAAAATCATTAGAATTTCCATTGGAACCATGTAAACTTAAGAGATATGTTTGTTTCACAGTGTTTCAGTATAATGTTTGTTTCGGTAAACCTAAGAGATATGTTTGTTTCAGTATAATGTTTGTTTCGGTATAATAAAACAGATAAAGTATACCATTGAGGGAGTTCCCAGTAGGCACATGACGTCCATGTGACGTAATAATCTGGTTGAACTTACGTTGCGACGTCGGCGACGTCAATTCGGGCTTATCGAAATAGAGAGTTTCTTCCCTTTTGTGCAGGTATTTGACGTCAACGCATTGTGACGTCATCAAACTCTATTGAAACCAGCATGAAATTTTGGGAAAAAGGGTTACAAATATGACGTTTTCATAGGAATTTAATGACGTCACAATGCCTTTACGTCAGATACCTGCAAAAATCGAGCGTAGATCTGTTAAATCGAAAAGACGGAATATGACGTTGAAAAGACGTCTGAACCGGTCCTGTCCAATACCTGACGAACACTGACGTCGTGTTGATGTCAGATTGACGTCTAGTTAATGACTTCATCTTGGTAGTTAGATGTGAATTTAACTTTGATACCTTTTGAGGTCAAAAATCGTACTTACAGTTTTTATCAATGTCTGATATTTATATCTGGCTTCGCCTCGGGAAATAGGTCTGGTCTCGGGGGATGTTGGTGCGCGCGAAAGTAACATCCTGAAATACTCATTTCTGGAAATCCATAAAATCTAGTTGAGGGAAACCAGAATCATGCTAACTCCCTAAACGGTATACTTTAACTGTTTTATTATACCTAGCTCCGCCCCATTTCGAAGTCACGCGCTGTAGCTCCGCCCCATTTCGAAGCTATATAGTCTTCTCAACTAAGCGCATCCTTTTCAGGGAAATAGTCTCATCAGGCGGGTTACAGCTAGTTTTATTATACCTCTACTGATTTTTTTTCCTATATAAAGAGAGACTCATTAAATTTAACTAAATCCCTGAAAATTGCCTGATAAGACTATTTCCCTGCAAAGGGGTGCGTTAGTTGAGAAGACTTTTTCCCTAGAGTGTTAGTTTCAAAATGGGGCAGAGCTTCTTTGGGGTTGTGTCAGTATCAGCCAATCAGCGCCGTTGAAGGTTGATCGGATGACGCTATTAATTAATGCGTGAGCAGAGTAATCCGCCTCCTATCCGCTTAGCACATAAATTAATCCGCAATAAAATAAAACAATCAAAAATTAAACATGTATGAGTATGATAATTGTTTCTGTTAATCTTATCATCAAAAATTAATATTTTCCGTTACTCAGTCATTCAGTCGAGAAGGCAATGCAAAATCATTAGAATTTCCATTGGAACCATGTAAACTTAAGAGATATGTTTGTTTCACAGTGTTTCAGTATAATGTTTGTTTCGGTAAACCTAAGAGATATGTTTGTTTCAGTATAATGTTTGTTTCGGTATAATAAAACAGATAAAGCATACCATTGAGGGAGTTCCCAGTAGGCACATGACGTCCATGTGACGTAATAATCTGGTTGAACTTACGTTGTGACGTCGGCGACGTCAATTCGGGCTTTTCGAAATAGAGAGTTTCTTCCCTTTTGTGCAGGTATTTGACGTCAACGCATTGTGACGTCATCAAACTCTATTGAAACCAGCATGAAATTTTGGGAAAAAGGGTTTAATGACGTCACAATGCCTTTACGTCAGATACCTGCAAAAATCGAGCGTAGATCTGTTAAATCGAAAAGACGGAATATGACGTTGAAAAGACGTCTGAACCGGTCCTGTCCAATACCTGACGAACACTGACGTCGTGTTGATGTCAGATTGACGTCTAGTTAATGACTTCATCTTGGTAGTTAGATGTGAATTTAACTTTGATACCTTTTGAGGTCAAAAATCGTACTTACAGTTTTTATCAATGTCTGATATTTATATCTGGCTTCGCCTCGGGAAATAGGTCTGGTCTCGGGGAACTAGAATCATGCTAATTCCCTCAATGGTATACTTTAACTGTATATTTATAGAATACATGTAACTGTCTTTTGGAATGTGATTATACTGTGATAACCTACAATGGAACCAGGAATTATGTTCCATAATGCGCGTTAGCGCATTATGAGAAACATAATTCCTGGATCCATTGTAGGTTATCACAGTATAATCACATTCCAAAAGACAGTTATTATATATATTTACATTCCATTTTTCACGCTTAAAATGATGTTTAGATACGTTTAGAAGTCCGTATATATAATGAATATTTACATATGCCCATTCATTTGTATAGAATTTACACTGTGATTATAGGAGTATATTCGCGGTGGCTCGATTTGAGCTATGACGTCATAGTAACTTGGCTTGATTTGAAGTATGACGGTACGTAGTAACAGAGCCTTAGCAACGGAGTTTTAAACATATCTAAACGTCATTTTAAGCGTGAAAAACGGAATGTAAATATATATAATAACTGTCTTTTGGAATTTGATTATACTGTGATAACCTACAATGGATCCAGGAATTATGTTTCTCATAACGCGCATTATGGAACATAATTCCTGGATCCATTGTAGGTTATCACAGTATAATCACATTCCAAAAGACAGTTATTCTATAAATATAGAAAAAAAAACAAGTAAATGTATAATAAAACTAGCTGTAACTCGCCTGATGCAAAGGGTGCGTTAGTTAGGGAAATAGCTTCGAAATGGGGCGGAGCTTATTGTACAGCGCGTGACATCGAAATGGGGCGGGGCTACATCCTTAAGTGCTTTGTTGGTTGATTAATTATTCATTTTGTTAAAAGCGGCACACATTTATGTAGCCATATGACCAATACAAATTTAGTTCTTCTCATTATCATTAGTTTATTTTTAAAGGGAAATTGCAAGGCCGATTTAGGGGTTTCGTGGGCCTACCCCTTTACAAAGAATAATCCGGCCTAAAGGGCCGGCGAAAAAAATTTCGGCTCTTGAAAAAAGTTCGGCTGGCAAAGTGTCCCCCCTCCCCCTAAAACTCAAATGGTTGCTTCCTTACAATTTAGATTTTTTTTCCAATTTTTGGACCAGAACAATATTTAAAACATAGAAGATATATATAAAAAAAATGATTCAAAAGTGAAATTGCATGAGGGAAAGAGAATAATTTTTTTTAATAATTTATTTCATTTTTGGTGGCAGATCACAATCATTTTTAAAACAATGCAGTCAATTTTATAACAGTAATGATACATTGTAATACAGACTAGTCTTATCAAGAGTTTCTAAGGCTGAAAATAGGGATTTCTGTGAACCGTCAAGGATCAGAGTGGTATCATCCGCAAATTGGGACAAAACATGTTCTTTTTCGTTAATCACAATACCTTTTATATCTTTGTTATTTTTAATTAAGATTGCTAGAACTTCTGCACATAGGAGAAAAATATACGGGGCAACGGGGTCTCCCTGACGGCATCGACGTTGCACCTCTAGTTGGTCAGACAAATATCCATTTTGTAAAATTGATGCATTCATCTCGCTATTGAAAATTTTTATCCATGAAATAATGTTTGTACCAAAACCAAACAATTCCAAAACTTTATAAATAAAAGACCAAGATACAGAGTCATATGCCTTTTCAAAATCAATCAACATAAGGATTCCAGGTATTTGTTTTTCCTCTGTGTAAGCCATCAGGTCATAGACTATAAACGTGTATTCTCAGCAATATATCGTCCCCTCATAAAGCCAGTCTGGGTCTTATTCATAAGAGTGTCTAGAGTAGATTTTATTCTTTTTCTGATGCAACCTGAAGTAATTTTATAGAATACATTTAATAATGTGATGGAACTCCAATTCTTAATATACTACCTTGGTTTGTCTCCTTTCGGCAAACAGGTGATTATACCCAGTCTCTGAGAGATGGGAAACTTTTTCATTTACAAATACATCATTTACTTAAATCATTCCCAAAAAAATTGAAAAATTCTGCTGTGTAGCCATCACTACCCGGCGACTTATTATTCTTCATATTTTTAGTACTTCAATAATTAATAACTTTCACCAATAATGACATTTGTCTCATGAAAAAAATGCAAAAAAACCAACAGTTGGTAAATCTTGTAATAACCTTAATTGGCAAAAAAACATATATATAAACAAAAAATGAATAAGAGTATCCCAATTATCAGAGTTTTTTTGATAGAGCTTAAGTCATATTACTTCATCGAAAAATCAATATATTTTCACAAAAAGAAATACTTAATTTTTAAGAGTAGATGGAACTTGTTGTCACACATATTTGATAACAATGAGTAATTTGTGGTATAAATGTGTGTATGAAAGATGTACCTGTATTTGTCCTCTCTCTCATTCTCTCTCTCTCTCTCTCTCGCTCTCTCTCTCTTCTTCTCCTTTCGTTAAAAACCATTCTACTCATACATTACGATATTATAGTATGTAAATTGTATGTAGAATGAAAAAAAAATAATAAATGATAAAAAAAAAAATAATTAAGAACTGCTTCTGATACTGGATACTCTAAAGATTCTTTCATATGTTCTTCTAATTTTGGGACATTATAAATACGAATTAAGTTTATCAGGTAAGTCACCATCTATTAAGTTATCATCAATATTTGAATACAATTTCTGATAATAATGTTTTACTTCGTTTAAGATAGTTTCTTGATCTCTTATATAGTATCCTGACCTTCTACTTCAAGCTTTTGAATTGTTTTGTGTACATAATTTCTTGATTCTAAATTACAAAAATACTTTGTTGGCTTTTCGCCTTCATCTATCCATATGACCTTTGACCGTATTATAGTGCCAGCAGCCTTTTAGTTTTTTTCAAGAGCTGCCTTTTTTCTTCTATTTTACCTAGGGAAAGAGAATCATATCTGTCACAAAAGAAAATCGTTTTTTCTTTCTTTTTCTTTTATCTGTTCACTTTTTCAAGCCACAAAATTCTACAGTACAGTATTTCAATTTCGAAAAAAGTTTTGCCCCCCCCCCCCCCCTCACAAATTAAAGTTCAAATTCTGGATCCGCATAGTTTTGGCCGTGGGAAAAATCTATTAATAGAATGAATAGTCATATCGGAATTACCCACAATCCTTTTTAAATTAATGTGACATAGAAACAGGAAGTTCAATACACAAATCAACGATTGGTAGGGAATACACATTACCTTTGTACATTACATCATTTTAATATATAGTTTTTGACTAGTATACTACGAACTAAGTGGAATAAGGTATAAAAGAAGATCTCATTTCAAGGGAACCATAACTGATTCGGAACTCAACGGTAAACACAGTGAAAACCGTCTTCTCGATTTGTTTCATCGGCTTTGTTTCTGCCGGCTTGTGTCAAGTTGTCATTTTATAAATCGATGAGACTGGGTAAGTTCGAAAGTATTTCTTCCTGTTTGTCACTTGGTTTTTGATTGAATATAATAATAAACATAAATAAAATACAGTGAAAAATATGAGGAAATTTATTTAAATATTTTCCGTAGAAAAAAAGAAAGCGAAAGGTGGGGTTTTCGACAGGTGGAGCAGAAAATACTTTTGAGATCGCCCCTGAAAAATCGCACGTGTGGGTAAACATCTTCCGGTTAGACGCCATATTGATATACCGGTTGCATGCTTACACCACAATTTTAGGAGAAATTTGACCATAAATTCAGGTTATTTGATTACTTTTAGGTTGCAACTGGTAGTTAATTATTCTTTTTCAAAGTATGCTTTCCTTTGAGTCATTTCCAGTTCTCAAATTTTAATTTTCTTTGTGTCCAAATTTCAGATGTCCAGTCGCACTGAATCTGAGAGTCCTCCAGCCAAGAAAGCCCGTACCGACCTTGTTGAAGTCGACAGGATAACTTCAAACTCTTTAGAAACAAATTCTGTAAGAATTTTAGAAATATTTCAATTTTTTTTTTTAATTCATTTTCTGAATAGCCCATTTGAAATAGGTCTGGGGAAACGGGTCGAGGACATGAACTCAATAACTAAGCCTTTTTCACATAACTGCAGTCCAGTTGTTTTGGATGGCAAAATAAGAAGAGTTCGCGCAATATGACCTCAAGGACAATCACTTTTTAATTGTGACGTCATGAAAGTCAGTACTTGCTGTCCACAAAATGCTAGTCATGCAGTTATGTGAAAAGGGCTTATTGACCCTTCCGAATGCGGGAAAAAATGAGAAATTCCATGACGTTACAATGCAATTTTGATGTTTGACCAACGTTCAAAGCTTGTTTGTCCGAGGTAAAAGCATTGTCACGAAAGTTTGCTTTTTTTTTCCCGTAATTGGAAGGGTCAGTTTCCAGGCTCGACTAAAATTAACTGACATGGCAACTGTGTGTGGACTTGCACTGTATGACCAGGGATTTTTCAGGGTATTTTACTTTGGGTCCAGGGTCTGGTAAAATTGGGAAAAATCGCGGCATTTTAATGAAATTGGGAATTTCCAACAGTTTAATTTGATTCTTAAATGGAATAACTCCATCTTATTCAAAGTGTCTTCAATAAAATAAACAAAGTACTAGTAAGGCATGGTCCATTTGATATTCTGGGGGGGCTTGGGTTTTTTTCGAAAAAAAATAATTTTGCTCTGAATTTTGACGAAAAAAATTAATTTGCTTATGGTGTGATAGAAAAAAATAATCTTGCTCTTACAAGTATCTGAATTTGAAGAATAACCATAAAACTTGCTTAAAATTCCTGAAAATTTTTCGGCTCGCTTCGCTCGCCACAGTTTTTACTTTCTATAAATACATTTTGGCTTGCTTCGTTCGCAATAGCAGGCTTTCTACTGTTCCTACTTTTTCCTACTATTTCCTACTTTTCCTACTTTTTTATTTTGATCCTATTTTTTCCTACTTTTTCTTCAAAACCTCCTACTATTCCTACTTTTTCATCTCAAAAGTAAAAAATTACTTGCTTCACTTGTCATCCACATCTGATTCAAAGTTTTTAAAAAAATTCGGGCTCGCTTCGCTCGCCCATTCTGTATATTTTACATGAAAATTCAATCTGCCTTTATTTCTCTCTGTGATTTCCTCAATGATGAACATTACCAGTCTACAATAATTGCTTACTGTGATTTGTGTGTCATACTTACTGAAAATTGTTGCTAAAAGTGATGGAAAATTTCCTACTTTTCCCCTATTCATTCCTACTTTTTCCTGTTTTTCTCCTACTTTTTTCATTGACTACTCCTACTTTTTTCCTACTTTTTCATCAAGGTAGAGTAGAAAGCCTGCAATAGTTTTCTTCTGTAATCATGGTAATGGCAAGTTCATATTTGAAAATATCAAAAGAATGCATTCTTAAATACATACATTATCAATATAATTTATTACTATTAATAGATACATGTATCACCATAGTGTCTAATTTCACATACAAGCTTGGAAGGAGAATTTAAGTAAGTTTTTCGCTAGTTTTCATTTCTACATGTGAAAACTTGCATCAGGCCCTCTCACATGTTACATGACCTTATATACATTTTGTTTACTAAAAATTGTATATCACATTGTAAAAATCTTTCATCTCTCTCAGTTTAGAAGTGAATGCAAGTTAAAATTTACATAAAAATAATGTTTGGAGTAATTTAAGTAGAAATAAAGAATTTCCATTGAAGAAACACAAACATTCTTAATATTCACATCAATTGTTATAAAAAAAATTTCCTTGCTCCAACTTTGCTAGAAAAAAATAATTTTGTCCCAGTCTGGGGCGAAAAAAAATAATCTTGCTCCGACAAAAAACCCAAGGCCCCCCCCCCCCCCACAATATCAAATGGACCATGCCTAAAACCATCTATACTTTAGATTGTACTTCAAAGGACGTAATGATAATCTTCTAGGATCAGGAACAGGCATCTGTTCAGAGTCAGAGGGGCTGCTTTAAAGTGCCTCAACATTGCAAAATCATAATTTTTCTACTACTT
Organism: Pinctada fucata; assembly: GCA_028142955.1. NCBI lineage: Eukaryota > Metazoa > Mollusca > Bivalvia > Pterioida > Pteriidae > Pinctada > Pinctada fucata. The sequence continues at coordinate 81,897,348 of AP027102.1, forward strand.
GGTATTAATGAAATGCATCTTTTCCCGAAAACGCGATATTTCTGCGGTGAAGATTTAATGAGTTACTTGCACCATCTTATCTTGATTAACATTTGACCACCTGTGATCGCCGGTCTCCGGCGCTCTTTGTGGCCAGACGTACAAAGTGAAACGAATAGCCGGATCGTTGATGCTAACTCTGTATAAATAATACAGAGAAAGAGAAAGAAGGAGACACTTTTGAACAAATTTTTAGATTAATTAATGACTTAGAATAGAGGAAAATGTGTAGGGATTACAAAAATATACATTTTAAACACAAAGCACGATAAGAAATAATTTATAGGTAGCTAGACTTATCAAGCATACATTCAGGACAGGCTCCTATTATGTTTTCCGGTAAATTGCAGTAATCACAGGGAAATTAAATAACTTTGATTTAGTAAATAATTCTATGAAAAAAAATTAATTTCTTCAAACCCTTTCCTCAATACAAACACTTTCCTCTTTATGTCCATATTAAAATGGACATGAGGAAAGTGTTTGTATTTAGGAAAGGGTTTGTGACCAAGCGATGGTACCTCACCCCTGTGGTTCGAATGGAAGGAAAAGGAGGGGGATTACAAACGTTCGAGCTGCAAACTTTCTTATTATCAGGCCGATAACATGCCAAACTTTTGTAGTTTTTAAGATACAGAAATAGAAAAGTGCGAAATGTTTAAAATGTTGAAAATACTACTACAGAAAAAAAGGTTAGTTATTTTAAACATACCCCCCCCCCTCCCCCCCAAAAAAAACTTTGTATATAGTGCATAAAATCGGACTGATCGTAATTTCCCACTTTTCCTATGCCCATATCTCTGGTCAAAACAATTTTGACCTCTCATTGCTCTATTTTCTTATATGCATCATGCGAAAAAGAAACAAACAAAGAAAAAAAAAACAAACAAACAAATAAAGAAAAAAACATACAAAACAAAACAAAAAACTACCTAATCATGCGTCGTTAACATGTATCTCTTTATTCGAATATCGGTGGGGTTGAAATTAAAATGTCATGTGAATATATGAAATACTGTATTTCCAATCAAGTATTTTAATATTTGAATATGAATAAAATGTAGAGGAATAAAGGTCTGAAAATAAAATCGGGAATATATCTGTCTATTTACACCCAAATGTCTATTATCTAATTGTATTTTTTTAAATCCCCTTTTAATTTTCTTGAATTTTAATAGTGTACAAAACACTACATAGTAAATGGGACAATAATTATCATTATTTCCATTTTTTTTTTTTTTTTTTATGTAGAATATTCTGTTAAATTCACTGTTCATCTATGCTTCATCAGTGATCGGGATAGGCAATCAGGTGAATGTGACAATGGCCCCATATCCTGGAACATCAATGTGCCATTTACAAAATGAATGTGCCATTGTTGAAAATGAATGTGCCTTGAGCAATTTGCAAAAAAAAACCCCAAGAATATATAAACTAAAAAAATGTCTAGACGGACTTTTCTGTACTTAAACATGGGAAATAGGGGGACGCATTTGACCTAAACAGTCTGAAAAGATTGTCTTAAAGATTTGTTGCATGCTTTGATCCTCAATTTATGATTCAAAAATTGCCAAACCCCCTTTCCCCAAAACACACACGCAAACTCTGCTGTAAATTGTTGTAAACTACATACAGTACATCCAAATCTGATGACAAAACTTTGTATGAAATTTGCGTTTTGTGATCAATTTAATTCCACGATTCATCTTAATTGGTGATGTCCATTTGTACGTACATACATGTATAAAGTTTTGAAATAGGGATTGTCGCAGTAGGAATCGATGGTGTTTTGAATAAATGACACTTTCAAATTACTGTCTGGTGTATCAATTGGTACGAAAATCCATGAAGAACTTTAAATTTAAAATTAAAGAACGGAAGATTTCCACAATTTGTTTAAAGATTTAATGCGCCACATTGGCACACTAAGTAAAATTTCAATGTGCCATATTAGAATTGAATGTGACTATGGCGCAGGGCGGATGCTTATCCCAATCACTGCTTCATACTACTATCTGAAATGCTATCTGTTTCACTCATGACGATTTCACCACACATGTGGTCAGCAGCAAGATTTAGCGATAAGACGCTCGGCTATCTTCCGCTGCAGGTGTAAATGGACACTAAAATCACAAAATACGGGTTTAAATCGCAGGAATTTTTGCAAATGAATTATGCAATCCCAAATTGATTCATATTTGTTATATGATGGACTTAAAACATCCTGTAATGTAGAGGCACTTTAATGATCATGATCAATCAGGATTCAGATTCAAAGTCAGTATTTGACGGGGGACATTCCCACTGTCCGAGTCACCCTATTCTGTTATTGAACATGAACTACTTTCTGTTGTTTCTTTTATAGTCACTATCCAAAATTTTATTTTGAAGAATGTATCTCTCCTCTACAAAGAAGATGTACTCCCTTTTATCATTTTTTGGTATCAAATTTGCTGTTGTAAGACTACATGGTCATTGGTTCCCAATACTGGAGATACAATTTGATGATTAAAACGTAAACCTATACCGGATATAAGATTTCTGACCAGTTTAAACATAGATCGTCAACTTCGTATTTCTGCAATGTATTTCAGTCGTCATTATTTTGCTCTTTATTGAAGAACGCTTCAAAAAAATTATGAGGTTCAAATTGGGAAATTTCAACCACAAATTGGGAAAATACAGGCCATTTTGGCGTTGGGAATGGGTCGGATAATCGGACCCAAAAACGGACTTGAAAAATCCCTGATGACATCTTAATCTAACAAACCATCAAAGCATTGTTTCATGGGCCATTGATTACAGCATCAAAAGTTAATGGTTCACTATCAAACTTCATGTCTCCTTGTTGTTTAAAAAAATTGAAGGATTTTGAGGTGTTTTTAGAATATCTCTCTTTAATGGCTAAAAATATTATTACTGTAATAATTTTTTTGAGATTCATTTAGCACATTTGGTATGTATTTGGTGTGAAAAAACATTAAAGATGGGAACAAAAAGTTTGAAGATCATTAGGGTTTTTACTATAGATTTGAGAGGGAAAACAATAATATTGCATATCTAAAAACAAAATCTTCCAATTTTTTAAACAAAATAAGTTTTGTGAATTTCATGCCAAAATTTTTAGAATTTCGTGTGAGTACACACACAAACATGTTTACCGGTATAAGCATAGTTTACAGTCTTGTTTTGAATTTGTCTGTATCATTTGTGAAGATTATGTAAATTGATGTTCTTTGTTATTTAGGCAACCATGGCACAAAATGGGACCACTGACATTGATGAAAGTCTTTATTCAAGGCAGCTGTAAGTCATTTTTAAGATCAATTTCATGTACAGTTCTTTAAAATTATTATATGTGTCTTTTTATATTCAACAGGGAGGGGAAGAAATAAAGTGAAATATTTTAAATACACATGACTGATGTATAATAGTCTTATTGTCTCTTTCACTATTTCACTAAATCAGATATATTGTAATTTGTATTGCACTTCTATCTTTAGGTATGTGCTGGGAAAAGATGCCATGAAAAAAATGGCCAACTCCAATGTTCTTATCTGTGGAATGAAAGGACTTGGTATTGAAGTGGCTAAAAATGTAGTTCTTGGTGGAGTGAAGTCCGTCACCATACAGGATACAGAGAATGTGGCTTGGAATGACTTGTCATCTCAGGTACTGTTACATACATGTAACTTAGTATTGAATGATATATTACAGAATTGTTTCATCAAGACCCATGGATGTGTCATGACATGAAACCAAGGTCATCTAGGAATTAATAAAAAAATCTTCAGACCCAAGCTTTTAAAAATCTGTGAAGATTTTATGAAAAATATTTCTCACAATTATTTTCCAAGACTCGAAGATGTATCATGACCTCAAACCATATTTGCAAGGTTGCAGTTAAACAAAATTAAAATATCTTCTCCTGACTATAACTTTTGAATATCTAAATGTATTTTGCCACGACCTTGAACCAAGGTCATATCTAAGGTCAAGGTCCCATTGAAAAGAAATAATAAAATCTTGTGCTGGCCATAACTAAAGCCTGGTGGAGAAGAAAACTTTGAATGTATTGAAATCACTAATAAAGAAAACCCTGAGTACCTCCAGATTGATGAGTATACGTACAACTGATCTTTTCAGATATAAAACTTAAACTTTCAAAACATCTGTCAAATCTTATCAGGTGAATTAGACAAATGTAGGACCTTGAAATGAAAAGTACATATATTTCAAATGGCCATTTTAAAATGACGGCATATTTGAAGTGAAAGAGGCCCATTGAATACCTAGTCAGCTTGAAACAGGGAAAGAGTACATTGTAAATACCAGTAAAGAGTACTAAATGTGAAGATGTCATAGAAGTGCAATAAAAAATTGAAGACAGACAAGTCACTTTTTGGATGGGAGAGGGGAGGCAACTTAATCTCAGATCAAGGTTGCCCACCGGGCAAGCAACTTCAAATTCTTATTTCCAACACTGTTAAATGATTTAAATGAGCCATGTCTTGAACATTAAACATGTTGAGTATTGTAATTTGACATCCACTTTTGTAGAGCCACATATACCCAAAGTTTGAAAGGAATAAAAATAAAATAATGAAACATGAGAAGTGGCTTTTGAAGATGGATAACAAGAAGTATGTCTACTTAAAGTGTGTATCTACATGTAGGAAGCAAACAACTAATGATAGCCAATGTAATCTTTATGTACACTGTGCATGTATTTAAGATTACAATTGATATTTCAGTTCTTCCTTCGAGAAGAGGAAATTGGAAAAAACAGAGCTGAGATTTCTTTGCCTAGACTTGCCGAACTGAACAACTATGTTCCAGTGTCATCTCACACTAAATCACTTACAGAGGACTTCGTCAAAGGATTTAAGGTCAGTTTACCTAAATATTTAGGAACAACTCTCTTTGGTTTGATCAGTTTTAGTTTGTTTTACAACATGCAGTAACACACATACATGAAAGCATTGTAACATTTAAAGCCAACCACAATTTAGTTCTTTAGTGAAGAAACAAAACTATATGAAAGTTTCTACATTGATTAAAATTTTGCTGTGTTTGTGATTGAAGTTTTGAAACTAAAATGCTTTTTTTTTTCACTCAGGCTAAACTTGTAATAGGCAGAAATGATTCTACTGTCTTTGTATTTTTATTGTTAATTTTCTTTTTCTACAGGTTGTAGTGTTAACAAATTCATCATTTGAAGAACAGAGCAAGATTGGAGAAATTTGCCACAAAAACGACATCAAATTTATTGTTGCCGAGTCCAGAGGATTGTTTGGGTGTGTATGAATATTACATTTATACTTATTGAGAAATGTTATGAAATGGTTGCATTCTTTTTCAATTTCGGCTTTTCTTAATTGTGTAAGTAAGCTTTTACTACAAAATCATGTTTGCATTAGTACCTTTACCCATTTGAAAAAAAGGATAATCTATACTTTACAGCATCTTTTAATGTGCATAAAAAGATGTACATAATCAGTTGAGTCAAGATTCATTGGATAATTTTACACATTGATTACTGTATTTTACAGCAAGATATTCTGTGACTTTGGAGAGGCTTTTGTAGTAAATGACGTGGACGGTGAAGAGCCCGGCAATAATATGATTGCTGACATAACAAAGGTTAGTTTTCTCTTTGTTTGAGTAATTTTGAATCAAATTTCAAGGAAGTGTTAAACTAGATTAAAATTCAAGAGGTGTTCAGTATGGTAATTCATATCTTTATACCGTATAACCAGAAATTTTCGTGAGTATCAAATTTCACGATTTTATGGTGAAAAAGGGTGTCTTTATTTTCGCGAGTACAATTTTTCGCGATTCCGAAATTACAAATAGATTTGTACATATGACTTCACTGTTTTGTACCTTCCATTATTGAAGAGTCTGTTATTTCTATCTTAAGAATACACTTGATTTACTTCGCATTATCTTTAATCGGGATATGTGAAGAATGACACATGTACAGTAAAACAAAAATGGCATTAATATACCAATTTAGGTTATATCATATCAAGCACAATTTTTCGCGAGGATAATTTTTCACGATTCCAAATCACTCGCGAATATAGCGAAAATTAGTATCTCGCGAAAATTTCTGGTTATACGGTATTTATTACTTAGTTAATTAGTTTGATGTCAGAATGAAAAAAAAAGTATGATCTTTATCTACATTAATCATGTGTATTACTAGGAAGCAGAGGGAGTTGTAACTTGCCTGGACGAGACCAGACATGGTTATGAAGATGGTGACCATGTGACGTTTAGTGAGGTACAGGGTATGACAGAACTTAATGGCTGTCAACCAATCAAAATTAAAGTCCTTGGTAAGAAAAATTTACATGATTTTAGTATTGGAATCAAATTATGAAATTCATCTATTTATAGGTTGGATAGATAGCAAACAATTCTAATGTTTTAAAATATGATTTGAGTTTATTTATTTTCTGATTTCCTGACTTTGATTGCCAGTTGTTTACGTGATATGATTGTGGAAGTTCCCTGTATGAATATCCTAACATTGCCTCTGTTTAGGTCCTTACACATTCAGTATAGGAGATACCTCAGGATTTGGAAACTATGTCAGAGGAGGAAATGTTACGAAAGTCAAAATGCCAAAAACACTCAAATTTGTAAGTTAATCTACATGTAGCTTCTCAACCTACATGTACCTTTTCTAACAAGAAAAAGTTGTGTCTTTTATGCGGAATTTGTCTGTACTTCCTGTTATATTTGTGGAGTTGAGAGCATTTATACAGTATTGAGTTCATTGAATATACATGTAGGTTTTCTAAATATTCTTTTTTCAAGAAATCTTTCAAAGAAGCCACAGATGCCCCAGAAATTCTCATGACAGATTTTGCCAAGTTTGATCGACCTGGGCAACTGCACTTAGGATTCCAGGCACTCTCAGCGTATGAGGAAAAACATAAACGACTTCCTGCCTGCAGATGCAAAGTAAGATTTTCATATTGATTGTAAATTACTGTTTTGTACATTATAGGATGTATGATAACATTTACAGTCAGTCATACCTATTTGTGAAGAGACAAGTTAGTCATACCTGTATTATAGATTGCATAATTCTTACTCTACTTTTAAAGCAATTATATAATAGAGATGGTATAAATGAGAGGTGTTATTTGTCAGGAATAGAACTTATGACCCTTTGCTTACAATAGCTTGCATTTGTAATATACATGTACATTTTGATATATGATATTACTTTACATGCAAGAATAGACAATTTACAAAATTGAAGAAGCAGTATTGGATGAAGAAATTTTCACCTTTTTGACAGGCTGATGCAGATGAATTTGTCAAAATAGTGAAGGAAATCAATGGTAATTCTCCTGCTAAAGTGGACGAGTTTGATGATGAGGTATTACGTGAGTTCTCCTACACATGTCGTGGAGATATCAGCCCAATGGCCTCATTCCTAGGGGGAGTGGCTGCTCAGGAGGTCATGAAGGTAGAGAATACATGTACATTCTTAGATGAAGCAATCTCTGTGTATACAGTCAATACTGTATTAAGCTTCCACTCGAGGGAAAGAACAAAAGTGGTCGCAAAAGACAGATGGTCGTTTAAAAGAAAACTATCACAAAAAGGAATCCAGATTTAATGTATGAATAAGATAAAAAATATTCGACGGTTTATCAAACTAATAAACAGACAACGTATGAAATATCTACAAAGAGTCTTTATCTCATTAAAGAATTCTGAAGTAGAGTTCACGAACTCCTCCGTGAAGCATCAAATCAAAATCGTACAAAAAATTCTGATTTCCGTGTACGATTGCATACAACATTTTTTTCAGATCATGATGGTTAAATAAATCCAAATTGTCATTTGATAATTCGTGAGAGCATGGATCCATTTAAAGTCTTGTCTATGGAATTTACCTGCACTGATCTAGTTTTCTTCCGATATTTGGGTTTTACGTCCATATAAGTTGTGAAACCTTCGGGTTTTACTTTCTTTTATTTATCTATTTTTTTAATTCTTGTTTGTTGTAGTTTTTTGTGGTTTTTGATGCATTTCCTTTCTTTTCTTTCGTTTTTTTTTTTTTTAATTTCTTTTTTTTTTTTTTCTTTTTCTTTTTAATGATACCGTTGGTGCATTTTCTTCCGTTTCTCTGAGTTCAAACGCTGCAGTTTCAAATAAAGTTTCATTTTGAATTATGATTAACGAGTTAAAATAACTGACGTCAACAATACTATACCAAATATCTCTCAGCGGATATAAATCGGTGCGCTTATGTTTTGATAACAATTGCGATATGGCAATTACGCGATCAAACAACCGACGTAATTACCTTAATTTGTCGCTTAATACAAATGAATTGGTCATATAGGTAACAATTAAGATGGACGCTGGTCGCGTTGGACAGATGTCCAGTTGATACAGAGGAATTATATAGCAAAAAACGTTGGGAGTATATTAGACTGGTCGCTGAGGGCAGATGGACGCTTAATACGAGTGGTTGCATCTACAGTATTGACTGTATTTGATAAAAATCCTTATCTAATAAAGCTGTGTATTGCTTGTACACAATGTATAACTATATGTATATCAGTATTCATGAAAGCTTTTTTTTAACCACTAGTCCAAAGACAAATTCTACGATATAGTAAATTGTAGTGTGTTAGACAATTTCTGCTAGGGCGGGGCTTTATGCTAGTGAGTTTTCATGAATACTGCTACAGTTAGCATTAAAATATAAAAAAGACCTTCATCTGACAAAATTTTTAAATAATCAAGACCCTTTGCTACATGTAACTTCATGTACTAAATTACATGTATTTGATTTCAGTCTTGTTCGGGGAAGTTTAGCCCTATATACCAGTTTCTGTACTTTGATGCCTTGGAGTGTCTACCAGAGGACAAAGGCACCCTCACAGAGGAAAGCTGCAAACCTGTAAGCACTCGTAAAAAATCTTTTTAAGTTTTACTTGTATTTTAGATTAAAATTTTTTATTGTGAAAGTGTTAATTATTTTGCAAGATACATTGTAGTAAGAATCTACATGTAAATTGATTGAAGTTCAAGAATAGTAACATCTTTGTTATACGTGTAAACCAAATTGTAAAGCAATAATTTTGGTTGAAGAGAAATACACTAAACATGAAAAATTTCTTTTACAGAAAAACTGTAGGTATGATGGACAGACAGCGATATTTGGACAGACTTTTCAGAACTCTATTGGGAATCTCAAGTACTTTTTGGTATGTTGCGTTCATGTAGAAAATTAAGCGATGCATTTCTTTTTTCACTTCAAATTGTAGACCATTTTACGCACACTTGGAACTCTTAAATCATTTTCCATAAATCCATTCTAATTTAATGCATGGTTTGATGTACTAAATGCTTTCTTGTATGTATGATTAGGTAGGAGCAGGTGCCATAGGTTGTGAGATGCTGAAGATGTGGGCGTTAATGGGCGTGGCATGTGGGGAGCAGGGTAACGTAACTGTTACAGACATGGATATCATAGAGAAATCCAACCTCAACAGACAGTTCCTCTTCAGACCTTGGGATGTTCAGGTATATTGTACTTATGTTTAGAGAACTACAATAGTGAATGTAATCCATATTCACTAAATGAATCAATTGGTCTATCAGCATGAGAAAAATCTTCATCTACATGTATATTGAGCTTTTATGGTCAACATACGTGTATGCATGTGCAAAGATTGGTGCATAGCAAAGCTATGAGACTACAAATTAGTTTATCTTTGCTTTCAGAAAACCAAGTCCTCAACAGCTGCCAATGCTGCCAAAGTAATGAATCCTGGTATGAAGGTAAAACCACAGGAGAACAGAGTGGGACCCGACACAGAGAATATTTATGATGATGCTTTCTTTGAAGCATTAGACGGAGTGGCCAATGCCCTAGATAATGTTGATGCCAGTAAGCTGATTTTATATATTCCTGTACCTTCTCATACGTAAGATGTACGAAGAAGTCCGTGTATGTTAGATTTTAGATGTACAAAGAACTTCTCATGTGCTTTCATGTATATTTTAGCAACCAAATTTTGGTATGAATTGATTTACCAAGCTAAGATTACATTTTTACCTAATGAATACATTGTAAATGGCACTTTGATCATTTATCCATTGTAGATGGGCATACATGTATGTAAAACATATTACACTCAACACGCTTGTAAACGATACCAAATTACATTTACTTAAGTGGTATGTGCGATGAAATATACAGATGGAAATTTCATGTACAGAATGCAGTACAAAATGCAATGCATTATCACAGTGTAGTGAGTGTACATTATACAGGTGCTACCAGTAGTAGGCATATTATGAAAATTAGATTTGGATTGGCATGCTGTTTTGCGAACTTGTTTACATTGTGCCACATCATTCTTTTCTTCAGGAATGTACATGGACAGGCGATGTGTTTACTACAGAAAGCCCCTGCTAGAGTCAGGGACCCTGGGGACGAAAGGCAACACACAGGTGGTGATTCCCCACCTTACAGAGTCCTATTCCTCATCACAAGATCCCCCTGAAAAATCCATTCCAATCTGTACACTCAAAAACTTCCCTAATGCTATAGAACACACCCTACAGGTAAGTCTTTTTTTGTACATGAATAATGGAAAAGAATACTAGTCATACATGTATAAAAATTGTAGATTATAATGCCATTATACAAGTCTTGTGAAATATATTGCTAAGTATTAATTCAATATCTATGAGGCTCTACAGATTTCTCTGAAGAGAATATCCTGGAACATATAACTTTTGCAACTCTTTAAAATATAACGTCATAAAAACATGTTACTACTAAGTTGAACATACAGGAAAGAGTAATACTTGTTAGTATGTACATTTGTATCTCGTTAGTATGTACAATGTATATACATGTATTGTTATTTTTCAGTGGGCCCGTGATCAGTTTGAGGGTTTATTCTGCCAGCCAGCGGAGGCAGCATCACAGTACATTACAGACCCCAAATTCATGGAGAGGACAGTCAAACAACAAGGCACTCAGCCAGTAAGACATACTTTATCTTGGGTCATTGAAATAGGTGTGGGCCACTTTGGCTATAGCACGTGGAAGTTTTTCTAACCATACACATATACCTTCTATCAGGAAGGAAGAGGAACACTGCTGGGATAAATGAGGTGTTATTTGGAATAACATGTACATGTATATCTAGTGATATGCTTCCTGAATATGTACATGTATATATATTATTCTTCTGCAGAAAAGGCATATTCCACAGAAATGAAATGTTAGAAATATTCTTAGCTATCTACAAGTGTTTGCAGGTCTGAATCATATACATATGAATACCCTTCATGAAATTTTTGAAATTAAAAGGAAGTACATGTAAGTATTCACCTGTAATTAGAAAAGAGCAAAAAATATATAGCGCAGTGCTGTGTCTCTAATTTTTTATGTTGAATAAATATAACTCTTTCAGATAGAGACACTAGAAGCAGTAAAGAAGGCATTAATAGACGACAAACCTGCAGATTTCCAGGCTTGTGTCGATTTTGCCCGTAAATTATGGGAAGAGAACTATAATAATACTATTCAGCAATTACTCTTCAATTTCCCACCTGATCAGGTATTGTATGAACTTCTTCTTTTGAGACTTTGTATTGAACAAATGCTTTTAGGGTTTGTCTGTGTTTTTTTTACAGAAATTAAGTGAAGAGTATGTTTTACGTATTGAATTGTCTAAATACGGACATAAGAAATCTGTTACAGGCTTCGCTTTTAGAATTGTCTAGATCAGTTGAGTGTTTTGATTAGTCCTGTTTAATAGAGTACATGTAAAGCATTTAATTGGTAGAGATTGTGTTTTATGTTTTGATTTATACATAAAATGTTATTGGTAAATACTTTTCACTGAAAAAACTGTACTGAAAAACACTAAAAAATACTGAAAAACTAACAGAAAACATGACAAAGTCCTGGAATGGGTAAACAAGTCTGATTTAATGAAGATCAATTTTTGGTGAAGATAAGAAAAAAAGATGATAACTAAAAACAAACAAAAAAATGGAAACAAAAAACGAATGAATATCAATGTAGACAAACTTACTGGAAGAAAGGTACATGAATATGTATCTTTATTAAAGTAGACTGATTTACATTTTATTATAGGCAATGTTCATGTATAAGTCTATTCATGTAGACAAACTCATTTGAAGAAATTTGTGTACTCATATAGACAAAATTATTGGAAGAAGCGAATTAATGTTCATGTAGACAACCCTATTTAGGGATTATCAACACTTCTTACTCGGGATCAGAAGATTCAGGGGCAAAAGTACATTACAAGTCGTTGTTACAAAAACAGACATATTCATGAAGAATCGTACAATTCTAAAGGAATTCTGAATTTGTCAAAAAAAAAAAATCAACATGTAGTTTGTGTTTGCACTCAATTTGTGTATGTATGCATGAAGACATTTGATGGATATTGTATTATAATATGAGTATAGTACATATACATGTATATACCTGTACATTTTGATATGATGAAACATATTTACATATAAGATATGATTAATGTATAAACAAGCAATTCATTTTTCAATATTGTTTTGTGTAGGTAACCAGTTCAGGAGCACCATTTTGGTCAGGACCAAAAAGATGCCCACACCCACTCAAATTTGATCTGAATAATGTAAGTTTTCGCTTTTTAACGAAATAAACTGCTATGATGAAATGTAATACAGTATAGTTGTTTTGCAATTCCCAATTTTAAAGTGAATAATAAGAGTTTTCACCTCTTGACAAAATAAAATATAATTAAATTACCTAATGTGGAGATTCATATACTGTAATTTCCAAATTTATCTTATTCTATTATTTCATGTACATTTAATAAAAGAAGTTTAAGAGAGATGTTTTTATTTTGACTTTCAGGAGGTACATGTGGACTTTGTTGTAGCCACAGCTAACCTTAAAGCTGAGATGTATGGAATTAAACAGGTTAGAGATCGTGATAGTATAAAGACTATGATCAAGAAAGTCAGTGTGCCGGTATTCAAACCAAAATCAGGAGTTAAAATAGAAGTATCTGATGCCGAAATGGAAGCTAGCCGGAACCAGGGTTCAGTAGGTAGGGAATGGTTTCAATCTTACTTGTAAGGGATAAATGACTACACTTTTGTATTTGTTCTTGAATTAAGAAGAATCCGTAATAATAAAAATCAATCCTTTTTTTAAGAAAATATATTTTGAGACATGAGAATAGCAAGGGTTTTGATTTAAAATCGGCACAAGTTATAAGGACTTTTTGATTTGCATAGTGTACATACATGTACTTTTACAAACATTATATATGATTGCTTTGTATGATTATGTTTCAGATTCAGACCAGTTAGAAAATTTACAGAAAATGTTGCCACCTCTTGACAAAGTGAAAAATCTCAAAATTACTCCTATAGACTTTGAAAAAGATGATGATACAAATTTCCATATGGACTTTATAGTTGCTTGTTCAAATTTACGTGCGGAAAATTACAGTATACCTCCAGCGGATCGTTCAAAGGTAAACTCATATACTTTTATATGGTTAGCCTTTACCATCACTACTTCCCTGTCTGGATTCTGGTGGCTAAGTGTTATTGCTTGTTTCAACTATGAACCAGGCTGACAGTGATGAAGGTTGAGGGCTTGAATGTCTATGTAAGATTTATCATATATATGTAAGTAAACTTTGACCTTGTATGTACCATTTGAAATACAGAATATTAACTGTATATCTAATGAGCACTGTTGTGTTTTATTTTCTACACTTTATGTTATGTATTTTTGTGGATTTTCCTATACATGAATTTACAATTATATTTACAGAGTAAATTAATAGCAGGAAAAATCATTCCAGCCATTGCCACAACAACTGCGTTAATAGTAGGTCTTGTGGGTATAGAGATGATCAAAGTAAGTGGCTTACCTTCCTACTGTAAAACGAGAATATTTAGCGCAAACATATTTTAGCGCAATGAGGGATGAGAACCTTTTGGCGCAAACTTAATTTAGCGCATTGACACCATCTTGATCAATAAAATTAGCGCACAGTGACTTTAGGACTTTGTTTCTCAGACATCGCCGGTAGCAAATTGCCGTCGATGAATCGTAATATTTTGTAACGTCAGACAAAAAATATCCGTCGTGTCTCATGTTGGGACGATCTTTGGTAATACGAACTAATTATCAATTCAATTTAAAGTTTCAAAAGAAAATAAGGCTGTTCTGTATGTAACGTTGATGAATATGTATCGTCCCAATTTTTCAACTTGGCGTAACGAATCATTTTACGGCAACGGCGCTAACATCCCGATTTTATTCACGTTGTGTAAATAAATCCTTTAAAGACTACATGCGCATCTAATGTACATGTTCACAGCGATATACATTGAGGTATTGACTACATGCCGGCACGTGTCTTGGACAATTGAATTGCCTATTCGCATGCTTGTATTTTTCTTTTATAGATCTCCTTTTTTTACCGTATATGTACCTTGTGTTATAAAGTACTGTGTTTTCACACAAATGTTACGCCATCTAAATATAAGCGAGAGAGAAGTCTTCTCGTTAGAAATAATACATATGAATGTCTATTCCTGCATTTAGGTACGGCTACAATTCTTTTATCTGATTGGGTTGGAATGAAAATTTGTTCCGATTAAAGACAACTTAAGAATTTTTTTTGTTTTGTTAAAGAATAATCTTGTCCGGCTCTTATTTATATTTCATGATTGGTTAATACGACACGTAGACAATCATGATCTACCCAGTACAAATGTACATGTAAGTCACGGCGCGTGTACTATCATTATGTACCAAAGCGCTAGCGTTAATCCAATCATCTAATTAAGAAATAGAAAATGACAAGCCGGGCTCTATTGTCTCATAATGCCCGAGCGTCCTCAGCCAATCACATTTATTACCGAGCCGCGTCAGCGGCGAGGTGATAAATGTGGTTGGCTGAGGAAGCGAGGGCATTATGAGACAATAGAGCCCGGCTTTTCATTTTCTATTTCTATTCTAATGATGACCAAACTTAGACCTTTCGGTAAAAACCAGTTCCTGCCGGTTTATCTGCTTTCAGAAAATGGGTAGGCGTGGCTTATCGCTATAGGGCCTATATTGGAGAATAGAGCCCGGCTCGCGTCTGTTGTCTTAATAGGGAAAAAGAATCAAGTCATATTAGAATTAACTATAAAAACAACAAGCGTTGCCGGATAGACCATGCCGTGGACTCGGTGTGATGCACTTTGAATAAAATGTCGAATACTTTCTTATTGAAATTTGATGTTGCATCTGAAAATTTTAGCGCACTACTTAATTTAGCGCAACCATGCCTTTGCGCTAATGGCGCTAAAATAAATCGAGCGCTAAATATTCTCGTTTTACAGTATCTGTTTTTTCAGCCTTCTCCCAAACTTAAACAATAAATGGCAAACAGTAGATACATGTACATGTATATTCATGTGTGTAGAACACTTGTAAAGAGCTATGTTACACGTTGAAACAACAGAGACTTACTCAATGTGTTGATTAATTTGAATACATTGTCAAGACATTCGCACTGTGTACGGAGGATCTTTCTAAAACTTTACCTAAAAGGGTGCAAATGAGAATAAGATGATACACAAATTATATTTTACTGTAAGCTATTAAAATTGATATTGTGAGGTCAAAAAGTTCCTTTACTTACCTAGTGCTTTAATTGAAAACTGTTCTGTCTTAATTTCAGTTGATTCAAGGACACAAAAAATTAGATCCCTACAAAAATGGATTTGTAAATTTAGCATTGCCATTCTTTGCATTCTCCGAGCCTATATCAGCTCCCAAGAATAAGGTAAGCACCATTTACATCTATCTATAAAAAATGTATGTGATTTTATCTAGAAGCTTGATTATTTCATGACAATATTTGTAGGATCTTGATATTATTTATATTATCTTTAAAATTACAGTGTCTTCTAAAGTTGACTCTCATTGTCTGCATGGTATATTAGTTCTTCATGCATCTTTCTTCTTTTTCAGTACTATGACACAGAATTTTCATTATGGGACAGATTTGAAGTACAAGGAGAGATGACATTAAAGCAATTCATAGATTACTTCAAGGTTGTTATTTTCTTCCTCATTTTATTTTGCCTCTAAAGTAAAGATACATGTATATACTCATGGTATACATGTCAGGCTCACTTTGCCATGTAAGGCTCACTTTGCCAATGTCCATTGAGGGACAAGGTCACTTTCAAGGTCATGGCAACATATATGCACTTCAGTTTAACCCTTTAACTTTTTGGTCATAAATGACCTTGTAACTCAAGGAAGTTTTACGAATTTGATTCTGCTATGGCCGTCATCCTAGATAACTCTACTTGCATTGCAATATTTTTGTTCCGAGTTTATATAAAGTATGAATTATATTTTAACAGAATGAGCACAAGTTAGAGATAACTATGCTGTCTCAGGGTGTATCCATGCTCTATTCATTCTTCATGCCACCAGCGAAACGCAAGGAAAGAATGGAGCTAGCGTAAGTTGTTAAAACTGTCATATCATATGTTATCTTTAAATCTATACCTGGTCTGCATTCTTCATACTGCAGAATATCAAAGCATACAAAATGTTTAAGTTTTCCAAGCTTCCCAGTTCTTTCATACATAATATTATATTTCAATTGCTACCATATTTATCTTTAGCAAGTTTAGGACTTTGTTTTGTATGTTTCAGGATGTCGGAGGTGGTCAAGCGAGTATCCAAAAAGAAGATTCCTAGTCATGTTAAAGCTCTAGTACTGGAAATTTGCTGTAACGATGAATCTGGAGAAGACGTAGAAATTCCGTACGTCAAGTATAATCTACCGCAGTAACTGCTAGCTCATCTACTATTGTGATCAATGACTGTATTGTACAATCTGTGACGATTGTTATGTGTATATGTTTCATATCATTGTAAATTGACCATGACCTGATACTCGGCATAATATACTGATGTTCTGCCATAAAAACTTCTACAGCCATATTGGCATCATGTATGTCTAGAAGTATTGATACTTTGACGAAACATTTTATGTTATACATTGTATTAGAACATGTAGTGATAAAAGAAATTGAACATGGTAAGATGTTTGAAATAGTTTAGAACTGAAGGGCTATGATTTTTAAAACTTACGAAAGCTGATAGTGCTAAGTTTACATGTAAATATAGGGACTAGTATAATGTCTTGCACCATGAAAAGTGCTATGTTTACAATTACTTTTAAGGAAACTTTCACATCTGGAAGGGATAAATACACACATGTAATTCTGTGAAAATTCTCTTGGATTTTTTTGGAATCAGTACAATTTGGATAATGATGAATAAGCTCATGTCAAATTCACTAGAGTTTCATTAACAAATGATGCAAGCTCTTTAAATCTATAATGTTGAATTCATGTTTTTGTTCAACATAGACATTGAATGTCTTGTACAAATGAATCCAGTGTTACAATAAATTTGAGGAATGACATATGTATATGTCTACAACAAAAGACAATATAGACTGTTGATGTACATTGATGCTTACAAGGAAAATGAGTACTTTATAAACAGAAACTGAACAGAAATTTCACTGTTGTACTAGATTGATCATCTTTGGCTTCAAGCTTTCTTGGTCCATTTCTTGCAACATCTGAAAAGGGTTTTGTTTTGTTATTATTTATTGTCTTACTATAGTGCTGCAGCAATAATTGTGCTATGCCTTTACTCTGTGACTTCCTCTTTATTTTATATAGAGGAACATTGGCAGTTCATTTACATACATGTAGCTTGTATGATGGTGTTAAAAATAAGTTTGACCATTTTCTGTACTTTCCATATTATTCAAGTTTTGTTTCATTTCATCAACACGTGTGTCTGTATAGAATCATTGGATCAAAGAAATGGATTATGACTTTCTGTATTTATAACTTGTACGAAATTTCTGTTTACAAAATAAATTGTCAAGTACAACTGTACTTCATAGTTTCTTCTGTTTTGTGTTGACTGAATCAAAATTGCATATTAGGATCACATTGTATAGCATCTGTATGTGCATGTCCATCTGTCTGGTGGTAAAAGCTACATGTTCATGCATATCTTAACCATATATTGTACACTAAAGATTTTATTCGGGGAGAAATTTCATGTACAATGACCATGTGTCAATGAGAATTGGTGTTCACAAGATTACATGATAGAATTATACATGCATAGACGAAAATTACCACACTCATTTCCATGAACCTGGGGTTCAGGGGTTCAAACAATAAAAGGTACACATCTAGACCACTTACTGAGAATAATGCAAAAATAATTATCTTTCTATCAATTATACTTTCTGAGAATTGGTGCTCACAAGATTATATAGAGTTATATAGGAGAAAATGACCACACCCATTTTCCAAGACCCTGGGGGTCAGTGGCTCAAACAAAATATCAGGTGCACATCTAGACCACAGACTGAGAATAAAGCAAAAAACAATTATCTTTCTATGAATTATACTTTCTGAGAATTCGTGCTCACAAGATTACATAGAGTTATATAGAAGAAAATGACCACACCCATTTTCCAAGACCCTGGGGGTCAGGTGCTCAAACGAAATATCAAGTGCACATCTAGACCACAGACTAAGAATAATGCAAAAACAATTATCTTTCTATCAATTATACTTTCAGAGAATTGGTGCTCACAAGATTACATAGAGATATATAGGAGAAAATGACCACAGCCATTTCTGAGACCCTTGGGGTCAGGAAATATCGGGTGCACATCTAGACCACAGACTGAGAATAATGCAAAAACAATTATCTTTCTATCAATTATACTTTCTGAGAATTAGTGCTCACAAGATTACATAGAATTATATAGTAGAAAATGACCACACCCATTTTCCAATACCCTGGGGGTCAGGGGGTCAAACAAAATATCATGTGCACATCTAGACCACAGACTGAGAATAAAGCAAAAACAATTATCTTTCCATCAATTATACTTTTTGAGAATTGGTGCTCACAAGAATAGAGTTATATAGGAGAAAATGACCACATCCATTTTCCAATACCCTGGGGATCAGGGGCTCAAACAAAATATCAGTTGCACAACTAGACCACAGGCCCATTATAATGCAAAAAGAATTTATTTTGTACTATTCACAGATTCAGAGGATTCGTGCTCACAAGGAAAGTTTAATGGATGGACAGACAGACGGACGCCGGGCAATCGCATAAGCTGGACTGGTCTTTACCAGTTGAGCTCAAAATGGTTTTCCATGAAATAAGATGGAGGGTATACTAGTGAACAAAGTCTCAAGAGAAATGCACTAGAAGTTTCTGGGAAAATATGCACTATTCTAATCTGACTTGAGATTTTCTCCCTTTATGTACTATAGAACTAGCCCTGAGTAAAATCTCCTACAAACTCTAGTCCCCTAAGCTCTGCCTCTATAGAACTTGCAAGGTATAAAATCTCCAACAAACTTCCAGTCTGCTAAGCTCTGCCCTTTGTCGTTTACAGAACAATATTAGAATAGAAATAACATCTAGCTAGCCGTAAGTTATTGTCCATTAATTCCCCTCTTTGCATGAACCAATTGAATTATCACCTTGCCACTTCATAGCTCCGTGATAATTTCATTGGTTCATGCCACTCTCACTCGGGAAATTGGATAATAAACAATGGCTAGTTAATTATTTCTTAAATATAGACCAAAGTGATGTGTACATAGTCTGATGAGTGTTTAGCTGTACATTTGAAAAGAGTAGATAAGTCCATCAGTATTCTCCATAAATGCAGATTGGTATTACTATTGACTGATCTAGTGAAGCATATCCAGTAGGCAAATCATTATTGTACCAATTGTTTGGATTGCGAAGTCAAAACTATTTTCTGTGATGTTGGGATAGTCTCGTACAAAATTCTACAAGACAGGTGGTCATTATGTAATCCTGATGAATTGTATAGAAAAATTTTATCCAAGGTCAAAGGTTAAAGTAACAAAAAACAGTCTAAATGGTATGTATCTCGGTTCTGAGAAAAAAATGGCTGATGAAGCAGCACCTTATTAATACAAACAATGTACACAATGCCATGGTTTTGTGTATTTGTGCAAGGAGTAAAATTTGACATGTATCTGCCGGTCAGAACCCTTCCTGCTGTCTTGTTTGACAGACATTGGACATATAACATACATGTATATGGTAGAGAACCTTAGGTTCTTGCTTCCTGCAAAGTTTCATGGAATTCAGCAGTTGCACAGGAGAAATGGAAACTGGACCAGTGAAGAGGTAGTGTGAAATTACCCTTACCGACAATTATGGATGCCAGATACAATGCTATGACAATGGCTCATTCAGCTAAACTTATTGCTTCTACTAATAGGAAGAGATGCTTAATGGACATCAAACTGTGCATATGGGTCAGGCTTTGAAGATCAAGGTCATAGAAGGGTAATGTTTAAAATCTGTTTGATATAAACAAGAGTGTTTTGATAAAATAAATGATAAACATGTATTATTCCTTGCAACATAAGAGGTTGCTTAGCTTTCTGTTGCCACGTACCTTAATCATTATTCTAACATGACTTGAGATTTTCTCCCTATATGTACTATAGAACTTGCCTGGTGTAAAATCTCCAACAAGCTTTCAGTTCGCTTTGCTCCGCCCATTCACTTGCTATAGAACTTGTGCAGAACAATTTTAGAATTGAAATTACAACTAGCTAGCTGTGATTTGTTGTCTAGTAATTCCCCTTGTCGCATGAACCAATCAAATTATCACCGAGCTGCTTAATTAATCCTCTGGAAACATTGCAATGGTTTTCATATTTGATGCAATGCTGAGGGTTGAGTTGACAAGGTCAAATTTACATTTATAAATACTAGTACAATTCTCCTCCAACTGTCTTGCTTATTACAAAGATAAGGTGATTATCTGGAATTAACAATTCTTTATTTTACAATTTTTTATAAACATTTAGTTGTAACTGCATTGTGTGAAACCAAAACTGTAAAAATATATCAGCACTTAACAAATGTAATGTACAAATGACATACATGTATCAGGGCCTATTGCTGCATACAGTCTGAAAATGATCCAATAAATACATAATGTAACGTTACAGCAACCCTCCTTTCCTGAAAGTTTGATTACAGTACATCCGTATAAAACAACAAACAAAATCATCTCAATAACTTAATGACTGGAGAACACTTGAAAAAGTCAAATTAAATATGATACAAATTGCTTGCTCAAATATTACTATGTAATAGGGTATGATGACTAAAATACATGTACATGTACTAAATATATTAACTATTTAATGAAAAAGTTTTAATACTACATGTTGCAAGTTGCACTGTTATACAACATATACAAGGCATTTCATTCTTGAGATATTTATATCACAGTTTTACGCCTTCACTCACTGCTACAGTATTGTGCATGTGATTATCGTTCAATATCAATACGAGATGATGCCATCACAATTATAGCATGGCAGAATTTTCAAGTTAGAAAAACTTTGAAAACACTGAAATATTGTTGCAACTTGTTTTGGAGACTTTATGAAGAGCAACGTTTTAGGAAAGTCACTTTTTGAAACATAACACTTTGCATGGATCAGAATCAGTTGAAAAGAAATAGTCTAGAAATGCCCATGTTAGACAATGGAAATATTCAGCTGTATAGTAAAATACTTTTTCACAAAAAAAAAAAAAAAATGTGGTAACTGGAAAGAAATTTTGACTTTACTTTTGGTGTAATATTATTCTCTGAAAATTTAAGATCACAAAATTTTCCCAAACAACCAAATCATGAAAAAATTTCTGAGTGTAGAAAGTTTGAATCACTTTCAAGTTATTGAAAAAGTGAGAAAAAATATATTTTCTATTTATGATAAGGAAAATCGATGAAGACTTTCTAAACTGTGTTTTCTCAAACAAAGACTTATCATAAACCAAAGAAGGTATATACAACACCTAATACTATAAAAGTAAAAAAAAATGAGTACAATGAAAAAAGGAGGGAAATTGTATGATTAATTAATGAAACAACTGGAGGATATGAGAGAAAATGACATCATAGCACTGCCTAATACTTGTGTCGAAGTTATTTTGGGGTTATGTTGTAATGTTATGGTACAGTATCTATTTCAAAAGCTCTTTTGATATAACTATGACGTTGTGGTATGGCAACACATACACAAGTATATCGAGAAAGGAATGCATTCATTTTGTTATATCAGATCCAATCACAATAAAGTCAGTATAACCTCCTGTTGCTGTATCATATAATTGCCGAGAAATGTCATCATTATAAAATTGTGTATGTATTTTTATGTAACTGTACAAAGTATTTGAATAAGGGTATTAAATTCATTGTTACTGAAATGATATCAAACATTTGTTGGAAAACAAGTGCATAATGTATTATCATTACCAATCACATAGAAAACATGAAATATCTCTGTTTGAGTAAAAACCATACATTACATGTATGTCAATCTAAGGAGCTGCCTTAGCAGTGAAGCAGATCAATATTTGTCATGGGGAATGAGTTATCTAGTTTCTACTAACACAAAAAGTATCAAAAGAATGTTAAAGAATGAAAGAAACAAAGGGAATCACTCGGTATGATCATAATCACATCAATGTTTGAGGGAATTACTGGTAACAATTTGTTAATCTCCATTATTCCAACAGACGAGGTGAGGAATTTCAGAACCATGAGAAAAAAAAACTTAAAATATCAGATTTGAAGTATTGTTAAAAAAGAGTAACTTTAATTGGTCGGCTTTAAGTCAACCATGATATTTTGTACATTTTCCTTGTGTTACCTTTACTAAATGCTAAACCAGTTCCCTATTTGCAAAAGAATAGACAAGTCACAAGAGTATATAGTAGTATTATAAATATCATATCAAAATAAATATTGAAATAAATAGTTAAGAGTTTGGTACATACATGTGTATCTCTGCAACCAACCAATGGCAGAGAAGCAGGTCAATCTACTTGTATTTACAGTATCAATAAATAATGGCATAAACTTGAAAATACATGTATTCACTTTCACAATGTATTAGTAATTAGTATGCAACTGCAATTTGCTAAGTACATTTCACTCTACTTCTTATTTGTATTAATTAAAAAATTAAATATTTCATGAAAAGACCATGGTGCATAAGATGGGAAAACAGCCACCTTGAAATCCAATTAGTGTCAATTTTCAGATCCAATTTTTAAAGCTCTGTAACTTTTGGCAACTATGATATGGCTTATTTCTATGTCCCTGCATGGAAAATTTGAAGGCATATTGCTTTTGTTATGTCTGTCTGTCCAAAACTTTTGACTTTTGCAGGACTCTTGAGTATTTCTTTTGATAGTGATAGGTCTTTCATACTTTAAAAAAAATATTCTTTTGAAACCAAGGATTGACGATGTGACCTTGGTCTTGCTTGGATTGAGCTTACATGCTTACTGCATATTTTCACACAATTACATAGAAGTCAGATGCAAAGGTCACTGGTTACAAATTTTGTTAAACGCAAAATATGAAAGCCGACATTGTCAATATCATACATGTACATGTACATCCGAAAGGAACACAGAATGCTAGATGCAGTAATTCATGGACAGACTGTAGTGGAACATTTAAAGTATCAGTACTTAATTTTCTAATACAAAATATGTACATGCATACAGAATGTGGAAAAAAGAACATGCCTACCAATTTATGGAAAACTTGGAAAAGATAAACATTTTCTTCAATACACCATGGTCTTTGCAAACAATACTTACATATTTTCATATTCTTGATATCAAGAATAATTCAATAACAAAATGTTCAACATCCCTTACTATGTTTTTTTAACCTCTCCATGCTTTAGGAGGAAGACTTTTGAGATGATATAATTTTAACAGAAAATTTCATAACACTGAGAACTATTGAAACACTAAAACAAGTCAGAGCGGATTTGTATATCAAAATGACACCATATAAATCAGATAATCAGAATGGATTTTTATATCAAAATGACACCATATTAATCAGATACGCTTAAATTTATCAATGCCTGAATTTTTCAACCTAAAGACAACCTAATCCATAATTTAAAGCATACAGACTACAAAGTACAAGACATGTGTAAAACTAGAAGTCTCTGACGAGACTGAAGCTCTCTTGATTGTTTGGTAAAATTCGTCTTTGTTGCATACTCTTTTTCCAAGACCCTGGGGATCAAACAAAATATCAGGTGCACAGCCAGACCAGACACTGATTATATGCCAAAAAGAATTAACTCTCTATCATTTATATACTTACTGAGAAATGGTGTTCACAAGATTACATAGAGTTACATAGCAGAAAAAGACCACACACATTTTCCAAGACACTGGGGATCAGGGGCTCAAACAAAATAAAAGGTGCACAACTAGACAAGAGACTGATTATATGCCAAAAAGAAGTAACTCTCTATCATTTATACTTTCTGAGAATTGGTGTTCACAAGATTACATAGAGTTACATAGGAGAAAATGACCACACCCATTTTCTAAGACCCAGGGGGTCAGGGACTCAAACAAAACATCAGGTGCACAACTAGACCAGATACTGATTATATGCCAAAATGAATTAACTCTCTATCATTCATACTTTCTGAGAATTGATGTTCACAATATTACTTAGTTATGAAAGAGAAAATGACCACACCCATTTCCTAAGACCCAGGGGGTCAGGGACTCAAATAAAACATCAGGTGCACAACTAGACCATAGACCCATTATAATGCAAAAAGAACAAATTTCTTACCATTCAAAGATTCAGAGGATTTGCATTCACGAGAAAAGTTTAACGGACGGACAGACGGATGGACGCCTGACACAAGGCGATCACATAAGCTCGACTGATCTTTGACCAGTAGAGCTAAAAAATCATACCTATAACTTCATATAGGCTTTATAGTGTTCAAGGAATTTAAGTAGGAATTGACATAAAAAGAAATGTTTTACTCTCCTGATTAAGCAATGATTAGATGATGAGAATTATTTCCAAAGTTCAGCAAAGAAAACCTGTCGTGAAAATATTAATACTGTTCAAGGTAAATGGACAGCTTAAATTCAGCTTGTTGTCTAACCTTACACAAAAATTCTATGCAGTTACTGCACTACTGTACCAATTAGATATAATGTTAGGGATCCACTAACAATCCATTGACATGTACTAGCTGTATCAAAGACATAGTCTAGTGTAGCCTGCCGAACTACAGAATTATTGTTGCCATATCTTAACAGAAGCAATGAAAACATAAATACCGGTAAGTCACAAGACTTATTTCTAATAATCCCCCCCCCCCCTTCCTTCTTTATAAATTTTGTCTCTTATTATCGAGACCATATATGATTGATATATTGGAAATTACAGAACGGTGTGATAACGGGTAAAAAGTTTTCATTCATTTCATAAATTTTTGCGAAATAAAGAAAATTCATTTCATGCTAGTTTTTGCTACAAGGTATAAAGTTTTTTATGCTATGTAAATACAGACCATGTACTTGATTGTCTTATGTACATGTCAACAGCATTTGGATCCAAAAAATGTATAATTAGATTGGTACATGTAACTGAAAAGATGCAAGAAAGACTGATACGATATGACTCAAGAGGGGAAAATCATTGAAATATTTAGCTCAAACAAGTCTGAAGTGGAGCAAAGTTGTGCTTGTATTTTAAAATCTTGGAAAAAAAATATGTAAATTGATATCCTCCCTAGAAAAAATGTGATCTTTCAGAAACCATTTGTTTCACTAGGAAGATTTTTACATAAGTAAAATGTCATAAATTCAGGTTGCATAAAACATTTTGAAAAGGCCAGTGTCTGATTCTGGCAAGGCTTGGACGTCAGTGGAATGCGTATATATCGCAGGATTATTGAATGTTGATATGATTTAAGCATAAGAATGACATAATCTCCATGCATACAAGATCAATATTAAATAAACAACAGAAGTATTAGCACATGTATCAATCTATCTTAAACTAAGTGATAATTAGGATGGATGCCATGAATATTTTACATATCCTCAATAATGACAAGTTCCGTAAAATTCCATGCCGCGGAAAAATATCAAAAACAAGAAAATGTATCACGACACATGACCAGAGGGGGAACTGTTCATTTGCTTTGGTATTTTAGAATCCTCACTGCTTGCTATGTAGAACGTCGGCTGACCAGGTACACCTGACAAGTTGGTCAGAGGAAACGTGAGGCTAAGGGGTTGCATGGTAACTTTATTGCTGGGCACCCCCTTGGCCATAGTGAAGTTTGTCGGTTTGACCTGAAGCTGAGCAAGCTGTGTTGTAAATATCTGACTAGGGCACACCTGAGAACTGTTGGACGATACCATGACTGTACTTCCTATGAGACTGTGAGGGACAGGGTTGTGCATGGCACTTTTCTTGGCATTGGGAACTCCATGTCTGGCACTGGTAATGAGCTTTTCTGGAAATAAATACATTGAAATTGAGAATTAATAAGCTCCAAAGTCTTATTTTCACAAAAACATACAATTGAAATATACATGTATACATGTACAAATATTTGTAATATGTATATGTAAGGTATTCCTCTCCTCCTAACTATCCATATTTTCTAAATTTCATTTCAGTTTTCATCTGGAGACTAAAAGTGTGATGGAGCGAAGTCTTTTGTTCCATTCAACACATCATGTGATATTTAAGATATACAAACATACTTTTTCAAATGTCTGGATTCTTTTTTCGTAAATGGAACATTGATGATTATGGTTGCGACTACAAGATACAAGTCGAGGAACACGGAGCAAAGTTATTCTTCAAAGGCAACATAATAAAAGCCAGATGTGCCTTATAAAAATTTTACATTTCTCTTCAGTTCTCTTCTGTTCCGTTTCATAGAAATTTTTCACTTCATATAAATAATCTTTTTGACTTACCATTGAAGTTCACCACTCCATTTGGAACAGGGGAAGAAACTTGTGGACTACATGACCCCTGCAAAAACAATATGGACACCTAAAGTACATGTACATACAGTACAAAGAGTGATTATAAACTCTACTGGAATAGAATGGAAATAACTGTGGCAATTCATGTTAAAACTTAATCTTTCCCCATGACAGCAGGACAGATTTGGCATATGAAAGAAAAGCATACGCAATTATAATTTTTTATTACTCAATCAATGCATAAGTGCTGTCATTTTCTTTTCAGAAAATTTTGCAGGAAGAGGAAATTCTTATGTCTTTATTTCAGTAGATATATACTTACTGATCTGTAAGTGTTTGGTGATGGCTGTGAAGGAGAAACACTTGTATTGGTTGTCATGGCAACAATGGGATTATTCAAGGTCGTTGCTAAGGAGACGGGGGCTAATACAGCAGTCCCTGACTGCAATCCCTCAACAATGAATGGGGGCATGGCTATCACATTATTTTTTTGTAAAGCAGGAAATTTGTCCAAATTCAAGATTTTTGGATTGTTTTTGTCTGTTGAAGCTATCACATGAGTTTGTTGAAACGTTTTGTTGTCTATGCGCTGAGCATTGGCAGCAGAGTTCGTTATATTAATGTACTGGCCATTAAGTGTAGAAGAATCCAGATTCACAACAAAGCATGGATCCTTATACATAGTATTTTTCTGAGATTTTGATTGCGTAAGGTTTGCACCTAGTTGTCCAAGAGCTGTTGTATTGAGATTGACACTAGGAATAGCAATGGCAGTGAGAGCATTATTGTTATTATGACTATTGACATTTGTAACGCTAATGCTACTGATGACATTGAACGTCTGTTGCTGAATAGCGGGAGTATAAGTATTTGGACTAGATCCTACGCCACCTGCACTATTACGCTTGCGTTTGACACCCTGAGGGGTCGTTAGTGTCGGGTTGCTATTAATTCCTCCTACGGTATTGGAGGCTGTGGTCTGAGCCGGACTCTTTGAGCCAGGTTGTCCATCCTTTGACTTGGTACGACCTGAGCTGCTGGATGGTTTTGACTTTGGTTTCACATTTGGCTTATGATTCGAGTTTAATACTGGTTTGAAGTGTTTAGCAGTATGTCCACTTTCTAATGAGGTAAAGTCATACGGATCTTTTGAGGTTGAGGAGAACGGATCTTTGGGAAGATTGGATTCCACACACAATTTCCTGATACAAAAGATTAACAAATGTCAACATATTTTTATTTCAACTATTGTATGTAAATATACAGTATAATCAGTGATTTTAGCCATTTTCAAGTATCGAGAACAAATGATTGAAGATCATGACGTCATACCTAGAACATAGATATTACTACCACACAAAATAAGGAAGCACTATTCCCAAACTTATTCTTCAAAGATATTTGTGATGATAAAGCTATTCTATTCATGCACTTTTACTGAAAATCAAAGAGCTAATCTATGGGGTTCTGGTACCGAGTCGTTCATGTTGGAGAGCAGAAGACTTCCAGTTAAACAATAAAATTGTGAGCTGTACCATGAAATCTATAGAAAACTTACTTGGGTGGAGGAGGATTCATATGCCTATCGAGTACATTCATGAAAGCATTCCGAACAAAGTCGTTCCTCCTGCCAAACATCATACACCTCCTGTTTCCCAGCATGTGCATGCGAGCTCCAAAGGTACATAGCTGTAAATATATGTATGTAAATGAACTTTCTGTCTTGATAGTCTAAAATATAGATATGAAATATAACATGTGACAAAGTGTAAGAAGTAAATGTAAGCTTACATGTACATGCAAGCTAATTGATATTGATATTTCCCTCCTGGCATCAAATTCAAATTGTTGGAGACTAAAAGAAGGGAATATACACTGATACACGTACATGTAGTTATGATTGTGCCATTCGTACTTGTGTATGTGTTGTAAAAGGATATTTCTCTATCCTGTATAATTCAAAACTCATTTTGAGGTTTATTACACACTTGCATGATGTCATCATGAATAAGTTCAAAGCTTTTACACTCATGTTTGTTAAGAAGTTAATTCTTTGTATTGCAAATGCAATTAAAATGTTTTATGTAACGTACCAAAGCATTACATCTGTCTTGCAATATATGATATATACATGTACATGTATCAAATCATTTTAAGTGTAGGTCCACAAAAGAATCAGGCAGGGGTGATATATAAATTTTTTTTTGCAAAACTTTTTATTTCTGTTTTGAGACATACATGTGGTATAATCAACATATGAAATTCATTTCTCAAAGTAGCCATGGTGAAGTGAGATATTAACCTCATAATTTATAAAGGATTATAAAGGAAGAAAACATTGGGAAATTTTTTTTTTCTCTATATAATTCAACCAAGTTTAGTGCCTGTATAACTTTTTTCACCATCCAAGTACGTAGAAAATTCCTTTGGGACGTATGTTTGGGGTTGATCTGAGCACATTTCGAAAGAGAAAAGTTTTGCAAAAATTTGAAGGTATTTCACCTGCCTGGTTCTTACGCGGACCTGTACATAATGAATGCTATAAACAATCATATATAAGATAAAGTATGTATACATCATAACATATACTTACAGCAGCAGGCTTTGGGTGATAAGTCAGATGTGTGCTTTCTGCTTTCTCAGCCCATCCCTCCTCTTCCTCTTCCCCCTCACTGAGCCTTCCTGTGGGATCTTGGGAGGGACCTCCCCCTGGGTCATCCTTCAGTGGGGCAGACAAGGGGGAATAAAGGTTGGTAAGGCTAGATCTGAAAGATGTCAAGATCCAAATTAGTCTTGTTTTCCTTTTCCTCACAATGCTTTTACCATGTTTACATGTAATTCCATTACATAAGTTAACCTTCTGACATCGAGACTGTTCAGGCAAATCTTGTGATTTTTTCAGCATAAATAATATTAAATTTATCATTTTCTAAAACAAGATGTGCTTGTTAAACACTATAACCCCCATCTTTTGTGTGTAGGGGCAAGACAAACTCCAACCAAAGTTCTGGTCAAGGTAACAAAGTAAAACCCTGGTACCATTAGAAAGATCTTGTAACAATGAATATTTGTGAAATTTAAACACCCTATCATTACTGTTGAAAATTTCTGTGTAATATTTAAGTTTCAGACTGACAAACAAGACGGGACAAAAACGATATGCCCACCAATCTTTGCAAATAAAAGGCACAAATATCACATAGAAGCAAATATATATCTAGAACAACCTATGAGTAAGTCCACTGTGTAGTTTTTGTGCTGGCTTGAAACTTTTCTTTGGTAATGTAGAGCCAGGAATCCTTGGCTGAGCAGCGTCTTTGAGATGTTCAGCGAGTGATTGGGAGGAGTTTGCCCTGACCACCCCTGACTGTCCCGTAGAAGCACTGAGGAGATGAGATCCAGATTTGTGTTGCATCCTTTGTTCAGCAGCCGCTATCTGAGCAGCCTTCTGTTCTGCCTTTTGTTTTAGTAATACCTCCTTGGCAGCTCTGTGTTCTTTGAGCAAATCGTCAAAAGACTTCTTCCTGCCTTGAACTTTACGTCGCAGTGATAATGCATGAGTCTGTAAAAATGGGAGTACATACATGTATTACATGTTTACAGAATTGCACAATACTTGATACGATGTAATGAATGGTACAACTTTTTGTTACATATACAAGTAAATGTATGATATGACTTATGGTCCTCATCGCAATGAAAAATCTACATCAATCTAACAACTTAATCAAAATTACTGTATTAGAATTTAGAGAAAGTATAAAAAAAGCTTTGTGTACATGTACATGTATACATACTGGTGTAATATACATTGTATTATACAATGTATGTCTACACAATGTATCTTCAGTTTCTTAGGAAGATCAGGGATTAACCTCTGCGTCTTGCATCTTATACGCATAAAAATCACCCAGGATCCATTGATTTCCAATCGCTGCATCCCACTACATGTATACGCATTGTTCACTTTCATATAATTTGTCCACTTTAGTTCATGTTTACTTACATTAAACTTTCAAAGTCCAGAGAGTGTAATATTATTTAGCTGTATAACATGAATATGTCTCAAGTTTATATTTTTACAGCTCTTTTAAACCTAACACTAGTAACAGAAGTTTCATCATATCTGTGGTATCCTATGAGAAATGGCCAAAGAATGTGATAGTTATTATGTCCAAAAATGTACCGGAAGACGTAACAGGATGGGTGGAATATGAAAATACACAATATATCTATGAAAAATTCTTCCATGGTAAACTTTACATGACAATCTATTCTAATCGCATTAATTTCTGCTGGGACCCATTGTTTTGGCTGGGGACCCATTGACCAAGTTTCATTGGGTCCAGAGGACCCATTATGATCAACTTGTAGAT
Organism: Pinctada fucata; assembly: GCA_028142955.1. Lineage (NCBI taxonomy): Eukaryota > Metazoa > Mollusca > Bivalvia > Pterioida > Pteriidae > Pinctada > Pinctada fucata. Next base: position 81,928,788 of record AP027102.1, read on the forward strand.
TAATCTCTGGAAGATGCATTTTTCCCCAAACAGAGTTACACGTACTACAGTAAAAGTCAGTATCATAAACACTCTCTACAGATTGAGTATATTACCTTGCAAGTAAGAGATCTAGTACAAGGTTTGCCAGTCTCCTCCACCAATACACCACAATGCTTATTACAGTCATACTCACGATCTGAAATAAGGAGTAAAGATATCAATTGGTTACATATGACATTTTGAAGAATGAAATTTACATGCAAGTATATTTTCACATGTGTTTTAGTGCAATGTCTGTTTTAAACTCTTTGCTTTACTACAACTTCAAAATGAAGAGAAAATAGATGTTCTCACCTTTACAAGGAATGAGTTTGTCTGGTTTGGAAATCTTCGGAGATTTTTTATGTGATCCGCTGAGATTTAAGCTACTGGAGCTTGAATTGAGACTAGTATCACTAAAGCTTATCTGTCGTTCCACCCCAGTTGGTGACTTCAAGCTGTCGTCACTGCTGTTGAGTGAAGATATACCACTATTTAATGATGTACCACTATGTGAAGCTAGTGAAGAACTACTATCACTACTGTGAGATCTCTCCCCCAGACTGCTGTCCTGAGATGTAGTGTTGTTAGCACTATTAGAGGACTGAGACTTTTCTGCTCGTGACGTGTTTGCCAGCAGATTCTCCATCAGGCTTGACATGCTAGGACTTTTACTTGGCTTGTTTGAAAGACTAGTTGTGTTAGAATTCAGCTGCGACATTGAAGCAGAATTCTTAGGTCTATGATGGAAACCTGATGAAGCACTATGAGATTTGTGTACTGATGTAGAACCTAAATTTCCCAACTTAAATCCACCGAAGCTAGGCCTTCCTGATGAGCCTAGACTTCCAACACTACCTATATTTGTCCAATTAGATGTGCCTGTAGAAGAAGTAGTCACTTTCGGTGATGAGTCTTTTGCACTGATACTACTTTTACTTGATGAATGGACAACAGCTACTGTAGTTGTAGCAGAGAAAGACATACTAGTGGACACACTTGTTGTTGTAATTGTCATAGGGGTCGTTGGAGTTATTGATATGTGATTTGTCTCCAAAGTCAAATTGTCTATCCCTTGAGTTGCCTCTTTTGGACTGGACAACTTGTGTGGACTATTGGCACCTTCTTGAGCACTAGACTTCAAACTGCTTTTGAGGGAAACAGGTAAAGATTCTGAGGTAGGTGGCACAGTATTTTGGTGGTGAATGTCTCTACTTATATTTCCATTGGATATTGAGTGAGATTTTGTAACAGGCTCATAATGTTGTGAAACCCGTGATACATCCATTCTCTCTACCTTTACAACAGGCATAGAATGGTTCTTACGGCTTTTTGACTTTAGTGAAGCACTTACACTAGCTCCCAGTTTCTGAGCATTACTAACATACAGAGGTACCTCCTTTACACTAGCCTTGGTCGGCACTGAGTGTCCTTGGTGAAGGAAGCCTCTATTTGGAGACGATAGTTTGGAAGCCGGCGAGGAAAGCTTGGACTCGTGTACCGTGGAATGTAATATTGCCTCTACTGCCTCACTCCCATGTCTCTCCTCTGTAAACGAATAAAAGACAAATTCTTCAAATCATTTAGATCAATACATGCAGAAACTTTCATCAAGAAGTAAACAGAGATGAAGAAATCGCGCGCCCAGGATTGCCTGTACAATGAGAGTTGTAAGCAAAAGCAATTTATGGAGGCACAGGTTGGATTCCTGTTCACCTGCTTACCTTTAATGATTTTTCTCTCCAACTTTATATTCAAAAGTAGAGCTGAACATCAGAGAGCATTTGAGAATTTTCCCAATGCTAAATCTGACATATCTTCTTATAAAAAAATAGAATTCAAATTCCCTATTTGAATCAAATTGATTGCAATCAAGCACGATAGTCTTTTGAACATACATGTAATAACAAGGGAGATAATAGTGTATCGACTAGAGATTTTTGACTTGAAAATTTGCACTTACAATATATTATTATTAATATCATATGAAGGACAGGTATGATTTGATAGAGAGAAGGTAAATGCAATTGGAAGTAGCAAAGTGAAATGAAATACTTACAAAACAGAACTTTTTCAGATAGTTTCAATTTGATAATAATGAATCCATGCACTTTTAGATTAAAAAAAAAATTCTCCAGCTGTTGCCCTTTTTACCAATCTAAGAGGACCTGGATCCAAAAATACTGCATCTGATATTTCAATTTAATAATACCAAACAGCAATAAAATACATGCAAATGCTACACTACATACCTAAATGTGTTTTGAAAGCCTGAGGTTTCACAACTTTGCTGCACAACTCACACTTGACTAAGTAAAATTCATCCTGTGAAGGGCACTGACCAAATAAGGTCATGTCTGAAAGCATAATCATTCATATTAACTTAAATCTAAATACCGTATTTCTTTCATATAATTCCAGCATTCTTTATCTGTAAAGTGTCTAACTACTGTACACAATACACTTTGTAACTTTATGCTTTAAAACAATATGTGTGTACTGAAACCGTGTGTGCCAATATTTCTCTAATTTTGTCAATCTTTTACTTTTGAAGAAAAGTCTAAACAAGTTTCTGAACTTGGCAAGTTTTTTCATTGTAATGCCACAATAATTTTGAATTTTTGAAAAATGACTTCATATGAAAATAGCAATGCCAAAAGATAACAGTTCAGACATTTTGAGTTCCCATTTCAGCAACTGGAAAAAAAGTGTATCGTGGAATTACCAAAATTACATCCCACCAGCACCTGCTAGCATACTTTTACGTATCGACATCATAATCATGACAGCTTTTTGATTATGACATCATAATCATATAAAGCCTGCTTATAGCTTTGAAGTTGGACGTTTGACAATACCTCAGTAGATGAATTAATGTACAAAAAGTTTTACCTCCGTCTACCGTACACAAGTATCAATACTATTCAATATAAATGATTTATCATGTTTATAGTATTTCACATCTGACAATGAAATTATTAAAGTTGTGCCTCTGTTTGTATGTATCAAGTTACTTTGCAAGATATTCCTTAAACATAGAGAAGATGTCAGATAGATTTCATTCATGCATAATCCTTTCCACGAGAACTGTGTCCAGCATGGATAGCACGTGAAGAATCTCATCCATTAAAACCAACTCTCCTTGAAATAAGTTTTTGTGAAAAGTGCTGTACTGATATATAATGGTATCTAGCCACGGAAATGGCCAACGACACTTGGATATTTGGTTGGTAGGGCTGTATCATTGATATTAAACCTTAACATGGTAAAATATGATTGCCGATCGTTTAGTTTTATTTTATTCGAGTGAGACACAGTCAATAATCCTCTGGAAAATTTGCCGATTCGTGCCGGCCATATCCTGAATTTGGATTCCGGATTTTATCAATGTAGATTCCCGCGGCCATCACACCCCTACCAACAAAATATCCAAGTGTCGTTGGCCGTTTCCGCGGCTAAACGGTATCCAAAACAGCTCAACAACAGGAACAGTTACTGTGAGAGGGCTTAGTAAATGGACAAGCAAGTATTTTGAAAATCCAAATTGCATCAAAGAGACACAAATATATGTCAACCATTTCGTTAAATGATGTACAGCAAAGGTTGAATATTGTAAGGGTCAACTACTCATATCATGTAAGCGTCTTTTGTCAGAATTGATATGATGGTGCCATTTGCAGAGACTTTTCTCCTGTCCTCAACAACTGATAACTTGGCACGATAAGTATCAGCAGTTTTAAATTATGAAAATAACCAATTCCTTTTGACATATACATTATATTTTCATTTCCTTAGACTGATTAGACTTGGGAGTTTCAAATTAATAAATACTTTAATATCCTTCATAAAATTTTCATAGGGATTTATGTTCCTCAAACCTGCAGTTTTGTCAAATCATGTGGCAAGACTTTACTTTATGGGTTTCTAAAAGACAATTGTTGTTACCTTCCTGTGGAAGTTTCATACTATCTGTTACATCCAGTTCTTTGTCTTTAGTATTATCCCCACTAGAATCTGAAATAGGAGGTGACAATAATGATATTTTTTTTGGAAATACATTTATTTCAGAATTTGTGTGACTAAGATTAGCATCATGTTTTTGGCGGAATTAGTTTGTCATTGTGAACTTCGGATAATAATGGGTTTTAAAACTGATTCCAAGTCTGTTTGTCTTACCCTCAATGGGCGACAAAGGCACACTGGAGGCCCAGTCGGACCACATTTGTCCTGCAAACAGCGACGGACTCCCGTCCGGAGTCGCCATTTTGCACTTTCTTGTTGCTTTCTGCTTGTACGAATATAACCGAAATGAGTGACGTCATATTCGGGATTTCCCGTGTACTGTCGCTTACTGCATTTCAAAATATAGGAAACAAAAATTCCGTTATATCAGAGAAATTCTACTCATAATGAAAGAAAAGGAAATGTGTTACTGCAGTAATGTCTATATTTCAATCAACTCGATCTCATAATTACTAAAAGAGCTAATTTTTCATAGCTGATCGTATCGTGTTAAGATTACTTCGTTCTAAAATGCAAAAAAAAATGTTTTAAAAAGTCGATGAATAAAAGCATACCGTTACATGCTTATGGATAATATTGAAGCTAGAGTTTAACCCCACCTCAACAAAAACAAGAGGCCCAATGGGGCACATCGCTCACCTGAGTTGCGGACGAAAGGCTGAGTGGCAAAAATGTTCCCTTGACAGTCAGATTTGACACGACAAACCCAAACTTGGTAGAAGACCTTGATTACTTGCTTTCTGTAAAGTTTCGTGAAATTCTGTACAGCGGTTACAGAGGAGAAGACGAAAATACGTCAACTAATCAGAGCCCTCGGCGACCATATTTGTCGACCGATCGGCACTAAAAAACACAAACTTGGTACACGACTTTGAGTACTTGCTTCCTGTAGGTATCAGACCCCAATTATTTTTTCCTATATATTCCTTTGTAAAACGTACTAATATGACGATTAAATACTCGAATCGCACCACCATTTTTTGCTTGAAACTTTTATATCTGCTAGATAGTATCAAAATAAGCTCAGAAATGGATTCATGCAAAAATCTGTCGCTTAGTAGACTTTTAATATCATTTTAAACCCGAAAGGGGGTATCTGTGGCTCTAATGTTCTACAATCTATCAATTCTAGAGCCTCATAACACATCTGGCATTCCGCGATTAGGATGATGCAGTATCATTCAACATGCTAGAATATTTTTTTTCAATTCATCTGCGACTCATTGACGTAAAAAACGAATCATCTAGCGTAAAAAGAGTCGTAGAAATTAAATGTAAGAAGACGAGGGATTGAAATAATCAGGAACTATTTGCGTGGTCAACGATCATTCAAAATTAATTGTGATCTGTAATCTAAAACTGTCAAAAATTTTAATTGAAAGTCAAACTTTTGCATCAGAACCCTTCCTTGGTATCTTTTGATGTTATCTATCAAGTTTCAGCTCAATACTTTCATTATTATTCAAATAGTTGTATTTTACAGGTAGTCTATTGATGTCCCCAGAATCAAGTTTTTGATAAGAATTATTTTCAATTACGCTAATTTCAAATTTCTGTTATTTCCGCAATTCTACAGATATGTTAACAAAATGAAATGTGACTCTTTCAGATGGCTGAATTCTCATAATTTATGGTGCTGAAAACTGCATATGTACCGTTTTCGAATTTATATGAATTTTCGTTAGGCCCTCTTAGTGTATTGACAAAAAATAAAAAATTAACGTTTAAAACGTCAGAAAACTTATTCTTTTGCGATTGCAATAATATTTTTAGTGCAGACCGCATGAGATGTCATATAAAAACATTATTCCAGCAAATAAAGTTCAGCTGTACATGCGAACTACGAGCGGAGAAAGAAAAACGGAACCCCCCCCCCCCCCCCCCCCCCGATTTCTTTTTTTTGGGGGGGGGGGGGTGGAGCCAGGCATTGCTTGGCTATTGGATGAGATCATATTTATAGTAAAAATAACAGCATGACACACAGCTAATGCAAAGTATGTCGCAGTAATGAAAAAAAATCACACTATGTCCTTACCTCGGCCTCCTTTCCAATTTAAGCACATGTTCGCTCGCCCCGAAACCCCCCCCCCCCCCCCATTTTCGCCAGATCAGCCCTGATAACCAACGAATTGGCATCTAGCAGTATCATGAAAATGCTATTTTCATCCGTCATGTATCATATTTTCTCCTTTTCCCCTCGGCTGGTCTCTATTTAGTTACACACGTGATATCACTGCGCGCGCTTATAGGTATCAGACCCCAATTATTTTTTCCTATATATTCCTTTGTAAAACGTACTAATATGACGATTAAATACTCGAATCGCACCACCATTTTTTGCTTGAAACTTTTATATCTGCTAGATAGTATCAAAATAAGCTCAGAAATGGATTCATGCAAAAATCTGTCGCTTAGTAGACTTTTAATATCATTTTAAACCCGAAAGGGGGTATCTGTGGCTCTAATGTTCTACAATCTATCAATTCTAGAGCCTCATAACACATCTGGCATTCCGCGATTAGGATGATGCAGTATCATTCAACATGCTAGAATATTTTTTTTCAATTCATCTGCGACTCATTGACGTAAAAAACGAATCATCTAGCGTAAAAAGAGTCGTAGAAATTAAATGTAAGAAGACGAGGGATTGAAATAATCAGGAACTATTTGCGTGGTCAACGATCATTCAAAATTAATTGTGATCTGTAATCTAAAACTGTCAAAAATTTTAATTGAAAGTCAAACTTTTGCATCAGAACCCTTCCTTGGTATCTTTTGATGTTATCTATCAAGTTTCAGCTCAATACTTTCATTATTATTCAAATAGTTGTATTTTACAGGTAGTCTATTGATGTCCCCAGAATCAAGTTTTTGATAAGAATTATTTTCAATTACGCTAATTTCAAATTTCTGTTATTTCCGCAATTCTACAGATATGTTAACAAAATGAAATGTGACTCTTTCAGATGGCTGAATTCTCATAATTTATGGTGCTGAAAACTGCATATGTACCGTTTTCGAATTTATATGAATTTTCGTTAGGCCCTCTTAGTGTATTGACAAAAAATAAAAAATTAACGTTTAAAACGTCAGAAAACTTATTCTTTTGCGATTGCAATAATATTTTTAGTGCAGACCGCATGAGATGTCATATAAAAACATTATTCCAGCAAATAAAGTTCAGCTGTACATGCGAACTACGAGCGGAGAAAGAAAAACGGAACCCCCCCCCCCCCCCCCGATTTCTTTTTTTTGGGGGGGGGGGGTGGAGCCAGGCATTGCTTGGCTATTGGATGAGATCATATTTATAGTAAAAATAACAGCATGACACACAGCTAATGCAAAGTATGTCGCAGTAATGAAAAAAAATCACACTATGTCCTTACCTCGGCCTCCTTTCCAATTTAAGCACATGTTCGCTCGCCCCGAAACCCCCCCCCCCCCCCCCCCCCCCATTTTCGCCAGATCAGCCCTGATAACCAACGAATTGGCATCTAGCAGTATCATGAAAATGCTATTTTCATCCGTCATGTATCATATTTTCTCCTTTTCCCCTCGGCTGGTCTCTATTTAGTTACACACGTGATATCACTGCGCGCGCTTATAGGTATCAGACCCCAATTATTTTTTCCTATATATTCCTTTGTAAAACGTACTAATATGACGATTAAATACTCGAATCGCACCACCATTTTTTGCTTGAAACTTTTATATCTGCTAGATAGTATCAAAATAAGCTCAGAAATGGATTCATGCAAAAATCTGTCGCTTAGTAGACTTTTAATATCATTTTAAACCCGAAAGGGGGTATCTGTGGCTCTAATGTTCTACAATCTATCAATTCTAGAGCCTCATAACACATCTGGCATTCCGCGATTAGGATGATGCAGTATCATTCAACATGCTAGAATATTTTTTTTCAATTCATCTGCGACTCATTGACGTAAAAAACGAATCATCTAGCGTAAAAAGAGTCGTAGAAATTAAATGTAAGAAGACGAGGGATTGAAATAATCAGGAACTATTTGCGTGGTCAACGATCATTCAAAATTAATTGTGATCTGTAATCTAAAACTGTCAAAAATTTTAATTGAAAGTCAAACTTTTGCATCAGAACCCTTCCTTGGTATCTTTTGATGTTATCTATCAAGTTTCAGCTCAATACTTTCATTATTATTCAAATAGTTGTATTTTACAGGTAGTCTATTGATGTCCCCAGAATCAAGTTTTTGATAAGAATTATTTTCAATTACGCTAATTTCAAATTTCTGTTATTTCCGCAATTCTACAGATATGTTAACAAAATGAAATGTGACTCTTTCAGATGGCTGAATTCTCATAATTTATGGTGCTGAAAACTGCATATGTACCGTTTTCGAATTTATATGAATTTTCGTTAGGCCCTCTTAGTGTATTGACAAAAAATAAAAAATTAACGTTTAAAACGTCAGAAAACTTATTCTTTTGCGATTGCAATAATATTTTTAGTGCAGACCGCATGAGATGTCATATAAAAACATTATTCCAGCAAATAAAGTTCAGCTGTACATGCGAACTACGAGCGGAGAAAGAAAAACGGAACCCCCCCCCCCCCCCCCCCCGATTTCTTTTTTTTGGGGGGGGGGGGGTGGAGCCAGGCATTGCTTGGCTATTGGATGAGATCATATTTATAGTAAAAATAACAGCATGACACACAGCTAATGCAAAGTATGTCGCAGTAATGAAAAAAAATCACACTATGTCCTTACCTCGGCCTCCTTTCCAATTTAAGCACATGTTCGCTCGCCCCGAAACCCCCCCCCCCCCCCCCCCCATTTTCGCCAGATCAGCCCTGATAACCAACGAATTGGCATCTAGCAGTATCATGAAAATGCTATTTTCATCCGTCATGTATCATATTTTCTCCTTTTCCCCTCGGCTGGTCTCTATTTAGTTACACACGTGATATCACTGCGCGCGCTTATAGGTATCAGACCCCAATTATTTTTTCCTATATATTCCTTTGTAAAACGTACTAATATGACGATTAAATACTCGAATCGCACCACCATTTTTTGCTTGAAACTTTTATATCTGCTAGATAGTATCAAAATAAGCTCAGAAATGGATTCATGCAAAAATCTGTCGCTTAGTAGACTTTTAATATCATTTTAAACCCGAAAGGGGGTATCTGTGGCTCTAATGTTCTACAATCTATCAATTCTAGAGCCTCATAACACATCTGGCATTCCGCGATTAGGATGATGCAGTATCATTCAACATGCTAGAATATTTTTTTTCAATTCATCTGCGACTCATTGACGTAAAAAACGAATCATCTAGCGTAAAAAGAGTCGTAGAAATTAAATGTAAGAAGACGAGGGATTGAAATAATCAGGAACTATTTGCGTGGTCAACGATCATTCAAAATTAATTGTGATCTGTAATCTAAAACTGTCAAAAATTTTAATTGAAAGTCAAACTTTTGCATCAGAACCCTTCCTTGGTATCTTTTGATGTTATCTATCAAGTTTCAGCTCAATACTTTCATTATTATTCAAATAGTTGTATTTTACAGGTAGTCTATTGATGTCCCCAGAATCAAGTTTTTGATAAGAATTATTTTCAATTACGCTAATTTCAAATTTCTGTTATTTCCGCAATTCTACAGATATGTTAACAAAATGAAATGTGACTCTTTCAGATGGCTGAATTCTCATAATTTATGGTGCTGAAAACTGCATATGTACCGTTTTCGAATTTATATGAATTTTCGTTAGGCCCTCTTAGTGTATTGACAAAAAATAAAAAATTAACGTTTAAAACGTCAGAAAACTTATTCTTTTGCGATTGCAATAATATTTTTAGTGCAGACCGCATGAGATGTCATATAAAAACATTATTCCAGCAAATAAAGTTCAGCTGTACATGCGAACTACGAGCGGAGAAAGAAAAACGGAACCCCCCCCCCCCCGATTTCTTTTTTTTTGGGGGGGGGGGTGGAGCCAGGCATTGCTTGGCTATTGGATGAGATCATATTTATAGTAAAAATAACAGCATGACACACAGCTAATGCAAAGTATGTCGCAGTAATGAAAAAAAATCACACTATGTCCTTACCTCGGCCTCCTTTCCAATTTAAGCACATGTTCGCTCGCCCCGAAACCCCCCCCCCCCCCCCATTTTCGCCAGATCAGCCCTGATAACCAACGAATTGGCATCTAGCAGTATCATGAAAATGCTATTTTCATCCGTCATGTATCATATTTTCTCCTTTTCCCCTCGGCTGGTCTCTATTTAGTTACACACGTGATATCACTGCGCGCGCTTATAGGTATCAGACCCCAATTATTTTTTCCTATATATTCCTTTGTAAAACGTACTAATATGACGATTAAATACTCGAATCGCACCACCATTTTTTGCTTGAAACTTTTATATCTGCTAGATAGTATCAAAATAAGCTCAGAAATGGATTCATGCAAAAATCTGTCGCTTAGTAGACTTTTAATATCATTTTAAACCCGAAAGGGGGTATCTGTGGCTCTAATGTTCTACAATCTATCAATTCTAGAGCCTCATAACACATCTGGCATTCCGCGATTAGGATGATGCAGTATCATTCAACATGCTAGAATATTTTTTTTCAATTCATCTGCGACTCATTGACGTAAAAAACGAATCATCTAGCGTAAAAAGAGTCGTAGAAATTAAATGTAAGAAGACGAGGGATTGAAATAATCAGGAACTATTTGCGTGGTCAACGATCATTCAAAATTAATTGTGATCTGTAATCTAAAACTGTCAAAAATTTTAATTGAAAGTCAAACTTTTGCATCAGAACCCTTCCTTGGTATCTTTTGATGTTATCTATCAAGTTTCAGCTCAATACTTTCATTATTATTCAAATAGTTGTATTTTACAGGTAGTCTATTGATGTCCCCAGAATCAAGTTTTTGATAAGAATTATTTTCAATTACGCTAATTTCAAATTTCTGTTATTTCCGCAATTCTACAGATATGTTAACAAAATGAAATGTGACTCTTTCAGATGGCTGAATTCTCATAATTTATGGTGCTGAAAACTGCATATGTACCGTTTTCGAATTTATATGAATTTTCGTTAGGCCCTCTTAGTGTATTGACAAAAAATAAAAAATTAACGTTTAAAACGTCAGAAAACTTATTCTTTTGCGATTGCAATAATATTTTTAGTGCAGACCGCATGAGATGTCATATAAAAACATTATTCCAGCAAATAAAGTTCAGCTGTACATGCGAACTACGAGCGGAGAAAGAAAAACGGAACCCCCCCCCCCCCCCCGATTTCTTTTTTTTGGGGGGGGGGGGGGTGGAGCCAGGCATTGCTTGGCTATTGGATGAGATCATATTTATAGTAAAAATAACAGCATGACACACAGCTAATGCAAAGTATGTCGCAGTAATGAAAAAAAATCACACTATGTCCTTACCTCGGCCTCCTTTCCAATTTAAGCACATGTTCGCTCGCCCCGAAACCCCCCCCCCCCCCCATTTTCGCCAGATCAGCCCTGATAACCAACGAATTGGCATCTAGCAGTATCATGAAAATGCTATTTTCATCCGTCATGTATCATATTTTCTCCTTTTCCCCTCGGCTGGTCTCTATTTAGTTACACACGTGATATCACTGCGCGCGCTTATAGGTATCAGACCCCAATTATTTTTTCCTATATATTCCTTTGTAAAACGTACTAATATGACGATTAAATACTCGAATCGCACCACCATTTTTTGCTTGAAACTTTTATATCTGCTAGATAGTATCAAAATAAGCTCAGAAATGGATTCATGCAAAAATCTGTCGCTTAGTAGACTTTTAATATCATTTTAAACCCGAAAGGGGGTATCTGTGGCTCTAATGTTCTACAATCTATCAATTCTAGAGCCTCATAACACATCTGGCATTCCGCGATTAGGATGATGCAGTATCATTCAACATGCTAGAATATTTTTTTTCAATTCATCTGCGACTCATTGACGTAAAAAACGAATCATCTAGCGTAAAAAGAGTCGTAGAAATTAAATGTAAGAAGACGAGGGATTGAAATAATCAGGAACTATTTGCGTGGTCAACGATCATTCAAAATTAATTGTGATCTGTAATCTAAAACTGTCAAAAATTTTAATTGAAAGTCAAACTTTTGCATCAGAACCCTTCCTTGGTATCTTTTGATGTTATCTATCAAGTTTCAGCTCAATACTTTCATTATTATTCAAATAGTTGTATTTTACAGGTAGTCTATTGATGTCCCCAGAATCAAGTTTTTGATAAGAATTATTTTCAATTACGCTAATTTCAAATTTCTGTTATTTCCGCAATTCTACAGATATGTTAACAAAATGAAATGTGACTCTTTCAGATGGCTGAATTCTCATAATTTATGGTGCTGAAAACTGCATATGTACCGTTTTCGAATTTATATGAATTTTCGTTAGGCCCTCTTAGTGTATTGACAAAAAATAAAAAATTAACGTTTAAAACGTCAGAAAACTTATTCTTTTGCGATTGCAATAATATTTTTAGTGCAGACCGCATGAGATGTCATATAAAAACATTATTCCAGCAAATAAAGTTCAGCTGTACATGCGAACTACGAGCGGAGAAAGAAAAACGGAACCCCCCCCCCCCCGATTTCTTTTTTTTGGGGGGGGGTGGAGCCAGGCATTGCTTGGCTATTGGATGAGATCATATTTATAGTAAAAATAACAGCATGACACACAGCTAATGCAAAGTATGTCGCAGTAATGAAAAAAAAATCACACTATGTCCTTACCTCGGCCTCCTTTCCAATTTAAGCACATGTTCGCTCGCCCCGAAACCCCCCCCCCCCCCCCCCATTTTCGCCAGATCAGCCCTGATAACCAACGAATTGGCATCTAGCAGTATCATGAAAATGCTATTTTCATCCGTCATGTATCATATTTTCTCCTTTTCCCCTCGGCTGGTCTCTATTTAGTTACACACGTGATATCACTGCGCGCGCTTATAGGTATCAGACCCCAATTATTTTTTCCTATATATTCCTTTGTAAAACGTACTAATATGACGATTAAATACTCGAATCGCACCACCATTTTTTGCTTGAAACTTTTATATCTGCTAGATAGTATCAAAATAAGCTCAGAAATGGATTCATGCAAAAATCTGTCGCTTAGTAGACTTTTAATATCATTTTAAACCCGAAAGGGGGTATCTGTGGCTCTAATGTTCTACAATCTATCAATTCTAGAGCCTCATAACACATCTGGCATTCCGCGATTAGGATGATGCAGTATCATTCAACATGCTAGAATATTTTTTTTCAATTCATCTGCGACTCATTGACGTAAAAAACGAATCATCTAGCGTAAAAAGAGTCGTAGAAATTAAATGTAAGAAGACGAGGGATTGAAATAATCAGGAACTATTTGCGTGGTCAACGATCATTCAAAATTAATTGTGATCTGTAATCTAAAACTGTCAAAAATTTTAATTGAAAGTCAAACTTTTGCATCAGAACCCTTCCTTGGTATCTTTTGATGTTATCTATCAAGTTTCAGCTCAATACTTTCATTATTATTCAAATAGTTGTATTTTACAGGTAGTCTATTGATGTCCCCAGAATCAAGTTTTTGATAAGAATTATTTTCAATTACGCTAATTTCAAATTTCTGTTATTTCCGCAATTCTACAGATATGTTAACAAAATGAAATGTGACTCTTTCAGATGGCTGAATTCTCATAATTTATGGTGCTGAAAACTGCATATGTACCGTTTTCGAATTTATATGAATTTTCGTTAGGCCCTCTTAGTGTATTGACAAAAAATAAAAAATTAACGTTTAAAACGTCAGAAAACTTATTCTTTTGCGATTGCAATAATATTTTTAGTGCAGACCGCATGAGATGTCATATAAAAACATTATTCCAGCAAATAAAGTTCAGCTGTACATGCGAACTACGAGCGGAGAAAGAAAAACGGAACCCCCCCCCCCCCCCCCGATTTCTTTTTTTTTGGGGGGGGGGGGTGGAGCCAGGCATTGCTTGGCTATTGGATGAGATCATATTTATAGTAAAAATAACAGCATGACACACAGCTAATGCAAAGTATGTCGCAGTAATGAAAAAAAATCACACTATGTCCTTACCTCGGCCTCCTTTCCAATTTAAGCACATGTTCGCTCGCCCCGAAACCCCCCCCCCCCCCCCCCCATTTTCGCCAGATCAGCCCTGATAACCAACGAATTGGCATCTAGCAGTATCATGAAAATGCTATTTTCATCCGTCATGTATCATATTTTCTCCTTTTCCCCTCGGCTGGTCTCTATTTAGTTACACACGTGATATCACTGCGCGCGCTTATAGGTATCAGACCCCAATTATTTTTTCCTATATATTCCTTTGTAAAACGTACTAATATGACGATTAAATACTCGAATCGCACCACCATTTTTTGCTTGAAACTTTTATATCTGCTAGATAGTATCAAAATAAGCTCAGAAATGGATTCATGCAAAAATCTGTCGCTTAGTAGACTTTTAATATCATTTTAAACCCGAAAGGGGGTATCTGTGGCTCTAATGTTCTACAATCTATCAATTCTAGAGCCTCATAACACATCTGGCATTCCGCGATTAGGATGATGCAGTATCATTCAACATGCTAGAATATTTTTTTTCAATTCATCTGCGACTCATTGACGTAAAAAACGAATCATCTAGCGTAAAAAGAGTCGTAGAAATTAAATGTAAGAAGACGAGGGATTGAAATAATCAGGAACTATTTGCGTGGTCAACGATCATTCAAAATTAATTGTGATCTGTAATCTAAAACTGTCAAAAATTTTAATTGAAAGTCAAACTTTTGCATCAGAACCCTTCCTTGGTATCTTTTGATGTTATCTATCAAGTTTCAGCTCAATACTTTCATTATTATTCAAATAGTTGTATTTTACAGGTAGTCTATTGATGTCCCCAGAATCAAGTTTTTGATAAGAATTATTTTCAATTACGCTAATTTCAAATTTCTGTTATTTCCGCAATTCTACAGATATGTTAACAAAATGAAATGTGACTCTTTCAGATGGCTGAATTCTCATAATTTATGGTGCTGAAAACTGCATATGTACCGTTTTCGAATTTATATGAATTTTCGTTAGGCCCTCTTAGTGTATTGACAAAAAATAAAAAATTAACGTTTAAAACGTCAGAAAACTTATTCTTTTGCGATTGCAATAATATTTTTAGTGCAGACCGCATGAGATGTCATATAAAAACATTATTCCAGCAAATAAAGTTCAGCTGTACATGCGAACTACGAGCGGAGAAAGAAAAACGGAACCCCCCCCCCCCGATTTCTTTTTTTTGGGGGGGGGGGTGGAGCCAGGCATTGCTTGGCTATTGGATGAGATCATATTTATAGTAAAAATAACAGCATGACACACAGCTAATGCAAAGTATGTCGCAGTAATGAAAAAAAATCACACTATGTCCTTACCTCGGCCTCCTTTCCAATTTAAGCACATGTTCGCTCGCCCCGAAACCCCCCCCCCCCCCCCCCATTTTCGCCAGATCAGCCCTGATAACCAACGAATTGGCATCTAGCAGTATCATGAAAATGCTATTTTCATCCGTCATGTATCATATTTTCTCCTTTTCCCCTCGGCTGGTCTCTATTTAGTTACACACGTGATATCACTGCGCGCGCTTAAAACTGTCAAAAATTTTAATTGAAAGTCAAACTTTTGCATCAGAACCCTTCCTTGGTATCTTTTGATGTTATCTATCAAGTTTCAGCTCAATACTTTCATTATTATTCAAATAGTTGTATTTTACAGGTAGTCTATTGATGTCCCCAGAATCAAGTTTTTGATAAGAATTATTTTCAATTACGCTAATTTCAAATTTCTGTTATTTCCGCAATTCTACAGATATGTTAACAAAATGAAATGTGACTCTTTCAGATGGCTGAATTCTCATAATTTATGGTGCTGAAAACTGCATATGTACCGTTTTCGAATTTATATGAATTTTCGTTAGGCCCTCTTAGTGTATTGACAAAAAATAAAAAATTAACGTTTAAAACGTCAGAAAACTTATTCTTTTGCGATTGCAATAATATTTTTAGTGCAGACCGCATGAGATGTCATATAAAAACATTATTCCAGCAAATAAAGTTCAGCTGTACATGCGAACTACGAGCGGAGAAAGAAAAACGGAACCCCCCCCCCCCGATTTCTTTTTTTTGGGGGGGGGGGGGTGGAGCCAGGCATTGCTTGGCTATTGGATGAGATCATATTTATAGTAAAAATAACAGCATGACACACAGCTAATGCAAAGTATGTCGCAGTAATGAAAAAAAATCACACTATGTCCTTACCTCGGCCTCCTTTCCAATTTAAGCACATGTTCGCTCGCCCCGAAACCCCCCCCCCCCCCCCCCCCCCCCCATTTTCGCCAGATCAGCCCTGATAACCAACGAATTGGCATCTAGCAGTATCATGAAAATGCTATTTTCATCCGTCATGTATCATATTTTCTCCTTTTCCCCTCGGCTGGTCTCTATTTAGTTACACACGTGATATCACTGCGCGCGCTTATAGGTATCAGACCCCAATTATTTTTTCCTATATATTCCTTTGTAAAACGTACTAATATGACGATTAAATACTCGAATCGCACCACCATTTTTTGCTTGAAACTTTTATATCTGCTAGATAGTATCAAAATAAGCTCAGAAATGGATTCATGCAAAAATCTGTCGCTTAGTAGACTTTTAATATCATTTTAAACCCGAAAGGGGGTATCTGTGGCTCTAATGTTCTACAATCTATCAATTCTAGAGCCTCATAACACATCTGGCATTCCGCGATTAGGATGATGCAGTATCATTCAACATGCTAGAATATTTTTTTTTCAATTCATCTGCGACTCATTGACGTAAAAAACGAATCATCTAGCGTAAAAAGAGTCGTAGAAATTAAATGTAAGAAGACGAGGGATTGAAATAATCAGGAACTATTTGCGTGGTCAACGATCATTCAAAATTAATTGTGATCTGTAATCTAAAACTGTCAAAAATTTTAATTGAAAGTCAAACTTTTGCATCAGAACCCTTCCTTGGTATCTTTTGATGTTATCTATCAAGTTTCAGCTCAATACTTTCATTATTATTCAAATAGTTGTATTTTACAGGTAGTCTATTGATGTCCCCAGAATCAAGTTTTTGATAAGAATTATTTTCAATTACGCTAATTTCAAATTTCTGTTATTTCCGCAATTCTACAGATATGTTAACAAAATGAAATGTGACTCTTTCAGATGGCTGAATTCTCATAATTTATGGTGCTGAAAACTGCATATGTACCGTTTTCGAATTTATATGAATTTTCGTTAGGCCCTCTTAGTGTATTGACAAAAAATAAAAAATTAACGTTTAAAACGTCAGAAAACTTATTCTTTTGCGATTGCAATAATATTTTTAGTGCAGACCGCATGAGATGTCATATAAAAACATTATTCCAGCAAATAAAGTTCAGCTGTACATGCGAACTACGAGCGGAGAAAGAAAAACGGAACCCCCCCCCCCCCGATTTCTTTTTTTTTGGGGGGGGGGGGGTGGAGCCAGGCATTGCTTGGCTATTGGATGAGATCATATTTATAGTAAAAATAACAGCATGACACACAGCTAATGCAAAGTATGTCGCAGTAATGAAAAAAAATCACACTATGTCCTTACCTCGGCCTCCTTTCCAATTTAAGCACATGTTCGCTCGCCCCGAAACCCCCCCCCCCCCCCCCATTTTCGCCAGATCAGCCCTGATAACCAACGAATTGGCATCTAGCAGTATCATGAAAATGCTATTTTCATCCGTCATGTATCATATTTTCTCCTTTTCCCCTCGGCTGGTCTCTATTTAGTTACACACGTGATATCACTGCGCGCGCTTATAAAACTGTCAAAAATTTTAATTGAAAGTCAAACTTTTGCATCAGAACCCTTCCTTGGTATCTTTTGATGTTATCTATCAAGTTTCAGCTCAATACTTTCATTATTATTCAAATAGTTGTATTTTACAGGTAGTCTATTGATGTCCCCAGAATCAAGTTTTTGATAAGAATTATTTTCAATTACGCTAATTTCAAATTTCTGTTATTTCCGCAATTCTACAGATATGTTAACAAAATGAAATGTGACTCTTTCAGATGGCTGAATTCTCATAATTTATGGTGCTGAAAACTGCATATGTACCGTTTTCGAATTTATATGAATTTTCGTTAGGCCCTCTTAGTGTATTGACAAAAAATAAAAAATTAACGTTTAAAACGTCAGAAAACTTATTCTTTTGCGATTGCAATAATATTTTTAGTGCAGACCGCATGAGATGTCATATAAAAACATTATTCCAGCAAATAAAGTTCAGCTGTACATGCGAACTACGAGCGGAGAAAGAAAAACGGAACCCCCCCCCCCCGATTTCTTTTTTTGGGGGGGGGGGTGGAGCCAGGCATTGCTTGGCTATTGGATGAGATCATATTTATAGTAAAAATAACAGCATGACACACAGCTAATGCAAAGTATGTCGCAGTAATGAAAAAAAATCACACTATGTCCTTACCTCGGCCTCCTTTCCAATTTAAGCACATGTTCGCTCGCCCCGAAACCCCCCCCCCCCCCCCCCCCCCCCCCATTTTCGCCAGATCAGCCCTGATAACCAACGAATTGGCATCTAGCAGTATCATGAAAATGCTATTTTCATCCGTCATGTATCATATTTTCTCCTTTTCCCCTCGGCTGGTCTCTATTTAGTTACACACGTGATATCACTGCGCGCGCTTATAGGTATCAGACCCCAATTATTTTTTCCTATATATTCCTTTGTAAAACGTACTAATATGACGATTAAATACTCGAATCGCACCACCATTTTTTGCTTGAAACTTTTATATCTGCTAGATAGTATCAAAATAAGCTCAGAAATGGATTCATGCAAAAATCTGTCGCTTAGTAGACTTTTAATATCATTTTAAACCCGAAAGGGGGTATCTGTGGCTCTAATGTTCTACAATCTATCAATTCTAGAGCCTCATAACACATCTGGCATTCCGCGATTAGGATGATGCAGTATCATTCAACATGCTAGAATATTTTTTTTCAATTCATCTGCGACTCATTGACGTAAAAAACGAATCATCTAGCGTAAAAAGAGTCGTAGAAATTAAATGTAAGAAGACGAGGGATTGAAATAATCAGGAACTATTTGCGTGGTCAACGATCATTCAAAATTAATTGTGATCTGTAATCTAAAACTGTCAAAAATTTTAATTGAAAGTCAAACTTTTGCATCAGAACCCTTCCTTGGTATCTTTTGATGTTATCTATCAAGTTTCAGCTCAATACTTTCATTATTATTCAAATAGTTGTATTTTACAGGTAGTCTATTGATGTCCCCAGAATCAAGTTTTTGATAAGAATTATTTTCAATTACGCTAATTTCAAATTTCTGTTATTTCCGCAATTCTACAGATATGTTAACAAAATGAAATGTGACTCTTTCAGATGGCTGAATTCTCATAATTTATGGTGCTGAAAACTGCATATGTACCGTTTTCGAATTTATATGAATTTTCGTTAGGCCCTCTTAGTGTATTGACAAAAAATAAAAAATTAACGTTTAAAACGTCAGAAAACTTATTCTTTTGCGATTGCAATAATATTTTTAGTGCAGACCGCATGAGATGTCATATAAAAACATTATTCCAGCAAATAAAGTTCAGCTGTACATGCGAACTACGAGCGGAGAAAGAAAAACGGAACCCCCCCCCCCCCGATTTCTTTTTTTGGGGGGGGGGGGTGGAGCCAGGCATTGCTTGGCTATTGGATGAGATCATATTTATAGTAAAAATAACAGCATGACACACAGCTAATGCAAAGTATGTCGCAGTAATGAAAAAAAATCACACTATGTCCTTACCTCGGCCTCCTTTCCAATTTAAGCACATGTTCGCTCGCCCCGAAACCCCCCCCCCCCCCCCCCCCCCATTTTCGCCAGATCAGCCCTGATAACCAACGAATTGGCATCTAGCAGTATCATGAAAATGCTATTTTCATCCGTCATGTATCATATTTTCTCCTTTTCCCCTCGGCTGGTCTCTATTTAGTTACACACGTGATATCACTGCGCGCGCTTATAGGTATCAGACCCCAATTATTTTTTCCTATATATTCCTTTGTAAAACGTACTAATATGACGATTAAATACTCGAATCGCACCACCATTTTTTGCTTGAAACTTTTATATCTGCTAGATAGTATCAAAATAAGCTCAGAAATGGATTCATGCAAAAATCTGTCGCTTAGTAGACTTTTAATATCATTTTAAACCCGAAAGGGGGTATCTGTGGCTCTAATGTTCTACAATCTATCAATTCTAGAGCCTCATAACACATCTGGCATTCCGCGATTAGGATGATGCAGTATCATTCAACATGCTAGAATATTTTTTTTCAATTCATCTGCGACTCATTGACGTAAAAAACGAATCATCTAGCGTAAAAAGAGTCGTAGAAATTAAATGTAAGAAGACGAGGGATTGAAATAATCAGGAACTATTTGCGTGGTCAACGATCATTCAAAATTAATTGTGATCTGTAATCTAAAACTGTCAAAAATTTTAATTGAAAGTCAAACTTTTGCATCAGAACCCTTCCTTGGTATCTTTTGATGTTATCTATCAAGTTTCAGCTCAATACTTTCATTATTATTCAAATAGTTGTATTTTACAGGTAGTCTATTGATGTCCCCAGAATCAAGTTTTTGATAAGAATTATTTTCAATTACGCTAATTTCAAATTTCTGTTATTTCCGCAATTCTACAGATATGTTAACAAAATGAAATGTGACTCTTTCAGATGGCTGAATTCTCATAATTTATGGTGCTGAAAACTGCATATGTACCGTTTTCGAATTTATATGAATTTTCGTTAGGCCCTCTTAGTGTATTGACAAAAAATAAAAAATTAACGTTTAAAACGTCAGAAAACTTATTCTTTTGCGATTGCAATAATATTTTTAGTGCAGACCGCATGAGATGTCATATAAAAACATTATTCCAGCAAATAAAGTTCAGCTGTACATGCGAACTACGAGCGGAGAAAGAAAAACGGAACCCCCCCCCCCCGATTTCTTTTTTTGGGGGGGGGGGGTGGAGCCAGGCATTGCTTGGCTATTGGATGAGATCATATTTATAGTAAAAATAACAGCATGACACACAGCTAATGCAAAGTATGTCGCAGTAATGAAAAAAAATCACACTATGTCCTTACCTCGGCCTCCTTTCCAATTTAAGCACATGTTCGCTCGCCCCGAAACCCCCCCCCCCCCCCCCCATTTTCGCCAGATCAGCCCTGATAACCAACGAATTGGCATCTAGCAGTATCATGAAAATGCTATTTTCATCCGTCATGTATCATATTTTCTCCTTTTCCCCTCGGCTGGTCTCTATTTAGTTACACACGTGATATCACTGCGCGCGCTTATAGGTATCAGACCCCAATTATTTTTTCCTATATATTCCTTTGTAAAACGTACTAATATGACGATTAAATACTCGAATCGCACCACCATTTTTTGCTTGAAACTTTTATATCTGCTAGATAGTATCAAAATAAGCTCAGAAATGGATTCATGCAAAAATCTGTCGCTTAGTAGACTTTTAATATCATTTTAAACCCGAAAGGGGGTATCTGTGGCTCTAATGTTCTACAATCTATCAATTCTAGAGCCTCATAACACATCTGGCATTCCGCGATTAGGATGATGCAGTATCATTCAACATGCTAGAATATTTTTTTTCAATTCATCTGCGACTCATTGACGTAAAAAACGAATCATCTAGCGTAAAAAGAGTCGTAGAAATTAAATGTAAGAAGACGAGGGATTGAAATAATCAGGAACTATTTGCGTGGTCAACGATCATTCAAAATTAATTGTGATCTGTAATCTAAAACTGTCAAAAATTTTAATTGAAAGTCAAACTTTTGCATCAGAACCCTTCCTTGGTATCTTTTGATGTTATCTATCAAGTTTCAGCTCAATACTTTCATTATTATTCAAATAGTTGTATTTTACAGGTAGTCTATTGATGTCCCCAGAATCAAGTTTTTGATAAGAATTATTTTCAATTACGCTAATTTCAAATTTCTGTTATTTCCGCAATTCTACAGATATGTTAACAAAATGAAATGTGACTCTTTCAGATGGCTGAATTCTCATAATTTATGGTGCTGAAAACTGCATATGTACCGTTTTCGAATTTATATGAATTTTCGTTAGGCCCTCTTAGTGTATTGACAAAAAATAAAAAATTAACGTTTAAAACGTCAGAAAACTTATTCTTTTGCGATTGCAATAATATTTTTAGTGCAGACCGCATGAGATGTCATATAAAAACATTATTCCAGCAAATAAAGTTCAGCTGTACATGCGAACTACGAGCGGAGAAAGAAAAACGGAACCCCCCCCCCCGATTTCTTTTTTTTTTGGGGGGGGGGGGGTGGAGCCAGGCATTGCTTGGCTATTGGATGAGATCATATTTATAGTAAAAATAACAGCATGACACACAGCTAATGCAAAGTATGTCGCAGTAATGAAAAAAAATCACACTATGTCCTTACCTCGGCCTCCTTTCCAATTTAAGCACATGTTCGCTCGCCCCGAACCCCCCCCCCCCCCCCATTTTCGCCAGATCAGCCCTGATAACCAACGAATTGGCATCTAGCAGTATCATGAAAATGCTATTTTCATCCGTCATGTATCATATTTTCTCCTTTTCCCCTCGGCTGGTCTCTATTTAGTTACACACGTGATATCACTGCGCGCGCTTATAACTGTCAAAAATTTTAATTGAAAGTCAAACTTTTGCATCAGAACCCTTCCTTGGTATCTTTTGATGTTATCTATCAAGTTTCAGCTCAATACTTTCATTATTATTCAAATAGTTGTATTTTACAGGTAGTCTATTGATGTCCCCAGAATCAAGTTTTTGATAAGAATTATTTTCAATTACGCTAATTTCAAATTTCTGTTATTTCCGCAATTCTACAGATATGTTAACAAAATGAAATGTGACTCTTTCAGATGGCTGAATTCTCATAATTTATGGTGCTGAAAACTGCATATGTACCGTTTTCGAATTTATATGAATTTTCGTTAGGCCCTCTTAGTGTATTGACAAAAAATAAAAAATTAACGTTTAAAACGTCAGAAAACTTATTCTTTTGCGATTGCAATAATATTTTTAGTGCAGACCGCATGAGATGTCATATAAAAACATTATTCCAGCAAATAAAGTTCAGCTGTACATGCGAACTACGAGCGGAGAAAGAAAAACGGAACCCCCCCCCCCCCCCCCCGATTTCTTTTTTTTTTGGGGGGGGGGGGGTGGAGCCAGGCATTGCTTGGCTATTGGATGAGATCATATTTATAGTAAAAATAACAGCATGACACACAGCTAATGCAAAGTATGTCGCAGTAATGAAAAAAAATCACACTATGTCCTTACCTCGGCCTCCTTTCCAATTTAAGCACATGTTCGCTCGCCCCGAACCCCCCCCCCCCCCCCCCCCCCCATTTTCGCCAGATCAGCCCTGATAACCAACGAATTGGCATCTAGCAGTATCATGAAAATGCTATTTTCATCCGTCATGTATCATATTTTCTCCTTTTCCCCTCGGCTGGTCTCTATTTAGTTACACACGTGATATCACTGCGCGCGCTTATAACTGTCAAAAATTTTAATTGAAAGTCAAACTTTTGCATCAGAACCCTTCCTTGGTATCTTTTGATGTTATCTATCAAGTTTCAGCTCAATACTTTCATTATTATTCAAATAGTTGTATTTTACAGGTAGTCTATTGATGTCCCCAGAATCAAGTTTTTGATAAGAATTATTTTCAATTACGCTAATTTCAAATTTCTGTTATTTCCGCAATTCTACAGATATGTTAACAAAATGAAATGTGACTCTTTCAGATGGCTGAATTCTCATAATTTATGGTGCTGAAAACTGCATATGTACCGTTTTCGAATTTATATGAATTTTCGTTAGGCCCTCTTAGTGTATTGACAAAAAATAAAAAATTAACGTTTAAAACGTCAGAAAACTTATTCTTTTGCGATTGCAATAATATTTTTAGTGCAGACCGCATGAGATGTCATATAAAAACATTATTCCAGCAAATAAAGTTCAGCTGTACATGCGAACTACGAGCGGAGAAAGAAAAACGGAACCCCCCCCCCCCGATTTCTTTTTTTTTGGGGGGGGGGGGGGTGGAGCCAGGCATTGCTTGGCTATTGGATGAGATCATATTTATAGTAAAAATAACAGCATGACACACAGCTAATGCAAAGTATGTCGCAGTAATGAAAAAAAATCACACTATGTCCTTACCTCGGCCTCCTTTCCAATTTAAGCACATGTTCGCTCGCCCCGAAACCCCCCCCCCCCCCCCCATTTTCGCCAGATCAGCCCTGATAACCAACGAATTGGCATCTAGCAGTATCATGAAAATGCTATTTTCATCCGTCATGTATCATATTTTCTCCTTTTCCCCTCGGCTGGTCTCTATTTAGTTACACACGTGATATCACTGCGCGCGCTTATAGGTATCAGACCCCAATTATTTTTTCCTATATATTCCTTTGTAAAACGTACTAATATGACGATTAAATACTCGAATCGCACCACCATTTTTTGCTTGAAACTTTTATATCTGCTAGATAGTATCAAAATAAGCTCAGAAATGGATTCATGCAAAAATCTGTCGCTTAGTAGACTTTTAATATCATTTTAAACCCGAAAGGGGGTATCTGTGGCTCTAATGTTCTACAATCTATCAATTCTAGAGCCTCATAACACATCTGGCATTCCGCGATTAGGATGATGCAGTATCATTCAACATGCTAGAATATTTTTTTTCAATTCATCTGCGACTCATTGACGTAAAAAACGAATCATCTAGCGTAAAAAGAGTCGTAGAAATTAAATGTAAGAAGACGAGGGATTGAAATAATCAGGAACTATTTGCGTGGTCAACGATCATTCAAAATTAATTGTGATCTGTAATCTAAAACTGTCAAAAATTTTAATTGAAAGTCAAACTTTTGCATCAGAACCCTTCCTTGGTATCTTTTGATGTTATCTATCAAGTTTCAGCTCAATACTTTCATTATTATTCAAATAGTTGTATTTTACAGGTAGTCTATTGATGTCCCCAGAATCAAGTTTTTGATAAGAATTATTTTCAATTACGCTAATTTCAAATTTCTGTTATTTCCGCAATTCTACAGATATGTTAACAAAATGAAATGTGACTCTTTCAGATGGCTGAATTCTCATAATTTATGGTGCTGAAAACTGCATATGTACCGTTTTCGAATTTATATGAATTTTCGTTAGGCCCTCTTAGTGTATTGACAAAAAATAAAAAATTAACGTTTAAAACGTCAGAAAACTTATTCTTTTGCGATTGCAATAATATTTTTAGTGCAGACCGCATGAGATGTCATATAAAAACATTATTCCAGCAAATAAAGTTCAGCTGTACATGCGAACTACGAGCGGAGAAAGAAAAACGGAACCCCCCCCCCCCCCCGATTTCTTTTTTTTTTGGGGGGGGGGGTGGAGCCAGGCATTGCTTGGCTATTGGATGAGATCATATTTATAGTAAAAATAACAGCATGACACACAGCTAATGCAAAGTATGTCGCAGTAATGAAAAAAAATCACACTATGTCCTTACCTCGGCCTCCTTTCCAATTTAAGCACATGTTCGCTCGCCCCGAACCCCCCCCCCCCCCCCCCCCCCCCATTTTCGCCAGATCAGCCCTGATAACCAACGAATTGGCATCTAGCAGTATCATGAAAATGCTATTTTCATCCGTCATGTATCATATTTTCTCCTTTTCCCCTCGGCTGGTCTCTATTTAGTTACACACGTGATATCACTGCGCGCGCTTATAACTGTCAAAAATTTTAATTGAAAGTCAAACTTTTGCATCAGAACCCTTCCTTGGTATCTTTTGATGTTATCTATCAAGTTTCAGCTCAATACTTTCATTATTATTCAAATAGTTGTATTTTACAGGTAGTCTATTGATGTCCCCAGAATCAAGTTTTTGATAAGAATTATTTTCAATTACGCTAATTTCAAATTTCTGTTATTTCCGCAATTCTACAGATATGTTAACAAAATGAAATGTGACTCTTTCAGATGGCTGAATTCTCATAATTTATGGTGCTGAAAACTGCATATGTACCGTTTTCGAATTTATATGAATTTTCGTTAGGCCCTCTTAGTGTATTGACAAAAAATAAAAAATTAACGTTTAAAACGTCAGAAAACTTATTCTTTTGCGATTGCAATAATATTTTTAGTGCAGACCGCATGAGATGTCATATAAAAACATTATTCCAGCAAATAAAGTTCAGCTGTACATGCGAACTACGAGCGGAGAAAGAAAAACGGAACCCCCCCCCCCCCCCCGATTTCTTTTTTTTTTGGGGGGGGGGGTGGAGCCAGGCATTGCTTGGCTATTGGATGAGATCATATTTATAGTAAAAATAACAGCATGACACACAGCTAATGCAAAGTATGTCGCAGTAATGAAAAAAAATCACACTATGTCCTTACCTCGGCCTCCTTTCCAATTTAAGCACATGTTCGCTCGCCCCGAACCCCCCCCCCCCCCCCCCCCCCCCCCCCCCATTTTCGCCAGATCAGCCCTGATAACCAACGAATTGGCATCTAGCAGTATCATGAAAATGCTATTTTCATCCGTCATGTATCATATTTTCTCCTTTTCCCCTCGGCTGGTCTCTATTTAGTTACACACGTGATATCACTGCGCGCGCTTATAGGTATCAGACCCCAATTATTTTTTCCTATATATTCCTTTGTAAAACGTACTAATATGACGATTAAATACTCGAATCGCACCACCATTTTTTGCTTGAAACTTTTATATCTGCTAGATAGTATCAAAATAAGCTCAGAAATGGATTCATGCAAAAATCTGTCGCTTAGTAGACTTTTAATATCATTTTAAACCCGAAAGGGGGTATCTGTGGCTCTAATGTTCTACAATCTATCAATTCTAGAGCCTCATAACACATCTGGCATTCCGCGATTAGGATGATGCAGTATCATTCAACATGCTAGAATATTTTTTTTCAATTCATCTGCGACTCATTGACGTAAAAAACGAATCATCTAGCGTAAAAAGAGTCGTAGAAATTAAATGTAAGAAGACGAGGGATTGAAATAATCAGGAACTATTTGCGTGGTCAACGATCATTCAAAATTAATTGTGATCTGTAATCTAAAACTGTCAAAAATTTTAATTGAAAGTCAAACTTTTGCATCAGAACCCTTCCTTGGTATCTTTTGATGTTATCTATCAAGTTTCAGCTCAATACTTTCATTATTATTCAAATAGTTGTATTTTACAGGTAGTCTATTGATGTCCCCAGAATCAAGTTTTTGATAAGAATTATTTTCAATTACGCTAATTTCAAATTTCTGTTATTTCCGCAATTCTACAGATATGTTAACAAAATGAAATGTGACTCTTTCAGATGGCTGAATTCTCATAATTTATGGTGCTGAAAACTGCATATGTACCGTTTTCGAATTTATATGAATTTTCGTTAGGCCCTCTTAGTGTATTGACAAAAAATAAAAAATTAACGTTTAAAACGTCAGAAAACTTATTCTTTTGCGATTGCAATAATATTTTTAGTGCAGACCGCATGAGATGTCATATAAAAACATTATTCCAGCAAATAAAGTTCAGCTGTACATGCGAACTACGAGCGGAGAAAGAAAAACGGAACCCCCCCCCCCCCCCCCGATTTCTTTTTTTTTTTTGGGGGGGGGTGGAGCCAGGCATTGCTTGGCTATTGGATGAGATCATATTTATAGTAAAAATAACAGCATGACACACAGCTAATGCAAAGTATGTCGCAGTAATGAAAAAAAATCACACTATGTCCTTACCTCGGCCTCCTTTCCAATTTAAGCACATGTTCGCTCGCCCCGAACCCCCCCCCCCCCCCCCCCCCCCCCCCCCCCCATTTTCGCCAGATCAGCCCTGATAACCAACGAATTGGCATCTAGCAGTATCATGAAAATGCTATTTTCATCCGTCATGTATCATATTTTCTCCTTTTCCCCTCGGCTGGTCTCTATTTAGTTACACACGTGATATCACTGCGCGCGCTTATAGGTATCAGACCCCAATTATTTTTTCCTATATATTCCTTTGTAAAACGTACTAATATGACGATTAAATACTCGAATCGCACCACCATTTTTTGCTTGAAACTTTTATATCTGCTAGATAGTATCAAAATAAGCTCAGAAATGGATTCATGCAAAAATCTGTCGCTTAGTAGACTTTTAATATCATTTTAAACCCGAAAGGGGGTATCTGTGGCTCTAATGTTCTACAATCTATCAATTCTAGAGCCTCATAACACATCTGGCATTCCGCGATTAGGATGATGCAGTATCATTCAACATGCTAGAATATTTTTTTTCAATTCATCTGCGACTCATTGACGTAAAAAACGAATCATCTAGCGTAAAAAGAGTCGTAGAAATTAAATGTAAGAAGACGAGGGATTGAAATAATCAGGAACTATTTGCGTGGTCAACGATCATTCAAAATTAATTGTGATCTGTAATCTAAAACTGTCAAAAATTTTAATTGAAAGTCAAACTTTTGCATCAGAACCCTTCCTTGGTATCTTTTGATGTTATCTATCAAGTTTCAGCTCAATACTTTCATTATTATTCAAATAGTTGTATTTTACAGGTAGTCTATTGATGTCCCCAGAATCAAGTTTTTGATAAGAATTATTTTCAATTACGCTAATTTCAAATTTCTGTTATTTCCGCAATTCTACAGATATGTTAACAAAATGAAATGTGACTCTTTCAGATGGCTGAATTCTCATAATTTATGGTGCTGAAAACTGCATATGTACCGTTTTCGAATTTATATGAATTTTCGTTAGGCCCTCTTAGTGTATTGACAAAAAATAAAAAATTAACGTTTAAAACGTCAGAAAACTTATTCTTTTGCGATTGCAATAATATTTTTAGTGCAGACCGCATGAGATGTCATATAAAAACATTATTCCAGCAAATAAAGTTCAGCTGTACATGCGAACTACGAGCGGAGAAAGAAAAACGGAACCCCCCCCCCCCCCCGATTTCTTTTTTTTTTTTTGGGGGGGGGTGGAGCCAGGCATTGCTTGGCTATTGGATGAGATCATATTTATAGTAAAAATAACAGCATGACACACAGCTAATGCAAAGTATGTCGCAGTAATGAAAAAAAATCACACTATGTCCTTACCTCGGCCTCCTTTCCAATTTAAGCACATGTTCGCTCGCCCCGAACCCCCCCCCCCCCCCCCCCCCCCCCCCCCCCCATTTTCGCCAGATCAGCCCTGATAACCAACGAATTGGCATCTAGCAGTATCATGAAAATGCTATTTTCATCCGTCATGTATCATATTTTCTCCTTTTCCCCTCGGCTGGTCTCTATTTAGTTACACACGTGATATCACTGCGCGCGCTTATAGGTATCAGACCCCAATTATTTTTTCCTATATATTCCTTTGTAAAACGTACTAATATGACGATTAAATACTCGAATCGCACCACCATTTTTTGCTTGAAACTTTTATATCTGCTAGATAGTATCAAAATAAGCTCAGAAATGGATTCATGCAAAAATCTGTCGCTTAGTAGACTTTTAATATCATTTTAAACCCGAAAGGGGGTATCTGTGGCTCTAATGTTCTACAATCTATCAATTCTAGAGCCTCATAACACATCTGGCATTCCGCGATTAGGATGATGCAGTATCATTCAACATGCTAGAATATTTTTTTTCAATTCATCTGCGACTCATTGACGTAAAAAACGAATCATCTAGCGTAAAAAGAGTCGTAGAAATTAAATGTAAGAAGACGAGGGATTGAAATAATCAGGAACTATTTGCGTGGTCAACGATCATTCAAAATTAATTGTGATCTGTAATCTAAAACTGTCAAAAATTTTAATTGAAAGTCAAACTTTTGCATCAGAACCCTTCCTTGGTATCTTTTGATGTTATCTATCAAGTTTCAGCTCAATACATTCATTATTATTCAAATAGTTGTATTTTACAGGTAGTCTATTGATGTCCCCAGAATCAAGTTTTTGATAAGAATTATTTTCAATTACGCTAATTTCAAATTTCTGTTATTTCCGCAATTCTACAGATATGTTAACAAAATGAAATGTGACTCTTTCAGATGGCTGAATTCTCATAATTTATGGTGCTGAAAACTGCATATGTACCGTTTTCGAATTTATATGAATTTTCGTTAGGCCCTCTTAGTGTATTGACAAAAAATAAAAAATTAACGTTTAAAACGTCAGAAAACTTATTCTTTTGCGATTGCAATAATATTTTTAGTGCAGACCGCATGAGATGTCATATAAAAACATTATTCCAGCAAATAAAGTTCAGCTGTACATGCGAACTACGAGCGGAGAAAGAAAAACGGAACCCCCCCCCCCCCCCCCCCCCCCCCCGATTTCTTTTTTTTTGGGGGGGGGGTGGAGCCAGGCATTGCTTGGCTATTGGATGAGATCATATTTATAGTAAAAATAACAGCATGACACACAGCTAATGCAAAGTATGTCGCAGTAATGAAAAAAAATCACACTATGTCCTTACCTCGGCCTCCTTTCCAATTTAAGCACATGTTCGCTCGCCCCGAAACCCCCCCCCCCCCCCCCCATTTTCGCCAGATCAGCCCTGATAACCAACGAATTGGCATCTAGCAGTATCATGAAAATGCTATTTTCATCCGTCATGTATCATATTTTCTCCTTTTCCCCTCGGCTGGTCTCTATTTAGTTACACACGTGATATCACTGCGCGCGCTTATAGGTATCAGACCCCAATTATTTTTTCCTATATATTCCTTTGTAAAACGTACTAATATGACGATTAAATACTCGAATCGCACCACCATTTTTTGCTTGAAACTTTTATATCTGCTAGATAGTATCAAAATAAGCTCAGAAATGGATTCATGCAAAAATCTGTCGCTTAGTAGACTTTTAATATCATTTTAAACCCGAAAGGGGGTATCTGTGGCTCTAATGTTCTACAATCTATCAATTCTAGAGCCTCATAACACATCTGGCATTCCGCGATTAGGATGATGCAGTATCATTCAACATGCTAGAATATTTTTTTTCAATTCATCTGCGACTCATTGACGTAAAAAACGAATCATCTAGCGTAAAAAGAGTCGTAGAAATTAAATGTAAGAAGACGAGGGATTGAAATAATCAGGAACTATTTGCGTGGTCAACGAACATTCAAAATTAATTGTGATCTGTAATCTGTAAGGTTTCGTGAAATTCTGTGCAGAGGAGAAGTCGAAAATGCGTCAGGCAATCAGAGCCCTCGTCTGCCATATTCCTCGACCAATCGGCACGAAAAAACAAAAATATGGTAGGAGACCTTGAGTACTTTTTGCAGTTGTTCGCTCAGGTGAGCTAAAAAGTAAATAAAATAAAAGAAATAATATAAATGCATTGCAAGACATGAGTTTTATCATGTATTAGATACTAACAACCGTTGTTCATATAACACAGTGACCCGGTTCAGCATTGCAAGTCTTGTGTTGGAGAGAAAAGTGGTCACGGAGGTATTTGTCCGGGTATTTCTGTTTCCTCCTACTCCAAGGACCCCTCCTCGTATCTGTGACATTGATATGATTTTAATATACATTGTTTACATAGAACTTTGCATTTTTTTTTTCAAACAGGAAGATGGAGGAGCACTGATGAAAATATTAAGGAGTCAATGACAACTTAAAATTTTAGGGCCCCAAAAAAAATGAAAAAGAAAAAATCTTGGACTCATTGAACAATATATTCATGAGGAAAATAGTGAGTATGATGGTACAACTTTGTCTTGTGACACGTCTTTAACCAAAAGTAATATCATCAAAATGGGGAAAAGGTTCAAAGAGTGATCTAGGGTCAAGCATACATGTCCGCACACCCGTTATGTTATTTTTTCTCACAAAGTTTAACAAAGCAGTGTGTCAGTATTTTTGGTATAGACATCGTTCAGTATAGTTTTACTTTGAACTGTGTCCAAATAATATCCCAATAATGCGGAAGTGTTCCAACTCTATGTCTTCTTGAAGAAAATTTCAAACCAATTATGCACCAGACACGTGTTTCGGATATTATACGTATTCGAAAATTTCTGTCATTAAAAAATCTTGAAATTTCTAAAACGCGGGTCCTGTACCATCATATCCCACCCATCCTGCTACGTCTTTCGGTACAATTTTGGACACAATAATTTTCACACTCTTTGGCCATATTACATTGTTTAGATTGAGGATCACTGACGAGGGTTAAGTACCCGAAACGTGCATGTCTGGTCCATGCTGCAAATTTATCTGTTCTTAAATGATGCTATTGAATTTGAAGACGTTTAACATTATCATTTAATCCTTATCAGTGATGCTTCAAGCCAATGTGCCAAAATTCATTTCAGAAGCATGAGAACATGAAGTCCCATGATAATAAAAATGTTATGTTGACCTCCGCATTCAACCCCAAAACATAGTTACCCGCTCTTTCCTTTTACATCTTCTAAAATGGTAGAAGGAAAAGATTGCTCTAGCATTCACTTCCGAGATAAATCTTGCATCCATCAACAATCATATACTAGTATTATTTAAGAAATGACTGTCTTACTTTTGGTGTTCATGGGTGTATAATTCTGGTTGGTCACGAGCAAATTCCGTGAATCGCGACTTTGGTAAAATCTCCCTACATGCAAAACTTGAACGTGACGTCACAAAAGCAACCCAAGTTATTTGATTATAATTCTAGTTGCCTAATGGGCGTTCAATATGGGGAATCTACTAGTAATGTAAGATATTGAATGACTAGTGAAAAGTTTGACATTTTATCGTGTAATTTCAAACAGAAGTTCTAATGATAATTCAACGCACAGTGTAAGAAAGTGCAGAACTAGTATTATGTGCTCTATAGCTCGCCCGGTGATTATTTTCCAACATATTCCCCCTCTCAGATAAGCCACGCCTCCCATGAAATTGATTTTCTGAAAACCAGCCATTTTCGGAAAATTATCAACAACGCTTAATAATTGCAAAAGAAATAATAACTACCTAACCGATGTGTTTTTATTGTCCAGTAAACGCAATTTTCAATTTTCTCTTCGTGGTAGACTTGCGTAACTCTTAATATAAAAGTAATTAAAAAATTTTAGAAATACATGTAGATGACTTTTTATTAATACACACAATGTAGAATGAAATCTCTTTACTAGCAAGCAAAAGTTTTCTTCTCTGTTTCGTGAAATGCAAACAACGAATTCGCTTACAGTTTGACCCTAACATTAAGCAAATGGCAGTCACTTATGACGGTTCTCTCAGAATCCTAACCACTGGTCGGAATTTTACCAATTACAATAGGAAAGTGCGTGCACATATTGTCAATGCATGTAAATAATGAGCACATGTCCTCTAACAAGTTTGTATTTTTCGACATTATCTGTCTACAAGTACAAAACAAAGGAGGGGATCTCCAATAACACTAGGTTGCAGCATCCACAGCAAAACTCCGTAACACCCAATGCAAAAACACAGAGCAGACACGCACAAAAAGAGACGGAAGAGGGACAAGGAACACCAACGCACAACTTAGAAACATCAAACACAAATGACCACACATAAACCAACGAGACCAATGGGCAACCGGTGCCGACTTAGGACGGACATCTGCCACGCAAGAAGCAGACGGTGTGGTTATCCGGATTACGTGCGCACAACCCTCCAATTTTTGCCGATTACCTAGAGGTCTCGAAGAACGCACAATTGTGGTGTAGAATAACCTAATCACTGTAAAATGAACATACAAACAGACAGCATGACGCAGGGACCCAAGAAACTCACAGATGGATATGTAAAAGAAAGGAGGGGATCTCCAACAACACCTAATTGCAGCACCAACAGCAATTTCCCAAAACACCCACTGTAAAACACAAAACAGACACACA
This sequence comes from Pinctada fucata, assembly GCA_028142955.1. Lineage (NCBI taxonomy): Eukaryota > Metazoa > Mollusca > Bivalvia > Pterioida > Pteriidae > Pinctada > Pinctada fucata. The sequence goes on from AP027102.1 coordinate 81,963,010, forward strand.
CAGAAACGCAGTAGTACAAGGAACGTCAAATCACAGAAAAACATAAAACACAAATGACAACACATAAAACAACGAGACCAATGGGTAAACGGTGCCGACTTAGGACGGCCATCTGCCACGTCAGTAGCAGACGGTGTGGTTATCCTGGATTATCACAAGGCTGTAAATGGATATAAAAAACAGAAGGCATACAAAATGCAGTCAGAATTCTGCTGGCTGTAGCGAGCTCATGCATGTGATCACCCGAGCAGTCCGACTGAAATTCAGAGAGGACAGGTGGTCGGGGCCCTGTTTTCTCTATAGAGGTTTGAACAGGACCCGTCATGGAATCCTGTCGTCACAGTCAGTCAGAGTGCAATATTTAAGAATGCGCTGTCACAAAGCTGTAGATTGGTCCAGTACCGATCCAAGTGTCTGTCTGGTGACAGAGGGATCATATCCATGATATAAATGGCGTTTGACGATTCTAAAACAATTTCGATGGTAATCCTGTCTACCTTTGATCCTTCTCATTTTGTTAATTATGTCACCATAAAATGCAGGTTGTGAAATACCCAATATAATATACTCTGTTGCTTGTATGGGTCCAGATTTCAAAAGAAGTTGGCCATATTTTTTGTAAAATTTCCAGAAAGATTATACTAGTTTATGAAAGCGAAAACCTTGACCTAAAACATTCTTTGTGATAATAAATTTGTAAATTTCTACTATGAAAATCCAAAACATCAGTACATGAATTAACATACCGAATGAGCTGTGAAATGTAAATACCGTATGACGGTAATCTCGGAACATCACCGTCAAGCCAGGGATAATTTACTAATAAAATTACAAATAATAAAATTTTGAATTGCTCTAAATGATAGGTATATTTCATGCTTCTGGCGCCCTCCGTCTTTCAAGAAGTTTTAAAGGCCCGATGGGGACTATAAAAGAAGACGTGCAAAGTTTTCAAATGGCATTTTCTCATTGACCGCTGTAGGGTTTACTTCTCTCATTGCAATCTGATTGGTCCGTTGTATCCCTTATTATGGGATTGAAAACCCCTCTCAATTATTGATTGGAAGAATGATATTGTCAAAATCAAGTTTACCTGGCGGTATATGTCTTTGATATTACAAACCGCTCGCCACTCTAAGAATACGCCGCTATCGTCAAAGCAGGTATATCACGCCCACCAAGCCTCTGCCATTCAGGTATGCATATTAATAAATAATAATAATTCATTAGTTTATTATAGTGTCACATGTTTGATTACACAAATATACACAAATATATATATATATATATATACATTCCGTTATTAAAAACATATCAAACCTCCAGCCTATATAAGACTTACGGAACACTTTAAGGTAAAAATCGTTTCAAAATACATAGACAAAAGACGAAAAAGAGTTTAAAAAAAGGCATATATTCTTTAGCCTAAAAGATAGAATCCTTACATGAGCACATGCCCATGCAGGCAAAATAAAAATTTATTCTTTAGTCTTAAAATGCAAATAGGTATACCAGTATTCATTGCAATTTCATCTTAATAATAGAATAAAATTCAGGGCTTTAAGCAAAGATTTTCCTTCTAGAGAAAAATTTGAACACAAACGCTGCCAATACAGGTTGAAAATTTTGGCATTTCATCACAGTTAAAAATTTATCTTCATTGCTTAAATTTAAAAATTCTGGTATATACAGAGAGGTTTTATAAAACAAATTATCTCTAAGGTCGTCATATAATTCACAATGCATCAAAAAATGAAATTCATTTTCTATGGTATCATTTGTACAAAATTTACATTTTCGGTCCTGTAAGGGTACTGGCGGCCTGGAAGATCTACCAGTCTCTATTTCTAGTGGGAGGGATCCAGAACGGAATAACGAGAAAATTCGCCTATGGTTCCGCGGAATATCGCAATCAACATAGTGTTCAGTAACTAGACCATGTTTGTATTGTCGGAATGTTCTTAGTTTATTACCGTTAGATTGGTTTCGGTCATCGTGTAGTGCGACTAACCATTCATTTTCATCCCGGATTTTGATTTTATCTGTCAATCGTTTGACTACGGATTTTGTAGATATGTCGCAGTTCAAAACCAGGTTATCCGTGTCGATTTCAGAGATCATGCGATTTGTTGTCGCAGCCCAACCTTTTCTGCGCCTTGAGGACCACGCCATCACTCGATGTAAAATTCTGCTCGAATCTGTGCGGACTACCGTACACATTAAGCAGATACGTGCAACATCTTGCTTGGATTTGCATGATGTCCATCCCATATCCCCGCGAACTGCGTTTCCGGCAGTATTTTTCGGAACTGCGAGGAAGAACCGCATCGCTTTATGTTGCACGGCATTCATGACCGCATGTTGTTTTGTGCCCCAAATAGCACTTCCGTAAAACAAAACTGGTTCGACAATCGATGAATATAGTTTTGAGTAGACACTGTATGTCATACCTCCTGAATTCATAAACTTTCCAAAAAGCGCTCCCAAAGCTCTCGATGCGCTCTTAGCGAGCTGTCGTACTGCCTTGTCCATCCTTAAATGCTGATCGAACCATACACCAAGATATTTGTAGGATTCTGTGATGTCGATATTATATTCGCCACAACGAAACGTACAGCTCATTTGTTGAACCGATGGTATCCGGAAATGAACGACATTGGTTTTATTCGGGTTTATCATCAATCCCCATCTCGAGCTCCATTCGGCAACGATATTCCAACATCTTTTGTAACTTAACGGGATCGGGCGCTATTAACGCAATATCATCTGCGTACAACAAAATACTAAGGTTTATGTCATCTATGTCGATTCCTGCATTAGCGCCTTTAATGCTGATCGCTAAATCGTTGATGAAGGCGGAAAACATGGTGGGGGGAGCACACAGCCCTGTTTCACGCCAGCCGGAACCGGAAACCAAGGTGTCATTTCGTTGTTGACCTTCACTGTACACTTGACGCCCTGGTATAACGACTGTAGGGCAGTAAAGAATTTACCACGCACGCCCATAGAGAATAGCTTGAACCATAACAAGTTTCTATTCACCGTATCAAACGCCTTGCGCAAATCAATAAAGCTGACGTACGTTGATTTACGAGCTATTTTGCGGTCGTCGATTACTGTGTGCAAAGTGTATATATGGTCTTCGCAGCTACGGCGTTTTCGAAAGCCGTTTTGTTCGTCGCATAAAAGATTATGATCCTCCAACCATGAGGTTAATCTGGCGTTAAGAACCGAGCAGTATATCTTACACGGCACTGAAATAAGTGTTATTCCTCGGTAATTCAACGGGTTACGCTCGTCGTCTGATCCTGACTTGTATATCGGATTAACGATCCCTTGTGTTCATTCTGCGGGCACTTTACCGAGCTCAAAACATCCGTTACATATTTTCGTCAACATTTCTATACAGCTATCATTTTTCAAAACTTCTGAAGGAATTTCATCTATCCCAGCAGCTTTCCCTGTTTTAGCGGCATCGATAGCTCTACTAACTTCAATCTTGCTAATAGATTCGTTTAGTAATGCGTTATCAGGAAGCGACGAGTTATCGCTTATGTCGCTAGGGCGAAGATCGCAATTTGAGTCGTAAAGCTTCCGGAAATCTTCCTTCCATTTTTCTAACACAACTTTTCGATCAGTATTTACACAGCCATTTTCATCGATTACAGCCCACGGGATACGTTCATGTCTTTCATTAGCTAATCCGACTTTCCCAATTGAACGCCAGAACTCCGACTGATTTGAATCATTTAACTGTTCCTCGATCCTTAAACGTTCCTATTTCTGATACTGACGTTTATACTTTCTGTTCATTCTGTCGAATATTTTACGTTCAATGCAGTATTTCTCTTTTAATTTACGTTTTTCTTCAACAGAGCCAGATGATTTTAGCCACTGATGAATTTATGATATTAATGACAACTCGATTGAGAAACCCGGAATTGGAGTATCTGAGGATAATTAACCTGTCGGTATGTCTTTGATGTCATACACCGGCCGTTCGCGATTCCAAAACAATCAAAATTCCCCGTAAGGAATTACAACATCATACGTTTCGATCCCACGCGGTGTATATGGATATGTATAACATGGTACTACTTCGATAATGGCTTACGATACAATATGTGTCACAATACGTATTACACTATGGGTATACCATACGATTCCTATATTTTTTTTTTATTTTTCAGCAAAAAGATGAAATAAGACTTAAACCGCAGCATTATAAACTCGCTAAATTGTAAGATAAAGCAAAAGCATTAGAAGACAACATCATGTAGGATCAATCATGGTGAGATACTAAAATCAAATCTATTGAAAGTTGTTTTCAAATCATGGTAAAATTGTTTTCCAAGGGAAACGAAGTATATCAATATTGAAGCTGTGTCACACTGTGATCAAATCGTCGACAAGAATCGCGGGTGATCGAGAACTGCGATGATTCGTTACAGCCATTGTTATGATTCACAAGGAGGTACATCATGATTGTTTCCATATCAAATGACATGATTTGATAAGTTAAACAATAACAGAATATCAATTGGTTCTTTGATAATGGTGTAAAGTACATTATCTTGCTAAAATCATATAATACGTAGGCCCAAAGAATAATCAGTTATATGAGAAAAATATTTTACCATTAAACTTCATTGTCAGTTCTATAAGTCAGCGGTAATTAAAAAGCAAACTCAGCTGATATTTGAAATGCTATAATCAAAGGCAACAAAAAAGAAAGAAAAACAAACAAACAAACAAAAACTCAGGAATATAAAGTGAAGAATTATCACACTCCGCATGAGTAGGTAAACGGCTATGTCCAGTGCTCATAAAAGCAGTGATGTTGAAAACCGAATAAAAACTACAGCGTCCTCTAATGCTCTGAGGCATCGGACAAAAATGGGCTTAAGCTGTCTGAAGTGATGGCCTCTACTATTCCTCCTGCTAGTTGGTTCCTGAGTCTTATAGTCGGGGAAGGAGATCTTGTACACTGGTGTGTGGTACAAGACAGCGAAGCCTCTGGTCCTCAATGTTGTCTTCTGGAGGCACTTACCAGCAGGAATGTCCACCAGGTTGTACACTATGATCATCATGGGATGTTCCTCTTCTTGATTTGAAGCCATTTGCACTGGATTTGCTGTAGCATGGCTGTTACATTGCTTGTGTGTTGGTAGTCTCCAGTGGTGAATCTGACTGCCCTTCGTTTGACTCTTGTTGATGGTATTCACACACAACTAGCGTACTGGATGGTCGGTCTCACTAAGGTGGAGTAACTTGGCTGTCGATTGTGTGTCGGCGTGCAGGGAAGACTTGCGGTTGGTTATCCTTTGTACCTCAAATATACTATTGAATTTGAAGACGTTTAACAATATCAAGGCTGAAGCGCATCAGCCACTGGTCCTCCCAGCCCTTCAGCTTGTCAAGGGCTTCTGCAAGGTGTTCTGATCTTCTCGATACTTTATTTTCCTATACAAAAGGCAGTCGTCTGCAAAGAGTCGAGCTTTAAATGACGTTGGTAGGTTGTTGATAAAGATAAGGAATCGAAGAGGTCATTATAAGACGGTCCCATGTAGGACTCCAGATTATACTGTGGTTGACGGGGATGGCGATACGTTTGGTGTGTTATAGGAGGAAGCTGGAAATCGAACTATGCATTCGTTCTCTGATTCCGTAATACTGCAGCTTAATCAAGAGTCGGTTGTGGGAGACGTTTTAGAAGGCCTTTGAAAATTCCAGGAGAATATAGTTAAACTGATCCCGGCATCTAGGCTCTGTGCTAGGTCGTTCACTGACATGATCAGTTGTGCTTTTTCCTGGAACCATATTGGTTATCTGCCAGTAGACCATGTTCATCAAAATGGCAAATGATTTGACTGTGAACGATGTTCGATGATATTGCTACAAACAGATGGCAGGGATACAACTACTAGTATGTAATTGATTGCAATACTCCTGTCCCCTTTCTTGGTGCTACAAACGTATATTGACAGACTTCCAGTCGCTTGGTACTTGGCCCTGGTGAGCGGAGGCTTGGAGAAGCAACGATAATGCAGATACCATCTGTGATAATGTCTCTCTGGGTAGTCTTGGTCAATGATACTTCGTCAGGACCTGACGTTTGGAGGGGATTCAGCTGCTGAAGCAATTCCTCTTCCCCTTCTGATGTAATGTTATGTCTGGAATAGTATGATGTGGACTTGGCCAGAGGTTGGGTAGAGGCTCATCAGGATTTTCAGAAGAAAAAAGAAACTATGTGAATTGCTTATTAGAAATATGGGCTTCACATTGGCATCGCTGTAGGTTGTATCCTCCTGTTTGCAATGTAAACGTCTTCATATTGAATAGCATCATTTAAGAACAGATAAATTGGCAACATGGACCAGACATGCACGTTTCGGGTACTTAACCCTCGTCAATGATCCTCAAATCTAAACAATGTAATATGCCAAAAAGTATATAAGTTACTATGTCGAAAAAGCGTTCCGAAAGACGTAGCAGAATGGGTTGGATATGATGCTACAGGACCCACATTCTAAAAATTTCAAGAAATTTTGATAACAGAAATTTTAGAATGCGTTGAAGAAACGATCAACCGAAATTGATCGAACTTGGCTACATGTGCCCTCGGGGACTCCTGGTCCACCAGCAGTGACACTCACCAAGTGGTATAAATGTAAACGTCTTCATATTGAATAGCATCATTTAAGAACAGATAAATTGGCAACATGGACCAGACATGCACGTTTCGGGTACTTAACCCTCGTCAATGATCCTCAAATCTAAACAATGTAATATGCCAAAAAGTATATAAGTTACTATGTCGAAAAAGCGTACCGAAAGACGTAGCAGAATGGGTTGGATATGATGCTACAGGACCCACATTCTAGAAATTTCAAGAAATTTTGATAACAGAAATTTTAGAATGCGTTGAAGAAACGATCAACCGAAATTGATCGAACTTGGCTACATGTGCCCTCGGGGACTCCTGGTCCACCAGCAGTGACACTCACCAAGTGGTATAAATGTAAACGTCTTCATATTGAATAGCATCATTTAAGAACAGATAAATTGGCAACATGGACCAGACATGCACGTTTCGGGTACTTAACCCTCGTCAATGATCCTCAGATCTAAACAATGTAATATGCCAAAAAGTATATAAGTTACTATGTCGAAAAAGCGTACCGAAAGACGTAGCAGAATGGGTTGGATATGATGCTACAGGACCCACATTCTAGAAATTTCAAGAAATTTTGATAACAGAAATTTTAGAATGCGTTGAAGAAACGATCAACCGAAATTGATCGAACTTGGCTACATGTGCCCTCGGGGACTCCTGGTCCACCAGCAGTGACACTCACCAAGTGGTATAAATGTAAACGTCTTCATATTGAATAGCATCATTTAAGAACAGATAAATTGGCAACATGGACCAGACATGCACGTTTCGGGTACTTAACCCTCGTCAATGATCCTCAAATCTAAACAATGTAATATGCCAAAAAAGTATATAAGTTACTATGTCGAAAAAGCGTACCGAAAAAATGCATCATAACGTTTGCACTTACTAAAGTTACATAGTCATTTAGGCTTTTGTTGTTCATCCATGACGATGCTATTGATAAAGTCGTTGTATTTAGACTTACTCTCGGAATGGACTGCATTTTGTGTGTTCTTGTAGGTGGAATAGTCGCGATTCGAACGAGTCTTCCTGTACTGTCGATACGCTTTTTTCTTCCTCCTTGATAGAAGCTTGATGTTACATGTAATCCACGGCTGATTAAATCGCCGGGATGTTTTTGGATGGTACATATTCATCTGTTCTTTAACTCATATTCATTAAGAATATTTCGGCTGCTCTGTTTGAAGATTATCCATAATGATTCAACATGGTGATCTGTGTTGTTCCTCACCAAAAAACATCATTCCATTTCTGAGACCTTCCAAGTTTGCCCTGTTCCAGGGGTATATATATTCCAACTGGTTGGTTGACGAGGTTAAACATGTAAGTCACTGCCAATGGACAGAGCCCCATGGTCACCTAAACAAGTGATGATCGGTGTGAGAAAAATAGGTTGAGTGCTAGTAATTCATCCTTCCTGATTGTGACTCTGCCATCTGAGTAAGGCCACAGATAAGGTCTCATAAACAACAATCCTTGGATACAGATAAAGTAATTTAAGATATTTTAAATGGTTGCTCTCCACTACCTTCTATAACTATACAGCACACACAAAGTCCAGCGAACTAATTCTAATGCATTCAGACGAGAGACAAAGTAAAGAACAAGGTATAGTCCACTAAAAGACACTTGCATGATGGGCAAAATAAATTAATAGATAAAAAACACTAAGTACTGTGTAATTTGAATAATCATTGACGGAAGTGTTCCAACTCTTTACCTTCTTGAAGAAAATTTCAAACCAATCAATCATCTATGAGCATGATCTACCAAGGAGTCTTATAAACTGTTTATAAGTCCTTGGATCTACTAACTCATCTCTTTCTTTCACCCTCTTCCTTCCAATAGTGACCGTGCATTCATGAAAATTGTGATAAAGTGTGTTGTTTGGAATGGGAGCTGTAAGGTTCATTTCATTTTGTAATACTATAGTACGTAAAATATGGAATTTTTTTCCCAAGTTTCTTTTTTTTTCACATTCTTTTTGTTTTGTTTTGTTTTTGTTTTTGTTTTTTTTTTTGCAGCTAGAACTTCAAATTTCCAAAAATTACGGATAGAGAATATTTCCCGGGGAGGGGGGGTCAAACCTCCCTTTTTTCTTTTGCGATAAAGATGGAAGATAATGTCAGTTTTAGACTTTAAAAAATTATTCATTTCAAGGCACTTCTATCTTTCATCTGTTGGTTTTTTTTTTTTTTTTTTTTTTTTTTTTTTTTTTTTTGTAATCGTTGAAAGAACTTCACGATTTTTTAAAAATGTAAAATAAAATTACCCAACGTCTTTATAACAAACTTGGCCGGGGAGGTGAAGATCTTTTAAAAGCTGCTATGGTTTCAAAAGAAATCATATATGATAAAATTGGGGATTAGCTTTTTCTAATTCCTTCAGAAATCACACTGCGTTAACACCCGCTCCCCTGTCTGGATTGCGCATTTTCCCCGTTTTCTCCTTGTCTGCTATCAGCTCCCTCTCACTTCGTTAGGTGAGCTAAAAGCAAAGTTTGCTTTTAATGTGCTGTTTGATATGAATTTGATACTCCTTTCGTTATCCGTAAGAAGATACTCACTTACTTTGTTACAGCTAAAACAGAGTTCTAAGTGATATGTCCGTTGCAGCGTCTGGATTCAAACGAATTGTCTTGGAACGAATTATTTTCAAAATGACTTTTTCCTATGGTATAAGCGGGCTTACTGATCAGAGGAAACGAGGTCGACACCGGCTTGCTAAATTATGGCTTCTGTTAGCGATGGTACAGACAATTATGTGATTTTGTGTCGAATTACAAATAAAACTTTATACAATAATATGAATTATGGCAAAGCCATTGTGATGACGCAGATGAATTAATATGAATAAAGGCAAAGCCTTTTTGTGCGAGCGGAGAGAAAATAGATATGATTATATCAAGGACTTATAAACAGAAGGATTGGAATCTCGTCTTTTCCCGTTAACATCTCGCGTGCCCTTTTGATATGCAAATTAGGCAACGAGATGTTAGGGTTATGATATTCAAAACCATGAATGCCCTAAATATGTTAATTATGACAACATAAAAACGACTTGAATAAGTAGAATAGATTATCCTGATCATTTTGGTACCAATATTTTGATATTACGTCTTGAAATAGTCGAGAAAATGGTAAATTAGATCGGGCCTATTTATATAGGTCATGTTGTACTCGTAGTCGTAATGGCGATGGCGAACTTGCGTCGAGATCCCTGAGACAGTTATATTATGGTCAATTATCGACATCTATACATGAAAAATAATTCTAGCAGATACAAAAAAATCCAGCTTTATTTTAAAAACAACTTTTCTTAGATACTTTATAAAATAAAACAGAAAAAAATGTTTTTTAGATGGCTTGTTTACCTTCTTCGTTACAGGCCGTGGGAAACAGGTGATCGTAAACACCCCCATTTTCGAAGTCTTGTATTCTTATTAATATCAGGTATCATGAAATGAAAATGGTACTAATGCACGCATTAGGATTTATTAATTATTTTGATAACAATATTCCTTGTGTTTATCGTGTTTTGTTTGAGAATACGGGTCAGAGCGTTGACCTGCCTACGCCTTTTGGGAAAATGGCCGCGCGTACCGACGAGTGAAAACACCCATTATCGAAGCCCCGTAAAACAATAAAATTGTCGAATTAATTAAATAAAATTGGTCCTAATGCACACTTTAGGTTTTATTCTTTATTTTGATAACAATATTTCATATGTAAATCTTGTCTAGTTTGAGAAAATGGGTCAGAGCGTTGGGCTGTCTACCTCTTTCAGAAAATGACCGCGCTTACCGACGAGTGAAAACAACCATTTTCGAAGCCCCGTAAAACAATAAAATTGTCGAATTAATTAAATAAAATTGGTTCTAATGCACACTTTAGGTTTTAGTCTTTATTTCGATAACAATATTTCATATGTAAATCTTGTCTACTGTGAGAAAATGGGTCAGAGCGTTGGGCTGTCTACCTCTTTCAGAAAATGGCCGCGCGTACCGACGAGTGAAAACACCCATTTTCGAAGCCCCGTAAAACAATGAAATTGTCGAATTAATTAAATAAAATTGGTCCTAATGCACACTTTAGGTTTTAGTCTTTATTTTAATAACAATATTTCATATGTAAATCTTGTCTAGTTTGAGAAAATGGGTCAGAGCGTTGGGCTGTTTACCTCTTTCAGAAAATGCCCGGGCATACCGAAGAGTGAAAACCTCTATTTTTGAACCTCCGGTATACAATGAAATCGTCGAATAAATTAATCAAAACTGGTTCTAATGCACGCACTAGGTTTTCATTTTCGATTTGCCACCAATATTTTATGTGTAAGTCTAGTAATGACTGAGAAAATGGGACAGAGCATATGCCTATTTAACTCTCTTTTACGATATCTGGGTCATAACGGCGAATGTCAAGGCTCCGCTTTGAAGCTAGATATTATAACAATATATCAATATATTTTGATAAAATTGGTATTTATTGAAACAGTAAGGTTTCATCTACATGTACGTATCAATATTTTATATGTTTATTGTGTGATGCTTGAGAAAATCATGTTATTTGATCACCCTTCTCGGATAGGACTGGGCAATGTTTTCATCTCGTTCAGATCTCGTTACACGCGAGTTTTCGTTACTATTCTAAAGGCGGTGTAGAGAGTTGCGAATCCTTCTGTTTATAAGTCCTTGATTATATAAAATAAAAAAAAAATCTTTCTTTTTTATTTTGGCTATGATGGTTTATCTTATCTTACAAAACTTTCTGTTTGATAATTGCCAAAAAAGGTAGTATAAGGCGAGTGGAAACACGGAAGCATTTGTAAATTGATCTAGACCTGCAGATGAACATTTTAAAGGGGGGCTTAAAATATGGTTCTTTAAAAATATAGTTCTTTATAATTCATTTTTATTTTGTAAGAACTTGATAATGTTTAGGCTAGCTGAAAATAAATTACTTAAGGACAAAAGAAAAAACAAACATATTCCGACTTCTGACAGTACGAAACCACCCGAGACGAGAAAAGCAATCAGAGCGAAACGTCTCGTTTAAAACCGGAAATGTCGGATTTCCCGTGGTTACGCCGGCTTGTTGATGCTTTATCGTTACCTGATTTACGAAAAATGTTTTCAATAAATTTAACTTATAAACAAAAATTGAGTATAACATATACGTCTACTTTGAGTCATAAAAAAAATTTAAATGGCAATATCCAGCATCTCCGCAGCAACTCTGTCTGCGAGGGGACGAAAATTTTTGAAAGCACAGTAGTACATTCTCATTCTTCGATTCAGCATATTTCTCAATAAGAAATGTGTATACGCGTTACCATAAGGGCGAGCTTTGCTCGCAAAGGCCCTTTGGGCCTTCTCGCTATAATTTCAATGATTTTTCACCATACATCATTGAATATTTTTACTAAGTTAATAGCGAGCGAAGCTCGCCCTTATGGTAACGCGTATACACATATCTTATTGAGAAATTATGCTGAATCAAAGAATGAGAATGTACAGAGTTGCTGCGGAGATGCTGGATATTGCCATTTAAATTTTTTTTCGACTCCAAGTAGACGTAGATGTTATACTCAATTTTTGTTTATAAGTTAAATTTATTGAAAATATTTTTCGTAAATCAGGTAACGATAAAGCATCAACAAGGCGGCGTAACCACGGGAAATCCGCCATTTCCGGTTTTAAACAAGACGTTTCGCTCTGATTGCTTTTCTCGTCTCGGGTGGTTTTGTACTGTCAGAAGTCGGAATATGTTTGTTTTTTCTTTTGTTCTTTAGTAATTTATTTTCAGCTAGCCTAAACATTATTCTTACAAAATAAAAATGAATTATAAAGAACCATATTTTTAAAGAACCATATTTTAAGCCCCCCCCCCCTTAAAATGTTCATCTGCTGGTCTAGATCAATTTTACAAATGCTTCCGTGTTTCCACTCGCCTTATACAACCTTTTTTGGCAATCATCAAACAGAAAGTTTTGTAAGATAAGATAAACCATCAAAGTCAAAATAAAAAAGAAAGATCTTTTTTATTTTATATAATCATATCTATTTTCTCTTCGCTCGTACAAAAAGGCTTTGCCTTGATTCATATTAATAAACAAAATATGTCATACAATATGAGTTCTTTTTATTCTTTTCCAGCATCTTTTTTACTCTATCAGTCTTAAGTTTTTTAAATTCTTGAAATCCATAATCATCTACAGGAAAGGGAATATTTTTATAGACAATTTCTTGATCGACAGCATGCAAATAACTCGTAAATGCGGGGCAACAATTCTCAATGTCGACCGGTTTGATCGACACAAAACAATCAGTAAACATGAAATTACAATGCTTAATTATGAAACATAAATAAGTAAGTAATATTTATTTAAAGTTGGCACTGTGTACATAAATAACAAAGAACATAAGCCCTGTAGAGCTTTTACAACCGACATAAATGACAGATGAGAAGAGATCAAGTGATGTAATCTTAATCTATGTCCTTGGACCTTGATGAAAACCAAGGAAAAGAGAACTCGGGCAAGAAAACTGGGCACAAACCATTAAAATTAAAAAAAGAAAAAATAATTTACTTTTTTTCTGAAGTATTTAAATATTGTAAGATTTACATGTATCTTGATTATTCAATTTAATTAAGCTTTTAAGAAGGACCAATAGTCGGATGACGTCATCAATTTTCCATGACTATGATATGGATTGGGTGATTTGATAAAATTGATTGATTTTCAAGGTCAAATGCTGAAGCTCAAGCTCAGAGGTTAAAATAAAAGAAAACTTGTGGAAAAAATTCTAAAACATCTCAGAATGAGACACTATGAAAATCCAAGGTTTTTATTACTAGGCTAGGGAAGGCTATGCTTCGTGTCGTCTTGTACATGAATCTCAGAATGCGTTTGAGTTCTTTTTTATATACACGTAAAAAAGTTATCAAGCTCAATGATCAAGGTCATTACAATGAAATTGCCTGACAGTGTATGCTTAAAATTATTTATATTTTTTTATGATATTAAGGTAGCAAACCTTATAAGTGAAAAGCTATAGGTTGCAATATATCTTTTTTTCGAGGAAAAATTGGGGGGAAGGGGGGTTGAATATCATTGTATCTTTACTATTTATATGGATACATATAAAATTTTCTTTACAAATCAATTGATCTTATGGATTAGAATATATCAACAACCATTTTTGCATGGTTTGACCTTGATTTTATTGTTTTATGTGCGATTTATATGGTACTGTTGAGTATTTTTACGTTATTATTCATGGGGTCCATGAAGGCAAAATGGCGAATATTTTCTGAAACTTGTCTATACTGATGAAGATTTTGCTCTAAATGAAGTAAGATATTCAGTATAAAGTGAAAACTCGAATGTCATTTGTGTAAATATCAAGGAAATATTGAAAAGCTTAGAATTTTGATTGTTTATGGCATAAACCGTTAGATATGTAACGTCCGCTTATTTCTGTTTATGGACCATTATGCTCATCAGACCATTGAATATATAAAAAACCTGGATTGAGATGAATTCTTATTGTATATTTCTTCATTTAGGATACATTGATCAATTAAAGCAATTTTGAATAGCTTTTGACCTTGAATCCCTTAAGTATTCGTCATCCTTAAATGTTTATTTTTCAAATTTCATTTGGTGATGAAATGTCAGTTGTGGTATCAGGAATATGTACAAACGTATAATGCCCCCCCCCCCCCCCCCCCCTTTGCACCCCTTTTACTTTCACTGGAATAATTAACATTCAATATGTAGAAGAAAGAAAACCTCCTTTTCGGTGTCGTCTATAGTGTTATCAGCAATATATCTTTTTATGGGTTGGCCTGGAGAAGGGGGTTATACCTAAAAAAAAAAAAAAAAAAAAAAAAAAAAAAATCCAGTATAATATTAGTATCACAGGTTTTCCCTTCTAAATAATGTTTACAAATGATTTTCCAATGTAATATCTGAAGATCTGAAGACAAAATTCATTCCTTTACTATAAAAGAGGGTGAAAGGGATCAAGGACTCGGAGATGAGGGGGCATGAGGAAAGAGAGAGGGGGGTGTGAGGGAGAGGGAGGGGGGGGTTATGGGAAGTGGGAGATAAGGGGGCCGAGAGAGGAACCCTCTGTCTGTTCCCCAACCCCGTAAAAGGCAAGAATGAAAGGGAGGGGGAGGAAGGGGGAAGAGAGGGATCCGGGAGATGTAAGGAGGTGGGAGAGGGGAGGAAGGGGGCAGGACGGGGGAGAGAATTATTCTGAGTAGAAATTCACCCCCTGTCAACCCCCTTCCCCCATAATTACAATCAACCCCTCCCCCCCTCATCTTTCTAAAAAAAATAATGAAATCTGAAGCCTTCACCCCTCCTCCTTTTTTAGCTCGCCGGGACGAATGTCCGGAGAGCTATTGTCATACCCCCGGCGTCGGCGTCTGCGTCTGCGTCTGCGTCTGCGTGCGCGTGCACAAAAACTTTAACCTTGCTTATAACTTTTAAACCAATACAGATTGGGCTTTCATATTTCACATGTGCATTCCTTGTGACAAGACCTTTCCATGGATACCAAAATTTTTGACCTTGTGACCTTGACCTTGGAGATTGACCTTCTTTTGAAAAACTTTAACCTTGGCCATATTTTTGGAATGGTAAGTGATAGGGCTTTGATATTTCACATGTGTATTCCTTGTGACAAGACCTTTCCATGGATACCAAAATTTTTGACCTTGTGACCTTGACCTTGGAGATTGACCTACTTTTGAAAAACTTTAACCTTGGCCATATTTTTGGAATGGTAAGTGATAGGGCTTTGATATTTCACATGTGTATTCCTTGTGACAAGACCTTTCCATGGATACCAAAATTTTTGACCTTGTGACCTTGACCTTGGAGATTGACCTACTTTTGAAAAACTTTAACCTTGGCCATATTTTTGGAATGGTAAGTGATAGGGCTTTGATATTTCACATGTGTATTCCTTGTGACAAGACCTTTCCATGGATACCAAAATTTTTGACCTTGTGACCTCGACCTTGGAGATTGACCTACTTTTGAAAAACTTTAACCTTGGTCATATTTTTGGAATGGTAAGTGATAGGGCTTTGATATTTCACATGTGTATTCCTTGTGACAAGACCTTTCCATGGATACCAAAATTTTTGACCTTGTGACCTTGACCTTGGAGATGATTGACCTACTTTTGAAAAACTTTAACCTTGGCCATATTTTTTGAATGGTTAGTGATAGGGCTTTGATATTTCACATGTGCATTCCTTGTGATAAGACCTTTTTTATTGTTGTTGTTGCAATTTACATATGGTTGCCACCGGCGAGCTATGTTGTCATTCTGACAAGTCTGGTTGAATAACCCTGGATCCACCTATGATTTACCTCCAAGGGGAAAAATACCCAGCCTTATTTTATGCTTTAAACAGAGCCCCAGTTTGTGTTTACCTATTTGCACTAAGTACTGTTAATGATGATGTAAGTTGTGACGCTTTGTGTACAGTATCGAAAGCAGCAGACCTTTAGAAGTTTGTGTCGGGATTTGCACTGCATAGATTTCCATTAGATTCTACATGTAGATCTTATATATGTGGAGAGAAACCACATTATTCGATCTACAGGTATCAAAATATCAGCTGCAAATCATTGCTAATTCCAAAAATTTTAAAATATTGAAATTGATACCAAAATACCCCACTGAATTCTTAATTAAAACACATCAGCAAAGACATCACAATGCAAAATAAGCTGAAAAAAGCATCAAATAGTGCCAAACAATTCTGAATCAATGACTTTGTGCGAAAGGGAGGGGGGCTTCGTTTTTCTGCTTCATCTGGGCTTGTCTTCTAGCAGGAAAGGGGGGGGGGGTTAAAAGAGGGTCTGCTGGGTTACCAGAAATACACATACTTTTTAAGGCCTTGGTGAAAAATATCATTATAACATTACCGGTAATATGTCACTTAAGATTTCCATAAGTCAACAAAGGGATATCCCAATTACCCAGGAATTTACCCCTCATTATATTATAGTGAAACCTACCATGTACATATACTAGTATTATATCGTGATATTGATAGTATATCTACACAATTAATAGCATAAATAGTATAAGAATATAGCAGCAAATTTCCTACAGACAACATTACATTGCAATGTGATGGTAACGTCATATGACAGCAAAATCAATGTAAAATATAGCTGACCATCCTGTCTTCAAATTAGTGTAGAATCGCAACGGGATGTCCTATTCTCAAAATTTCAATTGATTTATACTCTGTAAATCCTGTATTTTCAATGATCAATATTTGTCCCAGTTTTGAAATTGGGCTGATTTTGGCCCTTACCGCTCCTTGCCCTTTATAGAATTTGTTGGAAATGCAAGTAAGAATGATCAGAATCCTCCTTTTCTCACATCTATTTACAATATTTTTGTTTTTGAACTCAGTAAAAGAAGCAAAAGCGGAGTCCGAATCAAAAACGAAAATCCAGGCAGAGATTTCGAATTTCTCTGTAATGGGTGCATAGATTTTGATGAAAATGTACAAATAAATCTATGTGTTTTGTTTGATTTTTGAATAATTAAACATCTTAGATAATCAGATGTAAACTGAAATTCAAACACTAAAAATAGTAGTCCGAATGCGAGTTGAAAAATCAAAATAAGCATCACCTGATCACCTCATGATTAGATTAAAGGATCTCGTTAAAACTTTCAGAATTTGTAAGAAATGCAATTTAGAAAAAAACCAAATTTTTAGCTCTATTGGTCAAAGACCAGTCGAGCTTATGCGATCGCCCTGTGTCCGTCGTCCGGCCGTCTGTCTGTCCGTCCGTTAAACTTTTCTTGTGAGCGCGAATCCTCTGAATCTGTGAATAGTACAAAATAAATTCTTTTTGCGTTATAATGGGCCTGTGGTCTAGTTGTGCATCTGATATTTTGTTTGAGCCCCAGACCCCCAGGGTCTTGGAAAATGGGTGTGGTCATTTTCTCCTATATAATTCTATGTAATCTTGTGAGCACCAATTCTCAGAAAGCGTAATTGATAGAAAGATAATTTTTTTTACTTTATTCTCAGTCTGTGGTCTAGATTTGCACCTGATATTTTGTTTGAGCCACTGACCCCCAGGGTCTTGGAAAATGGGTGTGGTCATTTTCTCCTATATAACTCTATGTAATCTTGTGAGCACCAATTCTCAGAAAGTATAATTGATAGAAAGATAATTGTTTTTGCATTATTCTCAGTCTGTAGTCTAGATGTGCACCTGATATTTTGTTTGAGCCCTTGACCCCCAGGGTCTTGGAAAATGGGTGTGGTCATTTTCTCCTATATAACTCTATGTAATCTTGTGAGCACCAATTCTCAGAAAGTATCAGTGATAGAAAGATAATTGGTTTTACTTTATTCTCAGTCTGTGGTTTAGATGTGCACCTGATATTTTGTTTGAGCCCCTGACCCCCAGGGTCTTGGAAAATGGATGTGGTCATTTCTCCTATATAACTCTATGTAATCTCATAAGCATCAATTCTCAGAAAGTATAATTGATAGAAAGATAATTGTTTTTGCATTATTCTCAGTCTGTGGTCTAGATGTGCACCTGATATTTTGTTTGAGCCTTTGATCCCCAGGGTTTTGGAAAATGGGTGTGGTCATTTTCTCCTATACAACTCTATGTAATCTTGTGAGCACCAATTCTCAGAAAGTATAACCGATAGAAAAATAATTGTTTTTGCATTATTCTCAGTTTGTCGTTTAGATGTGCACCTGATATTTTGTTTGAGCCCCTGACCCCCAGGGTCTTGGAAAATGGGTGTGGTCATTTTTCCTGTACAACTCTCTAATCTTGTCTAATTTTCAGAAAGTATAATTGATACAAAGATAATTCTTTTAACATTATTCTTAGGCTGTGATCTAGATGTGCACCTGATATTTTGTTTGAGGGCCTGACTCTCAGGATCTTGGAAAATGGGCATGGACATTTTCTCCTATACAACTATGTAATCTTGCTGGCATCAATTCGCAGAAAGTATAATTGATAGAAAGATAATTAATTTTACATTATTTTCAGTCTGTGGTCGAAATGTGCACCTTTTAATATTTGAACCCCTGACCCCCAGGTTCATTGAAAGTGGGTGTGGTAATTTTCGTCTATGCATGTATAACTCTATCATGTTATCTTGTGAACACCAATTCTCTGAAAGTATAATTGAAAGAGAGTCAATTCTTTTTCCATTATATTAATCATTCTCTGGTCTTGTATTTTGTTTGAGCCCCTGATCTCAGGGTCTTGGAAAATGAGTGTTGCACTTAGATTAATTTGAGCAAGCATCCAGGAGAGCTTCAGTCTCATCAGAGACTTCTGGTTTTCCATTGCTCTTGTTTTTTTTTCATTGTGATAGTCAACATTTAAGTTTTTACTTTATGATGTACAGAAGCCGAGTCTAAGGCAAAACTTCGAGCTGAGATTTTTATTTTATTTTAAAACGTTCAAGATTATCACAAATTGATTTTTTTTCCAATTTGAAAAAAAAGTTTATACCGGTAAATACAATTTATTTTCAAATTTGAAAAAAAAAATTACGAGTCCTTAATTTGTTAAAAGAATTTTTTTTCCTGTGATATGTTAACTCAGACTATCACTGGTTTATAAATGATTTTCGCTGAATAATTTGATTATTAGGTGAATAGTGATTGTAATTACAGGGTTTGGGATATGTCCATCCAAAGTTTCAATCAAATATTTATTAAATACAAATTTTATTAGCAAAAATCCCAGGAAAATAGGTGGCAACTGGTCCTCCACCAGTAGAGAGAGATCAGTCATAGTTTCAGGGTAAACTGAATTTCTATTGTATGCATGTAAAGTTATGGAGTAAATATAGGTTAAAATGGATGATTTCTAATGTTGAACATTGCCCTGTAAATGTGTAAAATCAAGGACTTATAAATAAGTCCTTGGTAAAATTAATCTTCAGGTGTTTTGCCCTCTTCACCTCTTCCATGGCTTTGCCGAACCCATTGGGGCCTCAAAACAGCCTCTAATCCACCCAGACTGAAAGGTAGAGGTTCAGGACACTATTTTTTCCAAATCACATGCTGGAACCTCACCCCATCCCCCCCTCCCCCCAGCCCACCAAAAAGCATTCTAGATTTGCCTTTGTGTTCAAAGGTCAAGGTCATAAAAAAATATGAAGGTATAGTAGTCTGCACATTTACTAAATCATTAAATGGTGTAGAATCGTCCAAACTTCCACAAATGTTGGCCATACGGAGAATATGAACACTATTTATTTTAAAGTCACAAGTCAAAGGTCAGTGTCACAGTGGTCATTATGAGAATGTCACAGTGGTCATTATTTAAGAAATAAAAAATGACAAGCCGGGCTCTATTGTCTCATAATGCCCGAGCGTCCTCTGCCAATCACATTTATTACCGAGCCGCGTCAGCGGCGAGGTGATAAATGTGATTGGCTGAGGACGCGAGGGCATTATGAGACAATAGAGCCCGGCTTGTCATTTTTGGCTGGATTGCAAAGCAATTCGGGTCTATAGATTGATGATGTCCGTCTGTCCGTCCGTCTGTCCGTCCGTCTGTCTGTCCGTCTGCCGTCAACATTTTGGTTAAAGTTTCTGGTTGAGGCAAAATCTAAGGAACTATATGCAGTAGAAACTTTATATTATACATGAAGGTTGTCCATGACAAGACCTTTCAATATATGCCGTAACATTTGACCTAGTGACCTTGACCTTGGACTATGACCTAGTTAAAGATTTTGGTTAAAGTTTCTGGTTTAAGCAAAATCTATGGAACTGTATGCAGTAGAAACTTTATATTATACATGTAGGTTGCCAATGACGAGACCTTTCAATTTATATCGTAACATTTGACCTAGTGACCTTGACCTTGGACTTTGACCTAGTTAAAGATTTTGGTTAAAGTCCCTGGTTTAAGCAAAATCTAAGGAACTGTATGCAGTAGAAACCTTATATTATACTTGTAGAATGCCAATAACGAGACCTTTCAATTTATGCCTTAACATTGGACCTAGTGACCTTGACCTTGGACTTTGACCTAGTTAAAGATTTTGGTTAAAGTTTCTGGTTTAAGCAAAATCTAAGGAACTGTATGCAGTAGAAACCTTATATTATACATTTAGGTTGCCCATGATGAGACCTTTCAATTTATGCTGTAACATTTGACCTAGTGACCTTGACCTTGGACTTTAACCTAGTTAAAGATTTTGGTTAAAGTTTCTAGTTTTAGCAAAATCTAAGGAACTGTATGCAGTAGAAACTTTATATTATACAAGTAGGTTGCCTCTGACAAGACCTCTCAATGTATGCTGTAATATTTGACCTATATGTAGTCACCTTGATCCAGTTGGTGACAAAAACTTACTTTGCAATCTGGCCATACCGTCTTTAGCGGTGTTTTATTTATTTCTATTCTAATGATGACCAAACTTAGACCTTTTGACAAAATCTATTCTTGGTAAAAACCAGTTCCTGCCGGTTTATCTGCTTTCAGAAAATGGGTAGGCATGGCTTATCGCTATAGGGCCTATATTGGAGAATAGAGCCCGGCTCACTTCTGTTGTCTTAATAGGGAAAAAAGATCAAGTCATATTAGAATAAAAGAGAAAACCTTGTGAGTACAATAGAAGACAGACTAAAAGTTGTAGAATCACATGTATGCTTCTTCTTCTTCTTCCTGCTTATATTTTCCTCCACTGCTTGGAGTACCATTCTTACGAACATAAACGGTATAAAAACATGTATGATTTAAATAAGATTTCAGGGATAAAAAGGATAAAAGAAATTAAAAAAAAAACAAAGCATGTTACAGGGAACTGAGTGTATAGTTAAACTTAATTGTGTGACATATTTGAAATGGCTTGACTTCATAAAAAGGTTACATTTTAAAATGTTTTAAAAAACTTTACTTGACTATAAAAATGCCTTAATTCGCCGGAAAACTAACCCTCGCTGTCCATCAATACATTTTTATCTCAAGTTTAGAGCACCTTTGACTGTGCAAATAATAACATAACCCCCTTGAAAGTGATTCTAATGTATGAATGTTCTGACCTGTTTGCAGGTTTAGGGGCACCGATTTTGATGTACAGTCAAGAATTATTTGTATTAATAATGAGTCACTTGGGTTATGTACACCATGATTTTGTAAAACATGAATGATTTTATCGGTGAAATCCCCACTGTCCAGCTCTGGACATTCCAGTAGAAAATGACACATATCCTCTTTATCTTGACTACATAGATTACGGAGGTCAGGCGTTTTGTGGTATGCATGTAGTCTTTTGTCGGTTTCAAGGGGATTTGTGCTTTTGTTGTCTTTTAACTGGACAATACTGTGTTTGGGTCACAGTTCAAAATGGAGGATTCTATTGGCAGGACTTCCATAACACTAATGACTATAAATGACTACTCAAATTAAACCTAACAATTTTGCCTTTTCAAACTTTAGATCAGTAATTCAATTAGGGATCTATACACAAGTACAATATATCACTGTTTTGTGTCCATTTGAGTGGTCATACTGTTCTTGCTAGTCTGTTAGTCTCACAAGATCTTGTATTTTATTATTGGAAGACTAGGTTACTACATGTATCAATATGAAATCCATGTACAGAAATGCAGAAATTTAAACCTTATATTAAAACTTATGAACTGTAGACTTCTTTTACAGATGACATAATAAAGAAACGCTTACTGATAGAGGGGGATGGAGGGAATGATGATAAACGACTGAATAGTTTGCTGAAGTCTTTTGTACGTTGGTGTAATTCTGACGAAGGAGATGAGGACAGGTAAATTTCCATCATGATATTATTAAGCTCTTTATTTGACGAAAATAAGTATGTTTTGATGATACACAAGTAAAGCAATGACTTGGAAGGACAGTATCTATAAACAATTGTCTCATTAAGGCCCATTGTCTGAAATTGTAGAAAAATCATGGAAAATGGCACATTTACAAAAATTTCCTCACAATCACTGGTACCCATGGAGATGTCATGTAGACATGTATGAATATTCAAACCTGAATGCAGTTTTCACCAATTGTTTGTGACATTTTCATTCATATTTATGAGGCATTACATCAAAACGACCTCATTACTGTTTTCCACAAAATTTAAACAATTTGAATACCTTGAATATGGATAAATTTGCCAGGAAATGTATTTCATAGTTATTTAACTTTTAAGTTTATTAATTTATTGTAGCAACTTGGCCCATCAGAGAATGCTTGCACAATTAGCACAAAGTGAATACACCATCGAAAAGTCACTTTATGTACATCGGATGAACTTGAGGGAGCAAGAAAATTATGAGAAACTCTGTAAACAAATTGGTAAGCTTTGATTTAGAATTTTTCTTATGATATGAAATAATGAATTGGAATTTGTCTTCAGTTTCCCTTTTATAAAGACTGAAATGAAACTATGCTCTTGTGGAATCTGTTATAGCAAAATCTATCCTTAGCTTTGAGCATTCACCAAATTTTATTTTTACCCCATATGTAATAGTGTGTCATATCTGAGATAAATTGCCATTGTCATAGAAAGTATGAATAAAATCTAAATTCAGTAAAATATATTTTTGAGTGCAAATCTGGCAAACTTTTTCCAAATCTGGGGTATAAATATTTTTCAATAAGGTGCATACAGTATATACCCCTTACTGAATAAAATGCTTAAAAAAAGGATTTTTTAAGCTATTTGACTTTTTTCCTGGTACAGTAATCTCTGGAAAGTAGAGCATCAATTTGTTGTGTTTAGTATAAACTTAGATGAAGACAGTGGAGATGATTTTTGTTCAATTAAGTTCAGAAAAACAGACTGAACATTTTCATTTTTAGCTCACCTCAACGAAGTTAAGTGAGCTTATGCCATACCCCACGCGTCTGTGTCCGCATCCGCATCCGGTAAAGAAGTTTGGGGTAGATCAGTATTTGGCAAAGTACTGATGCTACAGTAACCAAACTTGCACAAGTGATTCAACTTGGGATGCTGAGGTGACCCGTGCATTGGTTGCTGCATCTGACCTACAATTTCCGCTTGAGTGACTTGGTTAAGAAGTTTGGGGTAGGTCAGAGTGACTTTGTTAATAAGTGTGGGGTAAATCAGTATCTGTCAAAGTAAAAATACTACAGTAACCAAACTTGCACAAGTGATTCATCATGGGATGCCGAGATGAACCAATGCATTAGATGCAGCATCTGACCTACTTTTTCCTCTTGAGTAATTTTGCCTTTAAAAGCCTACATTGAGCAAAGTATAAGTGCTACATGTACCAAACCTGCATATTGGATGTATCTTTGATCAAACTTTCATAAAATGACCTTGACCTACTTTTTCTGCTTGAGTGATTTTGCCTTTAAATGCCAATATTGAGCAAAGTATAAGTGCTACATGTACCAAACTTGTGTATTGGATGTATCTGTGATCAAACCGTCATAAAATGACCTTTACCTACTTTTTCCACTTAAATGATTTTGCCTTTAAAAGCCAATATACTTGTACTTAGAAATATGTTTGAATTGAATTTTGCTGCCACGAGGTGAGCTTCGTAATCTGTGATTACCTATGTTTAGATATGATGTATTGTGATACAAATTTTTTTTACAAATGTTGATCTTTTTCATCTTCTCAGTGATCGTTTTGATATACTTTGGTTCCTTTTGACAGAATCAAAAATAAAGGAAGCTACAGAGAAAATAGCTGAATGTAAGAGTGAACTTCAGCAGGCAAAAAGGATCCGTAAAAACAGACAAGGTTTGTTGTTCACTCTCGCATTACGCATAAAGTTAATCATATGTATGTTAAACACATAGTTAGCCGTAGTATCAAAAATTGCAAACTAAAAATTTACATGTATATCACTAAAAGTTTTCTACTTTCAATTTCTTTAATCTAGACTCTTAAAAAAAGAAAAGAAAATTTTAAGATGAGTCCTTTGTCAAAGGCTTTGAGATATATTTTGCTATATGAGTCATATATGGACATTGAGAGTCTATCAAGTAGGAAAGAAAGGTACTTTGTCAAAATAATGCTCTGATAATCTTTTATTTGAATTCAGAGTACGATGCCCTTGCAAAAGTCATTCAGCAGCATCCAGATCGACAAAGTACAACAAAGTAAGATAATGAGTTTATACAAATCAATCAACCATTGCTTTACAAGGACTGTGGATTGCGGAACAGTTCTGTTTTCTGTAGCAGAGGTCTTTTGCTTGTCTAGGCTGTAGGTTATATCTGGGCTAGCCAGTGACATGTAGACTGACCTCTACTGGCTCTGGAAGTTAATATACCATTGAAAGTTTAAATATAACACACTTCTCAAAAACTCCATAGCAAGATACAAGATACTTAACAACTTTCTTACCAATTGGGCCCATTTAAAGGCATATACAAGCATTACATGTACGAAAATGTCCGAAATTTGAAATTAGAAATATTTAAAAAGAGAAAATGATCGTAGGAATGACAGTTGATCAAAACAGAGAAATGTTCACATTGGAATGATCTGTATTGTACATGTACCACTGATGTATAAGTTACTTTCATATTATCACACACAAATTTTCCAACACCATCAAGAATACATTTTGATTCAGAATTAAGCAAATATAACATCTTATCTTTATCATTTAGACTTGTGAATAACGGAACTTCTCTCTGTATGATGGAAAAAAAATTAAATGCATCAAGGTGTTTTTCATAAATTAAGCCTTGCATCAAGGTATTTATCATAGCAAACATGAGTACTTTTAAAGGAAATTTTAATGGAAGTTTGTAAGGTTTAGTGCTTTGAAAATAGATTTGTCTCTCCTTTTCTATTTTTCGAAAAATTCGAAATATTATGAAAGTGCAGCTAGGTTCTTTAAGCTTGATACATAGTATCCAAATTATAGAATGAAAATGTTGGATGTCAAAGGTCAAGGTCTCAAGTTAAAGGTATTATGACAAGTGTTTATTATGCTGTTTGCAGTATTTTTGTTGTTTAAAGAGATAAAGAAGTAACTTTAGAAATATTTATTGACAGGCAGCTTGAGACACTGGACAAGGATGTTACTTTACTTGAAGAGCAGAAAGAAACATTGGAACAGAAGGTTGTACAAATTTATACATGCATACTCAAAAAAGTAATACGGCATAACTTTAAAAATCTTTTTAATTTGAAAAAATAAACAATATAGCATAACTATTATAGACATTTGTTGTATACATTGATTCTATCATTCCGTGATGAAATGATTGGGATTGGAAAGAACAATAGTCGAGCATAATTATTAGAGTAAATTGCTACAGTACATTGATTCTGTCATTCCATGATAAAATAATTTGGATGGGAAACTACAATATTTATTTTTTATCGATGTACGATATAAGTTAATGGATCTGAAAGGCTTGATTGACATATATATGTAAAAATATGTGTAATTTTCATCTTTTTAGTTGGACCTGAGAAGGAAGCAGTTCCATGTCCTCATAGCAGCAATTCATGAAATGGAAAAGATTTTAGAGGGTATGTATACAGAGTACATATATAACAAGACTAGGAGGTGTATTCCTTTTGATTCCCAATACACAATGAAAAGAACAAAAAACAATTATGTCTGTAAGTAAGAAGGTCAACTTGTTATAAAGAGAAATAGTAAAAATCTGAAAGCTGCATTCTATCGGAACAATAAATAACAAGACCAGAAAGGGTACATTCCTTTTGTTTAAGCAATGATTTTGATTGTTGTACCAGGGGTAGGACATAGTTGAAGAATGGATTAGCAGACTGTTCATTGCCCGTGAAGAAAGTAGTTACTTGCATTTTATGGGTTCCTCCAAAAGAATTGTTTTTAGGCCAAGAAAAAATGTATTTTACCCTCTGCATCTTCTAAGTGTTTGTTTGTATTGATTTGCAATAGAAAGATCCTCATGACATTGACATGGAGATAACTGTGAGAACTAAAAAAAAAACAACCCAAATTAGAGGAAACAAAATTTATTTCAAGAAAAAAAAGAAATAAAGTAAAAACCAGTCTAAGTTACTCAATAAATGTACATGTACTTATTTTTTTTTCCATTTATCATTTTATATCTCTGTTGGTATGTGTGTATGTATTTCTGTATTTCTAAGACTTTCTCTGATTATTAAAAGAAGATAATGTCACCAAATCAATTAGCATAAAAGAATCAGAGATACTTGTAATTCTCATTATTTTACACAGAGGATGAAGTCAAGGATGAAGAAAATGAAAGCACCATGGACACAAGCTGATTTCTGAGGGAACACTCTGTTACTGATAGAGGTCAAACTGTAGACATCACCAGCAGGGCTGGGTAAATGAAAACAGGACATCTTATATCTCAGACCTTTGGTTTACTTCTTTTTGAAGTCTTGAGGATTGGCTTAGTATTAGTCAGTGAATGGAGAAGATCTGAAAAAAATGAAACTTGAAAGTTTGAGAAGTGTTCCATAGTGTACCACATGATACTTTCATAGGTACATGTATTTGTTTATGTAATTATTTTCGTATGTTCCAAGATCATGGGCATCTTATTGTTATGTCTGTTACTTGCTAGTTGTCTATTATTTCATAATTTACCTTCATCTCCTGACCAAAACAAGATACATTTTTTACAATATGATATTTGGCATGTATACATGTACTTCTATAAATGCTGTAAATTGTGGTCAATATCCTTTGGACACAGAATGTTACCTTCACATGTACTCTTCCAATTAGATTAGGTACATACATAAGAGTAATGTTATATCTAAAAAACAATACACGATTCACAAATACTCCTTGCTTAGAATTATCATATATTCACCTTCATTGTTATTCTGTAATGCATTACCATCATATTTGCATGAAAGTGTTTCTATGTACAAATATACATGTATGCATTGATTTATATGTTAATTTTGAAATCATGATTAAAAATCAAAGCAATATTTTTTCTCTCTTATACATAGTATGTTTATACCAATTCTGAAGGAAACATGTAAGCTTTGATATACACTAAATTGTAACACACCAAAAAGAAGCATATGCAATACCCTTCGACTCTGCGTTTTGGACTGTGCATTTGGTTTTAGAGGAAAAAAGTACTACATGAGGAAAGTTTGTGTGTACATATTTCATCTTCATATGCTGAGACAAACTGCACTTTTGATATGTATTGTTTGTTAAACATGATAATGTTCGCTCATATTTTATTTATGTTGTGAGTACTAAATGAAATATTACATGAATTACAAACATTTATGCACGCTCGACATCCTCAAGAGTTAAAGTACTTTGGCTGACTTTGTATTTTTAGATCACATGAGCCAAAGGCTCAAGTGAGCTATTGTCATAGCGATCCGTCCTATGACTGTTGTTTGTCCTGAACTTTTCACATTTTCGACTTCTCCAGAACTACTGAAGGGATTTTGATGAAAGTTGGTAGATATGAAGTACTCACGGTCCCCTACAAGTGTTGTTGTTTTTCTTTCACACCATCACAAGCAAAAGTAGGTCACTGGGATACCCTCCTTTGACAAACTTTTTCAGAACCTAGGCACATATCGACAAACCATAAGCATCAGGATGATCAAGAAGGATGTCTCAACAAGTGTTGTTGTTTTTGGTTGCAATCAGAAGTCAATTTTTTTGATTGTTTCTTTGAATTAATCTATAAATTTGTGGTTTTGTGAACTCATTTACTGCATAATAAAGCAGATTTAGGTAGTATTTATGCTGTTTATTTGAAGGGGATTCCCATGCACTAGATTATTTGCGTATCACGTGACGTACGACCGTGATATGCCTAAGGAAAGATTTATATAAATATCGAGAAGTACCCGTCAGTCATTCAGTCTCAGAGTTGAGCAGATAAGGCAAAATCATTAGAATTCCAATGGAACAGTCGCGAACCCCAGAATAAACTGGATTCCAAAGCGAGAACAGGTGCCCGGGGAGAGTCTGCATCACCTTTTTGCATGCAACACCTGTCGTAACAGCTCCACGAAAACTTGTCAAATTCGGTGATTGTCTCGATGTACATATTTGTATAAATATCGGGCAAAGATGTCTTGTTTGGTGATGATAACAGCCATTCAATCAAAAAGGGATCTAATATGCTTTTATAAGATCCCCGTAGCGACCGAGGAACTTCCTCAATGATGATTTCAGCCGTTTTGTACTAGTTGCAAGCGACAAAGCACGTTGTGTAACGTAGCTTAAAACTAATCGCATGCAACTTTCGAAAGTCGCATGCAACTTTTTTTCGGATGAGAACATGTTCTATTCCTTGCTATTAATCGCATGCAACTTTTAGCGTTAACCAATAAAAATGCCGGGAATTCCTTGTAATTTCAACCCTTATTTGGCGAATTTTGGTCATATCAATTACATTGACAATAAAATGACGACTTTTCTCACAAAGGATCACAGTACGCTTACTGCAAGATTTTTTTATTTCAAAATTGTGATTTTCTGCCCTCTCTTCGTCGAGAAAGTTATGTTGATGTAATTGTAATGATAATTGTAAATTCATGCTGTTTTATCTGTTGATAACACATTTTGTTAGTAAACTTTAGGCAGAAAAGGTATGAATTTAGCACAAAATATATGCAATTAGTTGCAACGTGTAACAGTGTGAGTCGCTGCGACTCGTTCGACAGTAAAATCTCTGCAATTAGTTGCATGCAACTAATCGCGTCGTTAGCAGCACCGCAATCCCTCTCAAATAGAAGAAAAAAAAAGAAAAACTTTGATACAAGAGAAACGATACCAAGGTCTCGATAAAGAACTTAGAATGTATAGCAAGGTGTCTTTAAGATCATTTCCAGAGGGACATTGCAACAACATCGTACATATGTATGAAAGCAATGACACTACAACAACAAACATGTCTATCGCATGTCAAGTCAATGACTTCATATAATATGATGTACAGAAAGATACAAACTTTCCTGAGGTGTTACATTCCTAAGTCCCATGCCTATGTTAATTAACTACAACGACTTCGATTTGAGGGCAAAGCGAATACAAAATAGAGTGTATGTCTTGAATCGAAAGCAGCCTCCTTATCATAAATTGTTCTAGTATACAATATCATTTCGTTTATCTTGTATTTAAATGCTTTTAAAAGTAATTTGATCACTTTTACTCATTTATGTCACACTTATGCCCTTTGCCGTGTGGAGCTCGTAAAAAGTTCTCCGCGAGGGGTTTGACAGTAAGTGTTTTGAATATTTTTCCTTGACGTTGTCGCCATGGCACTTTCTATATAGACTTAACCTCAGACAGTGCATATATTTTATATATTGTTTTCATTTTCTTGCGTGAACATCGACAGCGGGTGCGGCTAGCCAACAAGGGGATGCTTACTCCTCCTGGGCACCAAGTCCCACTCCAGCTTGCTAGGGGTCCGTTGAGTCTCATTATGGTGCTCTATTGTTAGTGCTGTTGAGATTATCGTCAGGGTCTTCTTTAACTCATTTATGTCACTTATGCCCTTTGCCGCGTGGAGCTCGTAAAAAGTTCCCCGCGAGGGGTTTGACAGTAAGTGTTTTGAATATTTTTCTATGACATTATCGCCATGGCACTTTCTATATTATATAGACTTAACCTCAGACAGTGCATGTATTTCATATATTGTTTTCATTTTCTAGCATGAACATCGACGGCGGGTGCGGCTAGCCAACAGGGGATGCTTACTCCTCCCGGGCACCTAGTCCCACTCCAGCTTGCTAGGAGTCCGTCGATGCCCAATATGGTGCTCTATTGTGAGTGCTGTTGAGATTATCGCCAGGACCTTCTTTAACTCGTTGAAGATGAATATAATATGCAATGTGCATTCATCTTAAAATATTTTAATATTCTTGCAGACATATTTTTATATTCATACGAAGCAGACTTAATTCAGACATTGCTCTCTACTGAGCGAAAGCACCTCGCATACTAGCATCAGTTCAGTTTTATCTACAGAAACATAGATTTGTTTTGTCCATTAATAATCCGAATTTTAAGGATCACCTCCATGAAATCTATCCTCATGAACTATAGATCAAGGAAACAACTTGAAATAATCGAAATTAAAGGAGGTTAACATCTTCGCACCATCTCACCAATGCTATTTTGAACATAGATATTTTTTTTTTGGATATGCGACTGAAACGACCCTACAGGAAATTTGGAGCTGCGAGCTCTCTGTAAAGTAAATGTACAAACGGCCCTTGATTTTTCTCTTAAAATAAATTTCATGAGGAATACTTGATATCTCTCATGAAAATACACGAATGTTTACCGCTTTTCATGAAAAGAATAATATCACCAAACAATGTGCCATTTAACTGTAATGACGCCATGAAGTGACGTCATTTTGACGTTATTGACAAAATATGGCGAAAATTGCTAGGAATTTTGTCTTTTGTCGTAGAATTCATTGTGGCCGCATGCGTTAACTGAGATAAAACTTTTATGACAAGAGGATATAACGATAATCTTTCACATATAAATTTTCCATCATAGTTAATGCATGCGGCCATTGCTAATTTAATAGAAATATTGAGTTTTTGCATCAATTTTGCCGAATATGACCTATTTTAGTGTTTTCAAAGGGCTGAAAGGTGTTGATAAAAGCAATGTTTACAAAAAGTAGATTCGTGATTCAGTAGAGAACGTTTCAAAATGTCAAATAACACTTAAAAATTCTATGAAGTACAATGTTCCGAATTTATCAAAATTAGGGCCAATATCGGGCTTCGTGGCCCTACCCTTTTGAATTTAAAAAATAAAACAAGAGGGCGCTACTAAAATGATTTTTGGCGGCTCTGCTGAAAGCATCACTGATAAGAATATTCGAAACACGTGTCTGGTGCAGAAGGTATAGATTTGGAACACTTCCGTATTATTATTATACAAACTTATTTCTTGTTAAAATCGTTACCCGTGACTTTATCCACAAGAATTGACTCAAAACAAGGCAAACGTTACAGACACAGAAACACCATTTTTGGACCTAAAAATCAAAATTGTCATGGAGAAATTCATACAAGTGTATATGACAAACGAGATGATTTTGGATTCAACATAGTAAATTTCCCCTGGCTTGACGGTGATGTCCCTAGATTGCCGTCATACGGTATCTACATTTCACAGCTCATCCGGTATGCTAGAGCACGTACTGATGTTTTGGATTTTCATTATAGAAATTTACAAATTACAAAGAAACTTCTAGGTCAAGGCTTTTGCTTTCATAGACTAGTAAAGACTTTACAAAAATTATGATCAACTTCTTTTGAAATTCGGACCCATACAAGCAACAGAGTATATTACTTTAGGTATTTCACAGCCTGCATTTTATGGTGACATAATTAACAAAATAAGAAGGATCAAAGGTAGACAGCATATTTATCGAAAATGTGTCAAAGTCATCAATTTAAACGCCTTTTATACCGTGAATATGATCCTAATGTCACCAGACGGACACTAAGCTTGGTCCACGTTGCCAATTTATCTATTCTTAAATGATGCTATTCAATTTGAAGACGTTTACATTTATACCACTTGGTGAGTGTCACTGCTGGTGGACCAGGAGTCCCCGAGGGCACATGTAGCCAAGTTCGATCAATTTCGGTTGATCGTTTCTTCAACGCATTCTAAACTTCTGTTATCAAAATTTCTTGAAATTTCTAAAAAGTGGGTCCTGTAGCATCATATTCCACCCATCCTGCTACGTCTTTATGTACACTTTTTCGACATAGTAACTTTCATACTTTTTTTTTTGGGCATATTACATTGTTTAGATTTAGGATCATTGATGAGGGTTAAGTACCCGAAACGTGCATGTCTGGTCCACGTTGCCAATTTATCTGTTCTTAAATGATTCTATTCAATTTGAAGACGTTTACATTTATACCACTTGATGAGTGTCACTGCTGGTGGACCAGGAGTCCCCGAGGGCACTTGCAGCCAAGTTCGATCAATTTCGGTTGATCGTTTCTTCAACGCATTCTAAACTTCTGTTATCAAAATTTCTTAAAGTTTCTAAAAAGTGGGTCCTGTAGCATCATATCCCACCCATCCTGCTACGTCTTTAGGTACACTTTTTCGACATAGTAACTTTCATACCTTTTTTGGCATATTACATTGTTTAGATTTAAGATCACTGATGAGGGTTAAGTACCCGAAACGTGCATGTCTGGTCCACGTTGCCAATTTATCTGTTCTTAAATGATTCTATTCAATTTGAAGACGTTTAAATTGGTACTTGACCAATCTACAGTCTTGTACGAGCACATTCTTAAGATTTGCACTCTGACTGACTGTGACAACGGGACTCCATGACCGGCCCTGTCCAAACCTCCTTAGACAAGACAGGGCCCCGACCATTTGTCCTCTCTGAATGTCAGTCGGACTCCTCGGATGATAACATATATGAGCTCGCCACAGCCGGCAGAGCACGGACTGTTTTACGCACGTCCTCTTTTTATATCCATTTACATATTCCTCTATGTTGCTTGGACCCCAGTGTTTTACGGTCTTGTTTGTGTGTGTAACAGTGAGGAGGTTGTTTTACACCATAATTGTGCGTTCTTCGAGACCTCTGGGAAATCGGAGTAGCAGGAGGGTTGTGCGCACGTAATCCAGGATAACCACACCTTCTGCTATTTCCGTGGCAGATGGCCGTCCTAAGTCGGCACCGGTTGCCCATTGGTCTCGTTGGTTTATATGTAGTCCTTTGTGTTTGATGTTTCTGTGCTGTGCGTTGACGTTCCTCGTCCCTTATGCGTCTCTTTCTGTTTTTGCATTGGGTGTTTTGGGGTTCTGCTGTGGGTTTTGCAACCTGTTGTTGTTGGAGATCCCCTCCTTTGTTTCTGTGGGTGTCTGTTCTGTTTTTTTTTGGGGGGGGGGGGGTTGCATGGGTGTTTTGGGATTTTGCTGTGGGTGCTGCAACCTGGTGTTTATGGAGATCCCCTTATTTGTTTCTGTGGGTGTCTGTTCTGGGTTTTTAAGGGGACTCTTAGTTTCCTCTCGGTCTGTCTGTCCGTCCGTCTGTCTGTCCGTCCCTCCGTCTGTCCGAATATCAGTTTTCCGGACTTTTTTCTGCAACGGATAGAGATATTAAGATGAAATTTGATACACAGCTTGGTCTTGAATAGTTACAGAGCAAGTATGACATTTGTCCTGCTTGACCCATTTTTCGCGGAGTTATGCCCCTTGATGACTTGGAAAATTCAGTTTTTGTCAGTTTTCCGGACTTTTTTCTACAACGGATGGAGATATTCAGATGAAATTTGATACACAGCTTGGTCTTCGATAGTTACAGAGCAAGGTCGACTTTTGTCACGCTTGACCTATTTTTCGAGGAGTTATGCCCCTTTATGACTTGGAATATTCAGTGTTTGTCAGTTTTCCAGACTTTTTTCTGCAACAAATAGATATATACAGGTGAAATTTGATACTCAGCTTAGTCTTGGATAGTTACAGAGCAAGTTCAACTTTCGTCACACTTGACCTCTTTTTCGAATCGATAAAGCAGATAAAACCTCAGAACTGAGCTGCGCAGACAGTAAGTTTAATTTAAACTCATATATGTATAATTGAAGAGAAATTCATAGGCAGAGTTGCAGGACATAAATAAATGCCGCCGGTAGGGGACTATATCGCTCAGCGATCATAACATTTTTTTTTTTTTTTTTGCATGGGTGTTTTGGGATTTTGCTGTGGGTGCTACAACCTAGTGTTGTTGGAGATCCCCTCCTTTCTCTGATTTTTTGAAGTGTATTAATTACTTCTTTCCAGCTCTGTGGCCTGAAAGAAGCTTCGTTTTGGCCCTTTATAGATTTGACATCATATACATTATTTTGCTATTTCGGAAACTTGTCATTCCAATAAAAGATATCATCGAAATTAAAGGAAGTTAACATCTTTTAAAACACCATCCCTCCAATGCTATTTTGAGATGTTTTGGATATGCTACTGAATCGACCCTACAGGAAATTCGGAGCCGCGCACTCTCTGTTACGTAAATGTACAAATTTAAATTTAAAAAATAAAACAAGAGGGCGCTACTGAAATGAATTTTGGCGGCTCCGCCGGAAGCATCACTGATGAGAATTTAATATTCGAAACACGTGTCTGGTGCATGAAAATTGGTTTGAAATTTTCTTCATGAAGGTATAGAGTTGGAACACTTCCGTATTATTGGATGTATATTGTACTTCTATCTTTCGACAAAAACAGCCATTTGAACACCTCACCGTATGACAAGCGTGATGATTTCACCTTCCACATAACTAACTTCCCTTTCAAGAGTAGCAACATTCCGTCCTCTCCTGCTTTAGACGTACTTACATGTAAGTATTTGTTTCTGAACTACATGCAGTTCAGTTCGCCGGGGGATGCTCCAAATGGAGCTTTACCTATAACAGACGGCTGTTGGCCGACGAAGTACGTCCAAACAAACGCGACGAAACTCGCCATAAATAAGGGGTCGTGTATAAAAAAAACATAATATATCTTTCAAAATCTCAAATAAAACTCTATTAAGACGGATACATAAAACTATATATGTATCTATTTATTTTTTTATTATTTATTACTGACTGCAGTATTAATAGAGTTTTGTTTAATTTTTCAAAAGATATATCATGGTTTTTTTATACACGACACCTTATGTATGGTGACTTTCGTCGCGTTTCGTTCGGACGCACTTCGTCGGCCAACAACCGTCTGTTATTGGTAAAGCTCCAATATGACGATTTCATTGTTACAGTCAAATGGCTTGAAAGTAAGCTACTCGTTCAGGGTGATATTATCCAATGGCTGAAATCATCATTGAGGAAGTTCTTCGGTCGCTAAGGATATCCTATAAAAGCATGTGATATCATTCTTTTCAGAATGATCAGTGACATTCTAGATTGCGATTGAATGGCTGCCAACATCACCAAACAAGACACCTTATCCGGATGTACATTGAGTCAACCACCGAATTTGACAAGTTTTCATGGAACTGTTGCGACGGTTGTTGCATGCAAACAGGAGACACTGACTCTGCCCGGACACCTGGATTCACTTCAAATACTGTTTATTCCGAGGTTCGCAACTGTTCCAATGGAAATTCTAATGATTTTGCTTTGCCTTCTCGACTTTGAGACTGAATAACTGATTGGTACTTCTTTGATGTTTATTATTTTATTAGATTAAATTTATTTATTGCGACAAAATGCATATTGCAATGGATTAGGCACAAATTGTCAAACTTCGAAATTTCTTTGAATGAGCTTTATATTTGATATCTCAGAGTGAATGTTATGCATTTTATTTCATTGTTTATTACCAGATGTCAATGTCATTGCTAGTATTGTATGCTTGTGCTCAACATGTTTATGCATGATATTGATACAGGGTCCCAATGGAATATTTAATGTATATAGGAATATGTTTGATGGGCGTCGGAATACAAAAATTCGGCCTACAAGATGTATACGATGATTTGTAGGATTTAGAAAAATAATATTTACATACTATTTACAGATATTTCGAATTCAAGTTGAGGGGTTGATTATCGTTCTGCTTGTCTTTTCAGAGGGTTTGGGCATTCTTTTTCATTTTGACTGGGTTTTATTTTTCTTTATTGAAATGGACCAGTTTTAAAAGCGTCATATCATTTTTCCTGGTCCTAATCTATTTGATCCCGCTTACTAGTCTTCTGGGGTCCTTACATGATCTGAATTACATATTTAGCCAGAAAATGACCACTTCTGTGTAAAAACCACAATGTACCACAATGTACGCTCCGCATGTACTAGTACCTTATTTCTCACTCATACACTTTTTATCTCTAGTGCTTTACTTCTGGTATATAAGTATGTTGAATATACAATGTATTTTTCGATAGAATGTATGTTCTAAGAATAAATAAACTGAACTGAACTACTTCTGGTATTATACTATGGTTAATGCTAGATTTCCTGTTTTCTAAGTGGCAAAAGCTTGTTGATGTAAGTGATTTTGTATGTATAGTATTATAAGGATGTATCCTAGCGCATCTTTTCTCTGGTATTGATCATATTGGTAGCACAAACTCAGATACTTTCTGATTAATACCAAAAACATTATTTAGGTTGATTATTTATTTAATTAATTTATATTCAATCAATTAATTAACGATATCTGTATTTTATTAGTGTATTCATATGTAGAGAATGTTTACAGAATTCCATACATTGGGAGGTATCATGAACTGAACAATTCTTTATTTGTTTTTACTCACGCAACGTTTTATCAATTTCTACCAGACGCATCTAGCAAGCGGCTCTTTCTGTCAAAATTACATAGATGATTTAAACGAATATTGTGCCGAATTCATATACACGTAACTTCTCGATCTGACTGATAGAGCATCGCATGGCAACATAATCAAATATCAGATTTTTGCTATCCACCAGGCGGCGCTGTGGGCCTCCTCCTGTGATATTGGCAGACGATCAAACTTTCCAGTATGTAACATTGGCTGCAGCAGGTTGGCGTGATCTATGGTCGAGGTGTGGATGTTAATTCAGTAGAGAAGCGATGAATTGATTTATAAACAACCAACAGGTAAGGATTATTGTCTAATTCTGCACTATCAGCAATCTGTCAAGGGAAGATCTTTTTTGGTATCTGTTTTATAATCAACTGATTCGATTTTCCTGCCTTTTATTTTGTTTGTCGTAACTCTTTTATTCCTGACATTTAACGACTCCAACTGTCAAGCTTCATCCAATTGATCCATTGAGTCAAAAGATTTTTGCTAGTTTCTTTTGTCATAATCAGAGAGAAATTTGCATGTTCGCTTCCATTAAGGATGCTTCATCTTTATTGCATGAATATGAATGAAAGAGTAAGATAATCTTACAGTTTTGAATAAGTTTCGCCTTTGTCGATGCTTAGAAAGTATATTTATTTTTCATGCTTTTTTTTTTTTTACATATGTGAGACATCCCTTTTCTATAAATGCTTTAAATCGAATAAATCCATGTTCAGTTACGTAACGATCACTTAGAATTCGTGATTGGAAATTTTGTGCCGAAAGTATAATTCTTCAAATAAATCTTTAACCATTTAATATGTTAGAAGCCTTCAGAACCGATTTAGGAAAAAAATTGCCCTTTCAACAGAGGAAGCAGCAAACCGAACTTTTAGGAAAAGTTGTCGGTCTAGGATAGTTAAAAGCATCGACATGTTTTCGTGAAGAACCAAACTCAAAACAGGCATCAATTTTCATTCCTGTTTAATAAAAGACTTCGGCAAATAAGACCGAATCGATTTTCCAGTTTAATGATTAAATTTATTTACTTTAGAAATTCGTCCGTCGATTTCTTGGAAAACGGATTAAATTTGTCCTCTTAGTACAAGGTCTCAGATAACGGTTTGCTTTAAAAAATGCATTTGGTGGAGAATTATAACGTACATAATTGTCCTTGTAACTGGTTTGAATGAAAGATGAATTCTGATGAAAAAGAAACATTTACATGTATAACAAATCTTGAATTCAGTGAAATGAAATTATCGAGAAAGATTTATAAAGGATATTCTACTTCTTTTCAGATATTCAGAACGAACTTTTTCTCGCCTTTAAGATGGAACCCTTATTGTGCATAGTCTGGAATTAGATGTAATATCCTCTTCTTCTATCCACATTGATAAAGTAGCTTACATTATTAGATTTAAGTTTATCATATAAGCTAAGAATCCATTAGTACAATTTCATATCATTCCAATACCGCAAAGGCATATGGTATTCGTCAATTTATTAAATTACGGAGTTTTAAAGAGATGAACATTCTCCCAATGATTATCAAAGTAACTGAGAATGAGCAACTCAGTTGTAAACTAAAACAAACACCAAAGTTATTTTTATGTCTAGATATAAGTACGACAGATGTTAAATTTGGGGTTTTTTTTATATAAACTAGAACAATATTCACATTTTAAATGAATAAAGATCGTTCAGTAGAATTTTGTTTCATCTTAATTTGCTAAGTTCTAGTATTTACATATCACTGATTTGTTGCGTTTTTCGAACTGGTTGCCCCTTTTTTGCGTTTTTCCTGATGTAGTTTTGATATAAGTAACTGACGAGAAAGTTCTCAAGATCCCTTTACCATTATCTTTGTATATAATCCGGATAATAACATCATTTATGAAACTGGAGACGTGTAATTTATTTCTCACAAATCTTTTAAAACGATTCAAATAACTTACCGGTCCATATGATTTGGTGCCGCGTCATTTGATTTGAAAGATCTTTTAAATAGTGTAAGAAGGCAATGCATTATGGAATTGAATTGCTTAGAGAGCGGTTTATGGACTGCTTAAAGAGACTTTAAAGATACTTTTTTTCTTTTAAGGGTACCTTATTTTCTCTTCATGAATTCATCATATTTTCTCCAGCCTTAATTCTGTCTTTTCTCCGCATGCATTTAATAAAAAGTGTTCGAATGGAACATTCCTCCTAATTACTTTACGACTTGGTGACCTTGAATTATTAACATTCTTTCGTCTGTAAACCAACTAGAACTAAGTGCATAAACAGGAAGAAAAAGTTTCAGCTATTAGACGCTCACTTTTCGTAGCATTTCTTCTGCTTCATTAGTGTTCCCCGGTATTGAACTGTCTCCTGGAAAATCGAGTTTGTGATGCCTCATGGCAATTTCTCGCAACAGTCCATTTACATAACAGGTTTTGGACAGCACGGAAAATTACACTAATTGTATCGTCACCTATATCAGGTACGACTGTACCAATTTCTCTTCACCCAGACTATGCCAAAAAGAAGTTTAGATTCCAATACAGACTTTCTATGCTATAAGAATAATCCGAATATTTTCTCTCAGTAAGGCTACTATCTTCGGTATTTTCTTCCTTGCACTTTGCATGGAAAGAAACTTCATCTTGGGTCTTCGCGAAAATAAGTAACATACGAACACTCTAAATAGTTTTGAAAATAGTGAGTAAATCAGTAAAGCGGTAGGAACTTAGCATCTTATCAACATATTATCATTTTATCAGCCTAATTTAAAACACATGTACAGCGTGTGCCAAAGTCGGAAATACAATTATTTCAAAAGCTTTCTGAACATCTGAGAACTGTTATCAACGGGAATCTTGTATTAAAGAATCTAAGGACTAAAGAAAACTTGGTTTTGAACATTTTTTATCATCTCGGCGATACATTAACTTGTTTTTATAAGCACACCTGATTCAAATACCTAAAATATAGATATCTGTCCGTCATCTGTCTCTTGGTGCAAATAAACAAGTTCTTAATGTTAAACGTCTTCAAATTCAATAGCATCATTTAGAACAGATAAATTTGCAGCACTGACCAGACATGCACGTTTCGGGTACTTAACCCTCGTCAGTAATCCTTAATCTAAACCATGTATTATGGCCAAAAAGTGTGAAAATTATTATGTCAAAAAATGTACCGAAAGACGTAGCAGGATGGGTGGGGTATGATGCTACAGGACCCATATTTTAGAAATTTGAAGAAAGTTTGATAACAGAAATTTTCGAATGAATGAATGTAAGAATTGTCAATATTGAAATATATGTTAAGTTTGACACTTGCAGGATTTCTTGGTATGCAAGAACGCTCAATTAGAAAGGAAATTTGCAAAAAATAAGTCACTTCGTTTGGATGTTACACATTTTAAAATCCATATCCCCATTTAAGAACAGATACATTTGCAGTATGGACATTAAGTCAATAAGTATCCAGTATGTAATGATGCTTAGTATGTAAAACTACTCAATATTTATTGTAAGTTTACACAGAATGCCAAGAACCCAGAGAGTTAAGTATTCACGCATGTTTAAAAGATACTTAGTAAATCAGTGAATGAAAGTCAAACACTGTTTATAATCATAGTCAGAGAACATGTAATAAAACTGTAAGTATAGACACTTACTGTAGTATGTTATGATGTTTAATATATCAATGTCCGTTCTAAGAAATGACAGGATACTCAGTATGTTATATGACATTCAATTTGGCTAAGTGAAAGTCAAACCCAATACCCAAATTAGAGAGGATTATAAAAATATCACAATCTATGGGTATATACAAAACCAGTAAAATACTAAACAAAATCGAAAGGTAATCCACGATGACGATAAGATCAGGTGTCCGAGCGAGTAGGCATCCTTTAGCCGTGCATGAAAACGTAAAAACCTGTGAATTTGTTAAATTCCGTGTTTCTGAAGGTTCTAAACTATATGAAACACTTTAACATTATGGATAAAGAGATGTTAAAAAATGTTTAACATTTTCATTGTTTTCTTCCAAGAAATTTTGCAGTGAAAAATTCAAACGCACACAAATATATTACATGCAATTTGAGTAGTTTTCTTGGAAAGTTGCCTTGTCCTTAGAACGACGTCGTTGAACATTATGAACTTTATGAGCTTGCTCTGGTATAGTGTATCATTGCGAGATACATGTATATGATGATTGTTCTGATATGAATGTTAGGATACCCAATTTTTATCCTCATCATCATGTCTCCTCGTTCTATCATGAATTATTTAGATACACATTGCGAGTGTGTGATGATATATACCGTTATGTGGTAATTAATGTTCATTATATGATTCACACAACACTGTCTCTTCTAGCGCGAAGGAGGAAGTGATGATAACGAACAATCTCTGTGTTTTCTCCATCAGAATGAATGACATAACAGATGATAAATTCTCATCTCGCCAAACCGCTTCAAAATTAATGAGGGCAAACGGAAATTGTAAATGCCTCTATCAATTTATGCCCGAAAAATTAAGTCAGTCCAACCAAGACATCTACCATCGATGACTCCAATCTATTAAACAAATTTAATTCTCATTTGTCTTTCTTCAATTTGTTGAAATATGAAAAATAACAAAATTACAGAAAAATTTGAATTTCAATTTAATGAAAATACCGGTAAGGGTACATGCGTCTTGTTATTTTGATTTTTTCCTTATTACGAACTATTTTATCGTTTATACAA
The DNA here is from genome assembly GCA_028142955.1 of Pinctada fucata. Lineage (NCBI taxonomy): Eukaryota > Metazoa > Mollusca > Bivalvia > Pterioida > Pteriidae > Pinctada > Pinctada fucata. The sequence continues at coordinate 82,004,745 of AP027102.1, forward strand.
CAACAGTGAGTCTGTGAAACTTTTGTGTAACTAGATAAATCGGTAGTTGTTCGTAAATAATCCTAATTAATACCACGACATTTGCTTTTCATGTTGCAAGAGGCTGCTGTCCTCTGGATGTACATTGCTGTCGTGGAAATGTGCGCCTTTTATCGTATTTCTTTGTGATCTCTGTTGCCCTCGGCCTGTTGTTGATAATGTTATCTTTCTGTATCCATTGTGAGTACATTATATTTTTGCTTGTAATGTACTTTAAGGTGTCTTTTGTTGATTTTGATTTCATAGCGCTTTCTGTTCGTAAATAGAGAATAAGTGTCTTAATTTGTGTTTTGTTACGGGTATACAACACACAGCAAGTGCATTTATCGTACATGTAATGCGCGTTAGCGCATTTCATGCGATAAATGCACTTGCTGTGTGTTGTATACCCGTAACAAAACACAAATTATGACATTTATTCTATATATATGCACCATACTTGTCTTTTCTGAAATTGCCTTTTCTAGGTAAAAGAGTGACGTCAAAATTCATCTCACCGAGGGCTCAGTTTGCAGGCTAGAACAGCCGTCGCGGCATGTTTCTTTAGATCTTATGCATTGTGACGTCACGAGTGTTAATACACGAATTGCAGCACGTTCCTTTCAATAGTACTATCTCAGGGAATTGCATTGGTTATGCATATATGATGGCAACAAAGTCATGTTGAAGACATATTCCTTCCTTGTTGATTTAAAAGAATAGTTATTCTTCGAATTCTTGAATCTTATTTTATCTAAAGTATCAAAATGTTGAATTTCTTATTTTCAATAAAATGTATGAATAGTCCTAAACTAATGTATAAATTCTTTATCGCGTCTTTCTAGTTTGCTTGTTTTTTATTTCTTCTTTAATCTTCCAGTATATACCAAATGTAATTTTAAGCATTAGAATTGCATGTATAGAGTCCATCATACATCGGTCATAATGAACGTTGGCTTTTATAATGATCTGTACATAAGAGGAACAAACATTAAGCTTCATATCCAATCAGTTTCGTTTGATTGATTGCAGCTGACCGATAAAACCCACGTGATACCAAAATGTAAGAATTTCGTCTCCATTAATGGCACTTGAGATATAAACTCTGTATGGACATTATTCTTGAAATATGATTGATGGATGTTTTTTTCATCAATACTCATACCAACGCTGTGGATTTTTTTTTTTCTTTTTTTTTTTTTTTTTTTGATTACATGTATTATTATTATTTTCAATTACATGTTATAAAAAGTGAAACCTAAGATGAAATAGAAAACATCTTTTGATTGGTGGCACGATTCTATAATTTACTCTTCCTCTATTTCGGCTCCTAGCATCACTGATGAGTCAATCTCTGTTTAACTGCGCATAAGGTGCAATGAAATTTTGACACGGAATAGGTATTTCAACATTCATAATCTACTCGTCAAATATTTTGATCGACTTCTAACATGTAGATGGTCACGCCGACTTCTTAGTCACTGAGTCGTTTTTTCAGACGGCACGGTTTCTCGTCTTTCTGCCTACTTGTTTCACATTAATTGACCTTAAAAGGTCTGAAAGTCAGATTCATCAATCTGAAGTTGAATTTACTATCTTAAGAATTGACGGTTGTGTTTTTAAGTTCGACAGATTTATCTATAATATCTAACAACTCACTGGAGTAGGGGACAATTGCCTCAAATTGTAGGTATTTGCCACGTGAGTGCTTAGGTGTTTGACTCTCGTCTTTGGCAAATCTTCCCCACTGCTGTAGAAAAGTCCATTTTTGGAGGCTTCCTCTGCTACACAAAAACTCTGTAAGTTGATGTAAAATGACAGTTCGTATACGAAAATTATATTCTAAGTTGGCATGATAACTAAACTATCAGATATGTAATTTAATTTTAAAAATAGATAAGTTGTAAAGCTATGCTTCGTGAATAAATAACTTCTCCCATCAGCCACACAGACCCTTTTTGCAGGCTTTATGAAGAATCTGAAATTATCCATCGCCTCTGAGTCGTCTAATATTATTTCCAATCAATTGCAATATTTCTGCGTTGCGTCATTTTGGTGATCAATATCCAGATATTTGATTTCCATCAATCAAACGAGTACATCTTATTTTGTTTATCTGAGGAATGCATGTGAGGTGACGTTTCTTTTACGTTGTGTGTGCATTTGTCCTCTGCTGTCGGGCATTTGGCGATAATTCAGAGGAGGTGTCTTCGTTCTTCTTTGTAGAAATCATTGAATGAATTAACTGTAGACAAGTAGATAATAAATTGATGATTTGGAGAGAGCTTGGCCTAATTATGTTGTAATTTGTACTCAGAAAACCCGAGAAAATTGAATTCGTTCTCTTTTTGTCGGAATTAAAAGAAAGCTTCGCCTTGTTATACTATGTAACTATGATTTTGCGTGTTCATTATGACGAGTTGATCAAATTTCGCCAGATTTAACTATAATATATGACAACATACAGGAGTAGGGGAAAATTGCCTCAAATTGTAGGTATTTGCCACATGAGTGCTTAGGTGTTTGACTCTCGTCTTTGGCAAATCTTCCCCACTGCTGTAGAAAGTCAATTTTTGGTGACATCCTAGCGCAAAACCCTCCAACTTATCCAAATGCATACAAATATCCTAAATCGCTTGTACATGCAAAACGGTGACATCACAAACAACACAAGAAGTCGTAAGACACCCTCTGCTACACAAAAACTCTGTAAGTTGATGTAAAATAACAGTTCGTATACGAAAATTATATTCTAAGTTGGCATGATACATGTAACTAAACTATCAGATATGTAATTTAATTTCAAAAATAGATAAGTTGTAAAGCTATGCTTCGTGAATAAATAACTTATCCTATCAGCCACACGGACCCTTTTTGCAGGCTTTATGAAGCATCTGAAATTATCCATCGCCTCTGGGTCGTCTAATATTATTTTCCAATCAATTGCAATATTCCTGCGTTGCGTCATTTTGGTGATCAATATCCAGATATTTGATTTCCATCAATCAAACGAGTACATTTCATTTTGTTTATCTGAGGAATGCATGTGAGGTGACGTTTCTTTTACGTTGTGTGTGCATTTGTCCTCTTCTGTCGGGCATTTGGCGATAATTCAGAGGAGGTGTCTTCGTTCTTCTTTGCAGAAATCATTGGATGAATTAACTGTAGACAAGTAGATAATAAATTGATGATTTGGAGAGAGCTTGTCCTAATTATATTGTAATTTGTACTCAGAAAACCCGAAAAAATTGAATTCGTTCTCTTTTTATCGGAATTAAAAGAAAGCTACGCCTTGTTATACTATGTAATTATGATTTTACGTTTTCATTATGACGAGTTGATCAAATCTTGAACACTGATATTGGCGAATCTGCCAGAAACTGACTTTTACATATACAGAGATGGATTTTTATTGCCTTGATACGCACAAATCAAGGGTTTTTCCTAGATGCATTCGAATTCGTCAAAAGGAGCTCGAGAATGTTCGATTCATATTTTATAATGTTTCATTGGCAAAGAAATTTCATTTTCCAAAACTACATTTTAGTGCGCTTTTTGAGTTGTTTTTTTTTTCTAAAATGCGTAAGATTTTACATGGTTTTCATGCTAAAATTTCATATAATTATGAAATTTTTGATGATATCGAATTTTTTTTATCTCGAATGATAATGAAATTCCAACTTGTAAGAAAACCCGTCTAGGGGCAATTCCTTCCATTGTAGAATCTTGCACCGGGCTCACTCTGGCAAACTGGAACACCCACATGCCCGAATGAGAAAAATATCTGGATCCGCAGAAATTTAAGTGATGATGTTATGATATAACAGGGCAAAAATTAAAGTTGTTCATAATCAAATGATGTATATCTTCTATGCAACGTTTTGAAAGAGGTAATTATCCTCATACAACTTATATTTACTGCGAAACCCGACTTTAAAAAAAAGTCTGGCAACAGAGTGGCATGAAGCGGATGTTATGAGTATATATTGTAAATCATGAAGTGAATGTTATGAGTATTATATTTGTAAATAATTCTGATTGTTGATTTGTTTATTTGTTTCAGATGTATTAGGCAGACATGGATGATATATCTGATATCACTATAGATACTTATAAAGAGAAAATTACTTTCGGAATCGATCTAGCTGAAACTGCAAATTATCAGCAAGATTTTTTGCATGAGGTGAACAAATTCCCCAACCTCTTCAAAGAGCGCCTTCTTCGGTCTTCTTTGTTGCGATATGAGAAATATTGGCTACCGCTTGTAGCAGGGCACCAGGAGAAAATATTGACAGCGCCACTCGACATAGAATGGATTTGGCATTGCCATTTACTTTCCCCTGTGGAATATATGAAAGACTGTAATGAAATAACAGGGAAGCAAATTGATCATAAGTTATTAGATCCAAAAGAGAGAGAGAAGTTGTTAGAGGTTAGCAAGCAGTTATGGAAATCTTCTTACCCTGATGTTCCTTTCGAAATTGATTTAATGTCAGATTTATCGTCTGAAAATGAATCAGAGGAAATGCAGAATTTTGAGAGTAAGATATCATATGACGTCATAAAAGCTGCAGGCAGACAAAGCGTCTTCAACTATCAAATATCACTTCCACATTTCAGAGACAAACAATTCCTTGATAACGCTATCAATAGATATCGAAAAATGCTGTTCCTAAAATTAACGAATCCGAAGACATTTTTGGTACCTTGCTACGACATGGACCTGATATGGCACACTCATTTATTACATCCTGTCGCATACAGAGCTGATACAGAGAAACTTTTTGGAAAGGTTTTTAATCACGACGACTCTGTCACAGATCGCGCCCCTGGGTCCAAATTGAATAAAGCAGACACGAGGACAAGAGAACTTTGGCGCGAATCTTTCGATGACCATTTCCCGTCTCCGGGTGCAATGTATAGAGGAGATCCACCGAATGGACAACTCTCTGACGTTACATTCGAAGAAGTGGCCGCATTTTCAACCAAGAAAGCTCAAGTGCTAACAGAAAAGTTAGAAATCGAAGGAACACCCGAGGACCTAAAGAAATTCAAACTTAAGATATGCTACGTTGCTAGTGACAAAGAGGGACCAGTCGTATCTACTGTGAAAGGACCAAGTAAGCAATGGGATAAGAAAAAATGTGGCCAATTTACATTTGACACCAAACTCTATAACTGTATCAAATTCAAACTTATGCAAATAACGAAGCCACTATGTTTTGGTACTTCTGAGCAAATGGGTCAAAATGTGTTCCACCTTCTTCCCGTCGTTGAAGGTCTCAAAACACAAAAAGAAACAACGATAAAGGAGACCATCGTTTTAGATGAAGAGAAAGGCTATCAAGCCTCTTTTCAAGCCAAACTTACTCTCATACCACACCCTGGACCATGTCTTCTCTTTCTGAAGAACGGGAATTTCGAGCAGCGATACTGTATCATGCCCGAGCACATCAAACAGATGTGGGGACCCATACCTTTACCCAACCTTCCACCAGGGAGAGATAATCATTGTCTGGTCGCCACCCACAAGTAAGTGGTTTCTGCATTAAAATTGTTATTAATTGAAGCAGTTAATTGGATATATCAGAATAGCTTAACACAAATTGATCTACAGTATGTGCAAGAGGTTGTTTTGTTACGCATACATTTTCCTACATTGTTATGACGATACTACGATGTTTTTTAGGGGAAATGCATATTTTCATGTTAATCTAGAGGTTGTTTTGATGTGGAAAAGAAATATTTCCTATTTTTTTTGTAGATTTGTCAACCACACAGGTGATATAACGTTCACGTGTAGAGTAATACACAGTCTTCCCCTGCTCATGTCGGCCATTCAGGTTTTCTACAAAGACCGGATGGCGTCTGTTGCGCATGTCATTGGCACCGATCAGCTTCCTACTCCCACTCAGGTAAAAACAATGCAAATCCAACGCAATCTAATGATTCTGATAGAAGTTAACAAAGAATTGTAAATAAGTCAATTCTTCAAGCTATTGGCACATAAATGTTCTCTCTAAGGAAAAAAGGTTATTAATACAAAATTATGAATTTATACGTTCAATCCTGTATTCATTTTACATCTAATCTTAAATCATCCATCTTTGTTCATTGATTAAGATCCTCAAGTCATCCATACATTTTATTTTACCGCCAATAAAATCTTCCAGTCTGATTGGTTACGACCATTCATCATGAGCTTTAATGTTGACTCAACATAATAATCATCAGTCAGCCTATTTTTTATGGTCATGTAACTTGTTCATGTATTTGCCTGTTTTGACTGTTACGTTGAATCGTTGGAAATCTTTTCCTTCTTAAGACAAGGCGGTTTGGGAAAATGCTATAATATTCATTCCAAATAAGCCTTCTCCTAGTGAAATATACATAGAAGAAAATATATAACATATAAAGGTTCACATGTGAATGACTTTTCGCTATTTGATTTAAATTCAAGATATCAACATACCAAGATTATCTAGAATTTTCATAACAGTATATATGAATTTATATTATTTCAAATTTCTTTCTGATTTTGTTTAGATTTAAATTCACACATGAAAACTTTGAAATTTCCCACCATTAATTAATAGTCATACCCAAAACACCTCGCTAGATTAAATAGATTAAATGAATCTGGTCACAAGTTTGAGTTTTGTCGGAATCCTAAAAATCCTGTGATATTCCATAATTAACCGATGTGACATCATCCCGATTGTCCCACATTTATATAAAAAAAGGTATAAAAGTCATGTGGGACAATCGGGATATGGTGTGCAGGTTAATTAGGTAATTGCGGCAATTATCTCATTCAGAGATCAAAGGGTGAAGGTTAAAGTCTGATTCATGATTTCTTAATAACGGCATGAATATTTTGTACTTTCTGATGTGCTTTTATTTATTTATTTCTTTTATTCATTTTTTTCGGACTTTAGGACCATCCCTCTAAAAATCCTGAATCCGCCCATGAAATCTACCAAGAGATGTGGTTTGTAGACCGATTTTTGTGACCCTATATTTTGGCAGGTTATTTTTTGCAAATTACTTGACCATTTTCGGGACACCGATCTTAGATTGTATTTATCGATAGTAGATTCATATTTATTACTTTCAGTAGTTATCCCATACTCTACAATTAATGAAATTCCTGATGCAAAAAAAAAAAGAAAAAAGAGAAAAAAAAAACCCTGATTATTATATCCAATAGCTTTAAATTGAATCAATGAAGGTGCCAAAAATGAAGATCGTCCATGTCTTTGGAGTGAAATATTTTTTGCAAAAACTACTTATTTTGAGAAAATATTAGGCTTATTTATGAAAATTTAAATAGTAAATGTATGTTAATATGAAAGTGTTCGAGAGAGAGAATTAGCCAGAAAAAAAGTTAACAAGTAAGGGGGGGGGGGGGGGGGTAGGTTATCTCTTATGAGTAATAATAAAGAACGTATCGTATTTAATCATATTAATATCATTTTCAAAAGTGTAACAAAAATCCTACAACAATAAAATAGACTATAACCTGAATGTTTGTATTATCATTATGCATGTGTTTGTTTAAAAATGTAGGACAATCGGGATATGATTTTTTCCAAATGTGGGACAGTCGGGATTAAACCCCTGATTATTAGCTTTCAGGATTAAACCAAGTGAAGAGCTCTACCTCATTTTAATTCAGGAATCGAAAGAAATATTTTTAGAAAGGAAATAGATGTACGAAAATAAAAATCAATAGTTCTTTCTGGATAGCCACACTGTTTGACCGTTGGGAATGGCCATTATAAGTCAGTCTTAGCTGCTCATATATGTGTGGTTTCTCCTGTAATGAAATATGAGCAATATCATTCACCAATAAAACCATAAACCGAAGATCATATACAAAACTTACCACGCGAAAACAAAACGGAACAGTCTACCACATGCTCCCAGAGTAGAAGGGAGACTCTAGGCTAGCATTTGTGTCCATGTTTTAATATTTATAGTGTCTTGATGTCGTCAAACTGAAGACATGATTGTTATCATACTTTTCACTGACCATTCAAAGTTAATGAAGTTCAATTGGCCGAAAGCTTGAAAAACGAGGAACAGAAGTTCACAAGAAAAAACTTCAGACTTCCCCATGACCGGGTCATATTGAATTATAATCAGTGATTCTGTATAGCTGGGTCCACTCATAATTTATGAATTGTGAGACAACCTTTCGGTATTAAAGCATTTCCAGACAAGAACAGAAACGGCATAAGAATTTTGTTGCTTTTAGCAATAAGAAAGAAGCAAGATAAGCATAAATACGGAAATCATTGGGAAAACGCTATTTGAGTGCAATGCGTGCAGCAAATCATCATTGTTCTGCTCTCATAGATTCCCTCTGAGAACAATAACTCGCCATATAATAGTCGCTAGGCAATGTATTGTCTCCAGACCAAGAGTTGACAAAATTGCATTTCTGTACTCATAGACTGTAGACAATCGATTTGATTTGATTTTACTACAGTGTAAATTAGAGATCGCTTGCCTTCTCAATAAGGCAGAAGTAATGGCTCAATATAGATGGTACAGTACAGGCTGAGAGAAGATCACTGACAGAAATAGAAAAGGTTATCCTCAATCGAATTAAGTATTAATTTATTGCACCAAGTTAGGCCGCGTATGCCCAAAATAGATAGATCACTTATTACTGACGGTATACGTACATCGTATATAGTTTTGCTTTGGTATTTTTAGACCAAGTATGTTTTATTTACTGCACAGACATCGTTACTTTATTTCTAATGAGCTAAAACAACTTTTGATCAATTTTTGCAGGTTTCGAATCCCAAGGTGACACCTACACTTAATCCAAAGCTAGGCCAGAGGGCGCTGCTTATAAAAAATAATTCCGGTGATTGGGGACTTCTGATTGGTCAATGGACTGGATACAGGAAGGGGGTACCTGGTAGAAGAGGTGCTCTATTAGTCTTTGATTTCTTACAAAACGTACTTTTAAAATTACCATTTCAGTTTTTAACTTGAGGTATCATCATCTTTTTAGGCGTATTTAATAGTATGATAATATCGCATGAATCGATATTTACGTAGAATCTATTCATATAGTCTGATTGGGAAATTCATTTTAGGTACAAAGAACAAGAAAGGCCAGAAAGGGGTACCAGGGAGTCCGGGGACACTAAGTGTTCGCTTCTTCAAAAACAACACAAACAGCTGGGACCAGACTGCGCTACCTTACCTTGATAACATTTACAAGTTTCATCTGCACGAGGTGGACGTAGATTTGAAACATGGCGTAATTCAAATTACTTCAGAGAAACATGACATTGCAGAGAATCTGTGTTTGTCTTTTGGAGTAGCGCTTCTACACGTTCTTTGTCAACCACGACAATTGCCAAAACAGGTTGGTGGAGCAACAGCTACACCATCCACTCCAATACGAGGCACGAAAGAAATCAAAACCATACCATCTGAGGATCTGGGACTAGTAGTAGCGGCAGGTTTCAATACAGATGCTCCTACCAATCAGTATATACATAGAAAGGGGTGTGGCGGAGCGGCATCAGGGGCAGAGGCCGAAAGCGTGGGATACATGTACGCTCTGGAAACAACTGAGATACCGGAAGTAGCAACAGAGGAATTGGGCGCTAATGCGCACGCAGAAACGGAAGCTATTGAGAGCAGTAATGTAGAACAAGGGAATGATGGTGCCGAAAATGCAAATGTGTCTGGAGAGGGTGGCGACGATTTAGGTGGAGCTGGTGGTTGTGGTGGATGCGGGGGTTGTGGAGGGTGTGGTGGTTGCGGCGGGTCATGTGGGAGTTGTGGCGCTTGTGGTGGTTGCGGTGGCTGAATCATTATTGTTGTGAAGAGACAACAATCTCATCTAGCAATACATGGACGTAACGTTATACGTGATACAGTTATAGCTCTTTGACCGCACCTTTACAAAATTGATTTTGCTTTTCCACTTTGTGATAGGAATTTGTATTCTATGTAACCATAATGTAAAATAGGAATATTGGAATTTGTATTCGATAGCATCGATGACATAATCATATACAGTGCATTTCAGTTATTAGAAGCAGGTTATGCAAATATTTGTGTTGTATAGCTTATAAAATATCTTCACAAAATGTAGTTTTACCAAAAAGTGAATTATGTATAACGTCATAGATATTTTGATCTTGTAGATCGCATCATCTAGCTACAATCGTGACATAAATTCTATTGTTATACCCTTGTCAGTATCTCTATAAAAAATCCCCATAGGAAAAATGCCTATAAATTCGAATATTTGACAAAGCGGTCAATATTTACATCAATATTGGCCCTAGGGCAATATTTCAAAAAATATTGACCGATAAACGGTACATCGTTTGTGACGTCACGTCATTGATGACGCTATAAGCTCTACCTATTTTTACGCGCTCTTTTCTCTTATAGAAGAAAATGAACGTAAACATGCCGGGCTAATCGGTTTGTTGCTGCAGAATTGATGTAAGGTATAACAAAGGTATAACAAAGGTATAACAAAACAATTATTGACTGGGAATTCGGGCAATATATGATTTGTTGGACCTTCAGACAAAATATAGCCCTCGACCTTCGGCCTCGGGCAATATTTTATCTTCAGGTCCAACAAATCATATATTGCCCTCATTCCCAGTCAATAATTGTATAATGTCAGTCGTTTTTCGATTTTGAAAAAAAAAATCCTCCTTGCAATTTCTCTAACCGAGGACAAAACTTCCTGAAAATGAGGACGATGAGTAATAAATGTACATTATATAAATCCCATGATAATACACCGGGATGATAATTATTCATCCGACAATAGTAATTCCGACAGAGTACTGTTATCACTTTGATGTTTTCAACATAAACAGGAACAATTGTAACGTACTTATTGAACTACACGAGTTTCTTGTTTTGTAGTTCCTGAATAGCGAGTTCCTTGTTCTATAAATGTACCAATTGCTTTCGAGTACGAACGGGAATTGTATTTTTGATTCTACGTCTTCATAAAAATAGTTTATCGTCATGTTTTACTTGTTTTTTATCTCCATCATGATGGAACTTCGAGCAAATTTTTTCTCTCTCTCTCTCTCTCTCTCTCTCTCTCTCTCTCTCTCTCTCTCTCTCTCTCAGGGAGTTCACTTCTCTTCATATGGTAGATTTTTTTTTATTTCTGCTCCTTTGCTTTAGTTCTCGATTTAGCCTGGTTTTGAATGCCCTTGGTTAGACGATTTTTCGATCAATGATTTTGTACTTCTTAATAGGAATATGCTTTCCCAGGCACCTGGTCCAACCTCTGGCTTGCTGGGGTCCGTCGATGCTCAATTTTTTGCTCTGTTGTTGGTACATACAAATTCCCTTAAATGATCCCATTATGTAAGTATTCACGTTTTGTAGAGACCACACTGGATATCCGTCCTTTTTTCTAGAAAATACTGGTACATATACTGCGATTAATCTAGAGTCACATTTGATCTCGGTGAGCATTTCACCTTGTGCTAACTGATATTTTTTAGCCTACATGTACGCACTATGTTGAGTTTCCCGACGCTGTTCAGTCAGTGCGTTAAAGTGACGTCACATCCATTGTAACGTCAAGGTAATAGCGCTGATCTGAGTATAAAGTTTCAGGCTATTTATTTAAGCCAAGCATGAAACCAATGATGAACCTTCACTATTTATCTTCCTATCTCAAATTCATAAGAGCTCTTGTTTTCCTAAGGAGTTTTTTTTCCAAATGATTGCTAGGTACATCCTATGATCTTTGATCTAATAATCAATAAATATCCTTATTTGCTCAAGAAAAATATTTCTGAGAAGTTTCATTTTCATCTAAATCTGACACACAGACTATCAGATAGATGAATGGACAGACTTTCTCACAGCAGGTTATGATAAATCACAAACAGTTATTCCGCGAAAACGGACATCAAAGATATACAAGGGGAACCGATATTGTTATTACGAGTCACAATCAAACTGTTTGGTACAGGAAAAGCTTTATTCTATGAATTCATAAAAAAGTATATCATGTAACAAGGATATTAAATAATGAAATTCTTGTGACAATATTCATTACAGTGTTCACACAGCAATCTCTTTAATGTGCAATATACATAAAAAGCATGATTCATTACATGTATTGGATGGATAATATATTATGCTGATGCATAAGCACAATTTATCAAATCAATCAATTTACGAAATAACATGAAAAATAAACAGTGTAACCATAGTGAATGAGAGAAAGCCCAACACAAAACACCAAATAAACATTTTAGATGTCTATTGCAATGATCCGAAAAGTACATGTACAACAGCACAATCAGGCATTGAAATTCACACAAAACCCAAATAGTAATAAAGAAAAAATAAATGTACAACACCACAATCAGTCAATGAAATTCACACAAACCAAGAAATCAGATTCTAAAAACCACAATCATTAGGAGTACAATTTCTAACATTCTCACGAGAGATAAAGCGGTCAAGTATACAGTTACTTGAAATCATGAAGGACAATACACATTTGTCTATTTCGGCTTCTTATAGCGGATCATCATCATGTTGCCTGGTCGTAGGTAACTTATGCTGTAGTACAAAATTTTTGTCTGCCTGGTCATACTATAGCCACAGTGGTTATACCACCATCCCCCTTTATATAACTCTGCGCAGCTTCCGGTATAACCGTCATTGTCGCTGTCGTAAGTACTGAACTTCATGTTCTGTACACTCCGGGGCTTGGATCCATATCCACCCAGGACATTATCTGAAACACAATTGATAGATCTACACGAATTCACATCTAATCGATAAAATTACTAAATAAGGTAAGCAAGATGATAAGTCCAGCAAAACCGACAAATAAGATTAAATGTGAACAGAAGTAAATTCCTGAAAACTTAAAAAACAAGAGGCCCAGGGGCCACAACAATCACCTAAGAGCTACGTAAACTAAGCATATCAAACAAAAAGAAGTTTGTAAGAGGAAAATAACCAGACTTCAGAGTGGAACAAAAATTATAAACACTTCTTAAGACATCTCTCTAGATAATCCTGATGCTTTCGGTATGTCAATACGTGCTTCCGTTCTGAAGAAGTTTGTCAAATGAGGGTACTTCCCATGACCTATTTTTGCCCGTGGTGGTGCCACCTGTTGACAGATCCGGACAAAAAACAACAATACTTGTAGGGGACCATGATTACTTCATTCCTACCAAGTTTCATGAAAATCTGTTCAGCAGTTCTCGGGAAGAAGTTGAATATGTATGAAAATCATCTCCCCTCTTCTTCTTGAGTAATCCAAGTAACCCGAGACAGACAGTTATAAAGAAGCTAAGGCAAAATCCTGCTAATAAATTACAGCCTTAATTCTCCCGCTCCTTTCACTACGTTATGTAAATGTGAAGTTCTGTTTTTACATTAATATTTTGAGCTGCTCTCAATATTTTAATTTTAAAGTTATATATCTTAGTCTTCACAAGATGAATTTGAAAATACTTATTCATCTTTTTTGAATTATTTAATTTCCTTTTGCATACTCATTTAATAATTTAAAATATATAACATTCAAATGAATCGATAATCAAAGAATACATATATCTATATTAAAGAAAGACAACTTTTGCATACATGAGTTCTGCTGCCTCTTATACGAAACTAAAGTTACCAGGGTTTAAAATTCCTGATATAGATAAAAGAAGTACCAGAACTTGAACCCACAAGCCTTGGGTCCATGTGCACAGTAAACATATCTTTTCCTGATTGAAAAAAATACTGATAAAAATCTGTTCAGCAGTTCTGGAGAAGAAGTTGAATATGTATGAAAATCACCCCCCTTTCCTTTTCACATAAGAAAAAAAATCATAAAAAATCAAAAAATTAAAATTTTAGTATAAAATACATATCAAAGCAATGCTCAGGTGAGCTAAAAGTTGTTGGGGTCCCGCCGGGGTTTGAAGCCACTCCCCATGGGTCCATTGGGCATGGAAAACATACATTATACCTATGTACAATCTTAAAAAATATTCCTTAGAAATGCAAAAGTTGATATCTTGACAAAATTCTTTCACTTGTAGGGTACCATGCATGAGTACCTCATACCTACAAATTGTCATGACAATCTGAAGAGTGGTTATAGAAAAGAAGCAGAAAATGTATGAAAATCCTCCCCCCCCCCCCCCCTTCCTTTTTACATAAGAAAAAAATTCATAAAAAATCAAAAAAATAAAATGTAAGCATGAAATACACATCAAAGCATTAAGTAAGTTAAATATGATAAATATGTAGTAAATGAGTGTGTAAAATCATACACTTATTGAGTTATTTAAAGAAATAAAGCAAAAATGTGCATTTCTGACAAAGTCCGAAAAGACGTCAAAAACGCGTCAAAAATTTGACTTCCGAGTGGAGCCAAAAATAACAACACTTCTTAAGACATCTCTCTAGATCATCCTGATGCTTTCGGTTTGTCGATACCTGCTTCGGATCTGAAGAAGACGTTTGTCAAAGGAGGGTACCCCCGTAACCTACTTTTGCCTCTGATGGCGCCACCTTTTGATGGATCCGGACGAAAAACAACAACACTTGTAGGGGACCATGAGTACTTCATTCCTACCAAGTTTCATGAAAATCTGTTCAGAGGTTCTGGAGAAGAAGTTGAATATGTATGAAAATCACCCCCCCCCCCCCTTCCATTTCACATAAGAAAAAAATTAATAAAAAATAAAAAAAAAAAAAAATTTTAGAATAAAATACTTATCAAAGCATTTAGTAACTTAAATATGATAAATATGCAGTAAATGAGTGTGTAAAATCATACACTTATTGAGTTATTTAAAGAAATAGTGCAAAAATGTGCATTTCTGACTAAGTCTAAAAAGACGTCAAAAACGCGTCAAAAATTTGACTTCGAAGTGGAACCAAAAATAACAACACTTCTTAAGGTACATCGCGGCGTTACGGCACGGAAAATTTTGCGAGAAGACATAGCCTGAAAATTTGTCTACATGAAATATAAGATTTGATCAATCTTTGATATAATTTTCATGTAACTATTTCACGAAGTTTTTCGAGATTTTAAGCCTCAAAGACGGCATTGACGTAATAATTCGAAAATATGCATTTTCTGAACTAAAATAATTTTAATCTAGAAAATTGACCAAGGAGGGTGAAAAGGGAGATCAAAAATATTGTTGCCATGTTGAGTATTGTATTTCTACGGATTATTGTGTCTCTAAGGGGAAATTTGCAATTTTTATCGCCATTTTGCAATTTATTATTCAAAAATCCGCACTCTTTCAAAAAGCAAAACACGGCTTGCTTCATTATCATTTTCTCCATTAAGTTGTGGAGGTCCTTAAAGCCCTTCTTACACGTAAAAGTAGAGAATGAGCTGAATTCGAATATATAAAAACATGGATAGGTCTTCTCGGCAGATTTTTTGCAATTTAAGATTGAACATTTGTTTTGCGTGGCTTCGGCGTCAATTTTACTCGCAACGTCAAAGTCACAGCGTGTTCAGATCGCATATGTCAACATGATGTCAAGGAGTATGCGGAATATTTGATTCTCTGTAACGGTCTTCTTTAAAACATCCAGAAACCTTTTTTTTTAAAGATAATTAATCAACAATTACATGGGCTGTATTCGAACTAGACCTTATATCTTAATGTAAAAATAAAATTCTCCGTACATGACATTTTTTTCTACAAATATTTGAAAACATCATACGGAACAGACGGACGGACATGCTCATTACTATTTATTCCGATATCTTTTGGCGGGGTATACAAAAATTCCCTCTTGTTTAAATGTACATATACTTTATAATATCGGATAAGGGTTTGGAAGGGGGCGGTCCATATAAGATATACATTGTGATTTTCATTTCATGCTCGTTTTCTATCATTACGTTCAACCGCCTCGATTGTCGTGATATATATTATTAAAATGAAATTTTCATTTCTCCGAGTTCAGGAATTCCTCAAGAAGGCAGTACGGTATCTTTTTTTCCGATAACAAAAAAAAATAAATAAATAAATAAATAAATAAATAAATAAATGAATAAATAAATAAAATTGAAATCCAAACAAACAAGCAACTTGCACAATGTAGTCTCTTTGGCAAATTTTTAACACTGACATTGACTCCTAAGTATGACCTTTTTTTTTTTCTTTTTGCTTGTCAGGATTGTTACAGGTTAAAAATAAATATTCTGATCTTTAGCTACTGGAAAATAAATATTCCGGCCGGCCGTGCGTGCGTTGAAAATAAATAATCTGACCCGAAAAAATTTGCCAGCCCCCCCCTCTCCCCCCTCAGGATCAAATTGGTAGTCCCCTTACAAAACAATTCCGGTTCGCTCTGCTTTCTGATATATACACAAATCTTTGTCTTACATCATAATCGAACTTTCAGACACTATGTATTCCTAAATTCTTAAAGTAAATCACCGCTTTGCATATAATTTAAAAAGTATTGAGAAGATTAATTCTATTTTATAAGGCAGCCCCTCCTCCTTTTCTGTCGGACACCCCCTCCCCCTCCCTACCCTCGCTTTCCCCGATTGTGCACACTGAGAAACAAGCAAGATGGAGAGCGAGAAAAAGACTGATCAAAAGTAAAGCCTTGACCATATCCTATAGAAATTTGGAATTATATTCATTGTACCTTGTGTCAGAACAAAAGAGAAAACGAATTAAAAGCAGATGGGAAACTTTAAATTTGATTTTTGAAAACTAATCACGACAGCTTTTGAATTTCAATAATTTTTTATCACGATAGAAATATTAAGGATAATTGTACTCTTGTATAATCCTGAGATGAAACCAAATTATATACAATACCGTTTAACATTGTATATTCCATGCAATGTCTTACATGTATATGCAATATTATGTTAAGATGTGTACATTTTTTTATGTCAGCATATAAGTTGTGGTGAATAAAAACAATAAAAAAGTAAAGCCTTCTCCGTCCGTCTATATGGTACAATAAAGAAATTAGATAAGGATGGAGGAGGATGGATGAAAGAACATTAATTTCCAACGTAATATTTGAAGAAAAAATTGCATTCATATATCATTCCCTAGAAATAGTCAAAATGTAACCAAAAATCCCTCAAAGTTTCCGGTTCTCATTGCAAGCGTGTCTAAATACATTGACTGAATTTAGACACAATGTAAAGTTTATGTTTAAAAATTTCGGCTCGCTACGCTTACTAGAAAATAGAAGTATTTAAAAAAAGCCATTATTTGCGCCCTAACGATATGTGTCGCGCAACGTAACGTGACGTTACGATCAAGTAAGGTTTATGACGTCATAGCGTAGATGTGCACATAAAAAAATTCGAGGGTGAAACCTGCGTACACATTTGATTGTGATGAAAGCTTCCCCGCGAGCTACGTTAACGTAGCTCGCGGGGAAGCTTTCATCACAATCAAATGTGTACGCAGGTTTCACCCTCGAATTTTTTTATGTGCACATCTACGCTATGACGTCATAAACCTTACTTGATCGTAACGTCACGTTACGTTGCGCGACATATATCGTTAGGGCGCAAATAATGGCTTTTAGCGAGCCGAAATTTTTAAACATAAACTTTACATTGTGTCTAAATTCAGTCAATGTATTTAGACACGCTTGCAATGAGAACCGGAAACTTTGAGGGATGTTTGGTTTTATTTTGACTATTTCTAGGGAATGATATATGAATGCAATTTTTTCTTCAAATATTACGTTGGAAATTAATGTTCTTTCATCCATCCTCCTCCATCCTTATCTAGTTTCTTTATTGTACCATATAGACGGACGGAGAAGGCTTTACTTTTTTATTGTTTTTATTCACCACAACTTGTATGCTGACATAAAAAATGCACATATCTTCTACAGATAATGATAACATAATATTGCATATACATGTAAGACATTGCATGAAATATACAAGGTTAAACGGTATTGTATATAATTTGGTTTCATCTCAGGATTATACAAGAGTATAATTATCTTTTATATTTCTATCGTGATAAAGAATTATTGAAATTCAAAAGCTGTCGTGATTAGTTTTCAAAAATCAAATTTTAAGTTTCCAATCTGCTTTTAATTCGTTTACTCTTTTGTTCTGACACAAGGTACAATGTATATAATTCCATTTCTATAGGATCTGGTGAAGGCTTTACTTTTGATCAGTCTTTTTCTCGCTCTCCTTCTTGCTTGTTTCTCAGTGTGCACAATCGAGGAAAGCGGGGGTGGGTGGGTGGAGGGGGGAGGGGGGTTGTCCGACAGAAAAGGAGGAGGGGCTACCTTATAAAATAAGATTAATCTTCTCAATACTTTTTAAATTATATGCAAAGCGGTGATTACTTTAAGAATTTAGGAATACATAGTGTCTGAAAATTCGATTATGACGTAAGACAAAGATTTGTATATATATCAGAAAGCAGAGCGAACCGGAATTGTTTTGTCAGGGGACGACCAATTTGATCCTGAGGGGGGAGGGGGGGGGGGGGGGCTGGCAAATTTTTTTCGGGTCAGATTATTTATTTTCAACGCAGGGTCGGCCGGAATATCTATTTTCCAGTAACTTAAGATCAGAATATTTATTTTTAACACCTGTAACAATCCTGACAAGCAAAAAAAAAAGAAAAAAAAGGTCATACTTAGGAG
The DNA here is from genome assembly GCA_028142955.1 of Pinctada fucata. Taxonomy (NCBI): domain Eukaryota; kingdom Metazoa; phylum Mollusca; class Bivalvia; order Pterioida; family Pteriidae; genus Pinctada; species Pinctada fucata. The sequence goes on from AP027102.1 coordinate 82,023,435, forward strand.
TCAAGGTCAGTGTTAAAACTTTGCCAAAGAGACTACATATGTGCAAGTTGTTTGTTTGTTTGGATTTTCATTTTATTTATTTATTCATTTATTCATTTATCTATTTATTTTTTTGTTATCGGAAAAAAAGATACCGTACTGCCTTCTTGAGGAATTCCTGAACTCGGAGAAATGGAAATTTCATTTTAATAATATATATAACGACAATCGAGGCGGCTGAACGTAATGATAGAAAACGAGCATGAAATGAAAATCACAATGTATATCTTATATGGACCGCCCCTTTTCCGATATCATAAAGTATATGTACATATAAACAAGAGGGAATTATTTGTATACCCCGCCAAAAGATATCGGATTAAATAGTAATGAGCATGTCCGTCCGTCTGTTCCGAATGATGTTTTCAAATATTTGAAGAAAAGAATGTCATGTACGGAGAATTTTATTTTTACATTAAGATATAAGGTCTAGTTCGAATACAGCCCATGTAATTGTTGATTAATTATCTTTTAAAAAAAAGAAGGTTTCTGGATGTTTTAAAGAAGACCGTTACAGAGAATCAAATATTCCGCATACTCCTTGACGTCATGTTGACATATGCGATCTGAACACGCTGTGACTTTGACGTTGCGAGTAAAATTGACGCCGAAGCCACGCAAAACAAATGTTCAATCTTAAATTGCAAAAAAATCTGCCGAGAAGACCTATCCATGTTTTTATATATTCGAATTCAGCTCATTCTCTACTTTTACGTGTAAGAAGGGCTTTAAGGACCTCCACAACTTAATGGAGAAAATGATAATGAAGCAAGCCGTGTTTTGCCTTTTGAATGAGTGCGGATTTTTGAATAATATGTTGCAAAATGGCGATAAAAATTGCAAAATCCCCCTTAGAGACACAATAATCCGTAGAAATACAATACTCAACATGGCAACAATATTTTTGATCTCCCTTTTCTCCCTCCTTGGTCAATTTTCTAGATTAAATTATTTTAGTTCAGAAAATGCATATTTTCGAATTAGAACGTCAATGCCGTCTTTGAGGCTTAAAATCTCGAAAAACTTCGTGAAATAGTTACATGAAAATTATATCAAAGATTGATCAAATCTTATATTTCATGTAGACAAATTTTCAGGCTATGTCTTCTCGCAAAATTTTCCGTGCCGTAACGCCGCGATGTACCTTAAGACATCTCTCTAGATCATCCTGATGCTTTCGGTTTGTCGATACATGCTTCGGTTCTGAAGAAGAAGTTTGTCAAAGGAGGGTACCCCCCGTGACCTACTTTTGGCTGTGGTGGCGCCACCTATTGACGGATCCGGACGAAAAACAACAACACTTGTAGGGGACCATGAGTACTTCATACCTACCAAGTTTCATCAAAATCCCTTCAGCCGTTCTTGAGAAGAAGTCGAAAATGTGAAAAGCTTACGACGGACGACGGACGGCACACTATGACAATAGCTCACTTGAGCTTTGCTCAGGTGAGCTAAAAACGTAATTCTAAAATTTAAAAAAAAATGTAATCATTCAATGCCAAAATAAGATCCTGTTGCTTACTTTCCGAAACTGTGTTAATTGAAATAAATCTAAATTCTGTGTAAAAAATGAATTGCTGTTTGTATTAAAGCCACCGTTCCACTGCAATCCCGCTGTACCTACGACCATTCCCGACCGCAATTTCCACAAGAGCGGGCAAAACTTTCCCGACCTTTTAATTTTTGTCTTGACATCACGCTCTATTCCGGACCGATTCCCGATCAATTTATGACCGATTCACGTTTCAACGCGGACTAACTCACGCTTTACCCGCTCTACTCACGATCATATTGCCGACCAAGCCCCGTTCTATCCGATCAAACTCCGATCTATTCCCGACCAAAACCCGATCTATTGACGATGCAATTCTGATCTATTACCGACTGTCCCCGACGCATTCCCGCCCAAAACTTATATTCTAACTTAAACTGATCTCATTTGTCATCCAATGGCCAAGAAGAAGCATATATTTCTCGTTTTGACATAGCCTTACCCAAAAGTGTCGCGATCAAAATTTAAGATTTTCCTTACTTAAAAAATGGCATTAGATAGCCCAGAATCGTCGCCGCGACATTTTGATAATAAGTATTTTGAACAACTCAATATCAGTCCGAGAAAATGAATGAAATAAACACAAATCCTACTTCAAGCGTCGTTTGGTCGTAACTTGATCTTATAGAGCGTGAACAGGTCGCAAGATGATCATAAAAAGGTCTTGATAAGATCGTCAAGCATTGAATCTTTAGGAGATAGATCGTGGTTAGAGCGTAGAATAGACGGATAAAGATCGGGAACAGGGCGTGACTAAAGCGTATCTTATGCGTGAAGAGAGCGGGGTTTAGTTAAATGCCGATCACACCACGCTCAAGCCACGCTCTTTCCCGATCAGGATACGATTAACCTAGGCTGTATCCCCGACTATCCCGACCAAGTGCCGACTATTTCACGACCACAAAGAGAGCGGGAAAGTTTCCCGTATTTTTTCAACCGGTTGAAAGAATACGGGAAACTTTTCCCGACCTCTAAAGCGTGCCCGCTCTAATACCGATCGATTTTGGACCAACATACGCTGTACCAGACCAAGATACGACTAAGAGCCGTTCTCTGCCGACCTGGCAATTTTCGAGGTCGGGAATGAACGTAGGTACAGCGGGATTGCAATGGAACGGGGGCTTAACAAGATAATTTCTTCGACTTCAATGACTTGAGGCAGAATTACGTCAGGAATATCTTCTCAGATCAAATATGTTCTCTACATATCAGTTTCTCTGGGATGATCATAGATTTGTGACTGATTGGTTATATTCTTCACATAAGTCTGTTTTAAGAAAGTTCTCTCGTCGTGGAGATTTTCATGTATATTATTGATCATTCATGAATACTAAATTCCAACCAGAAATATGCCCATTTTATTATCTTTATTAGAACTGATTTTCCCATTCCACAAAAAAAGCTGTACACAAGAGAAACAAGTTTCATGATGCTACATATAGTAGATGTATGTAGTGGATGTACTATTGTATGTACCTTTGCCTTTTGAAATGAATGAGATATGAAATGAGAGTGTATGAGAATAAGCATAATGATCATAATAAAAGAGCATTAATTCTAATAATCAAATTGATAAATTTATATTTAACTATAAAGTAAATATCTACCAGCTCAAGAAATGTTCATATATACAAACGTGCATTGATGTATTTCCATAAAAACAACTTTCAAATAATATTATCAAAGATTTCTGGAGACAAGTCGACGCCGTAGAAATATAAGGTCGTAAGTGGTACTTACGACCTTTTTCATGTTTTCTTGAATTCTATATTTCAAAGCCATGCCACATCTTCTGGTGTAAAAAGTTTCTACATATCATGTATTGTTACTACAGAATTTCACATTGTCGGATCTACAATTGCAAAATTGTGTATAATATATAATGTCGTAACTACCACTTACAACCTTTCCTTCTAAAAAAAAAACGATCTCCTATTCATAATGAAAAACATCGTATCTACCATTTACGACCTATTAATTCCAAAGGAATTGTACCATGCATTTTAAATCTATGCTTTATTGTATGTCACTTACGACCAAACATTTCTGTCATGACATGTCAAGACAGAAAGTAGAAAACAGTCCAACTTAGGTAGCCGATTAGGCTATGTTATGAGATTTTTTGGGGTGAATTATTGATGTTTTTAGGAAATATACAAATAAATCTTTATGGTCAAACGCCATTTTGCCCTTCAAATGCAAAAAACTGCAGAAATGCTACTTCTAGCTGAAAATTCGTCGGAAGCCTTGTCTCTCTATATTCTCTAATGACCATACAGGATATCGACGCTCTTTCTACATGTGCCTGTGATAGCAAGAAGGAAAAGATTTTCGAACATTCCCCCCCTCCTTGACTTTCAGTGTTATGTATACAGGACAACAAATTTGCTCCCAACAAAATTTTTCAAACACAAGAAGTATCATTTTCTTCGAATTTTGCACAGTCTGAGACCTCTAGAAGCTTTAACATTTGCAGAAATCAGAACCGACCCACAAAAATTCTTGAGCCAGAAGTTTAATGGTGCGGGCGAGCATTTTATTTTTATAATATTATTTTTTGAATTTTGAAAAATATGATGCGGGAAATCCAAAGAACATTTAATTAATTTGGTATGGCCTTATAATCATTGGTAAAGAGATAACGATTTGTCTCAAATTCGTCTTAACACATACTTTCATGCGAACTTATAAAACAGAGATTTATTAATTTTGTGATTAATTTCTAAAATGCAGTAGTTTTTCAAAAAATCATAAATTCGCCCCCTCACTTAATTTAGCACTTAATTAAAATTGATGAAAGTATTATTCAATAGAATAAACTATTGATAGTTTGTTCTACTCTTTATGACTCAAACTTATTCATTAAAAACTTAAAAACAAAAATGCCAAAAAATGGGGAAATATTTTTTTCAAACATTCTATTAAGATATTTTCAATAATCAGTTGAGATAGTCCAATGATAAAGGTTGTATATTTAGAGAAAAATCTATAATAGGTGCAAATGTATTTGTAAGACAAATTTTCCCCTCTAAAATACTATTTTAGGGGGAAATGTTATATATTTATAATATTACTTATATTTTTTGATAAGGAGTTACAACCTAAATCACAAAAAAAAATACATAGGACAAAAGAGATAATGATTTTTGTATCAAACATGGATTGAATTTTATATCTATTGAAAGAACTTACAGCATTTGTTATAAAGTATGGTCATAAATCATATTAAACGACATTGGCGATACCAAGGAAAACATTAATTTCTCAGAATTTATACATGTAACTGTTAATAGATTTTGGCAAAATCGCATATGTAAATAAGTTACAAGTAAATAAGGTATAACTGTAATAGGAGGAGTAACTCATATTCTTTCCATTTGAATATGATTTCAATTATTCATTTCATTAAAGATTTCCATTGTTCCCTCATTCATGTGATTTGTGTATACATGTTATAGTGCTGCGTCCCTCCTCCTATAACAAAGGTTCATTAATTTTTAATGAAGATTCCAAAAATTGATTCTTATAAAGATAAAATGTCACTAAATGATGCTGGTATTGGGAGAAAAAATGAAAGAGCTAGTCCATTTAGAATGATAATAATTTTTGAAAGCACGCGTGAATTTTCTAAAGCTATCATATATAAGACATGGTTAGTAAAGTAGTAATATACCACAATTTAATAAGATGTATGGATAAAATATCAAAGGTCGTAAGTGGCAGATACGTACTCTAAGATAACATTTGCCAACATTTCAAACTGGATATAAAAGTCCTATTTACCAGATACGACCTTCTATATTTGTTTGCATGTTGTCTTTATTTCTATAAAGGTCGTATCTGAAGTTCTTTTTGAAATTTCTTGTGAATTGTAAAAAGTATTTAATAAATGTGATGATAATTCGACAGACCTATCCAACAGCTTTAAACATTTAAAAAAAAACAAAATATGTGCAAATATTTAGACTAGACAGTTTTTTGCTTCTCCTGAAAAGTTACAAAAATGCAGTTATGACCTTATATATCCACGGCGTCGAAGTGTACGTATCATCTTACTCGAGAGTAAATCTAGGGGGAGTCGATCCTGCCTTTCCCCCGGAAAAGAAGAGGGGAAGGGGGTTTACCGTTTACTTTGAAAAAAAATTATGAAACAAAGAAAAAGCAGCAGCTTTGGCATATCCAAGGGTCATGACGACCTAACCCTTGTAGGGGGTTCGAGACGTTGAGAGGGTATCCTTTTTACAAAAATCCTATAATTTCCTTGGCATTCCCTCCCGTTCAGTCTATTGATACAACCCTCCTTCGTGGATTTTTGTTCCCCGCTACTTAGGCAAGTCAGATTGCAGTCGGCACAACCTTCCTTACATTGAGCGGGAGAGGGGGCAAAAACAGATATCAGCTAGAACCCATCCACCCCCGACGTGCCGACGAAAAAATCAAAGTCATGCAACTACTGTACATTAAATGAAAAAAATCCGCACCGAATAACCGCAACTTTCGTCTCTTAAGAAAGCTTAAAAATATCCCGACTGGTAACATTCGTCCACCGACACCCTCTCGACCCCATCCCTGGAAATTGGACTATGTAAACGTCATCTAAAGATTTCTGAAAATTTTGGAGCAAAACAAAAAAATATTTACTAAAGAAAGAAAAAAAGAAACGATATTCATGATGAAACATCGAACAACCTCTTTTGTTGTGTCAAACAAAAACATAAAATTTTGAAATAAATTGTGAATAAAAAGAGAAAAAAAAGGATATGAATAGATAAATGATAGATGTTATTGAAGTGAAATGTCCATCAAATGCTTTATGAAACGCCCATCAAATGCCTTGCCTTCTCGACCTTGAGACTGAATAATTGATAGGTACTTCTTTGATGTTTATTTCATCAAACGGACACGTATTGAACATAAGAATGCGCAAAAGAAAATGTTAATATCTAGTACCACTATAACACACGGGGAGTCGTTTTTAGTATGCCGCGGGGATTATGTGTTGAAATAAGCCTAGGAAACGATGGTTATAGTGTATCTAGGGATCACAGTGACTGTCTGATTGTCCGTCTGTAATGGTGCGGAAATGGGATGGCACTTTCATCCCTTCTTCCCCATATTATCCACCTCCCATCCCATGGAGTATTTTTATTATCAATAATTTGAGGGTTAAGTTAAACCAATCGTTATCGAGTCGCGAAGCGGCCAACTTGTTCTACAGACGACAATGGGCGGAGCTAAGCGGACTTGACGTTTTTGGATATTTCACACCAGGCGATTTCTATATCACATATAGGGAGGAATCTCAAGCCATGTTAGAATTGAGAATAATGCATATGCACTTAATGCCTAGTTCTGATGAAAAAAGAGGGGAGGGGCTTAGAGAAACAAAAACAAAATGATAATTAATGTACATATACTTGTACCACTATAAGATAAAATAAGATTAAGTAAACAAAAAGAAAGGACAGGTTTTATAGTTCTTTTGTGGGGTAATAATCTAGTCGGCATCTATAAGCATATATAAAAGAGCGGATAATTGTAGCCATACGGCCTCTCCCCACAATAATTAGATATTTTGATCTTTAATTAATTTCCATTTATTTTGTTTAACTTTATGGGATATTTCCAATCGTCTAGGAGAAGATAACTCTAATTTCAAACGTTAACTTTACGATCACGTGCGAAACTGATGTAATAGAAACAAGTATTCTAGCTTTTACAAAAAGCTTGCCGGCAGTTAGCTGACATTAAATGTTGTAAAATTCTAGTAAGGAAAAAATGGAATAAACGATTTTTATTCTTGTAAGACCAATCGCACATTTCCGGGCTTTTCCGTTTTTATTTCCGAGTCAAGCTACGGAAATTTCCGAGGATCTGTGATTTGTTGTAGGACGTATCGGTACAAAGACTTTTCGATGCATCTTTCGGAAGAAAATGCACTGATACGATATGACTTTCATTTGTCAAGTCACCTAGACTCTTTAGCCGACCTGATGGAAGCATCTTATGCACAGATTCAGAATAACCTTGACGAATATTTGCATATTTTGTAGTTGTCCACCAATCATATTGCCAAGAGTTATTTTATCCGTGCAAGCATGTCACGATTGATTACAGTATACCGGCAGTCATGACTGCCGGTAATGATTGTCATTCCCGCCAGTGTGTGACCCTACGTCTGTCAATACGAGGTGTTCTTAGGTCACTTGACAGCTACAGAAACTATAATGGTTCGCCTGTCACAGGTCTTGCTGCAATAGACGAAATGGCGAGGATTTGTTCAAAGTTTAGGCAACTTTGTTTATACGTCTGAATTCCATTTCGATGGCGATTTTCACCTGATTGTGAAATAACCCATGCTCCCACGCAGCACATTTAAGGCCTTCCATAGAAATGACGTAGATGTTTTTTCCGCCAAATAACGTAACGACATATGACGTCATGGACCCCATGTCGTCAGGTTAGGTAGCAACACATTTATTAGCTTTCCTTATCGTTGATTCCTTTATTTACTCGATAAAATTGCATTTTTACAAATAACAAAACATATTACTTCATCACTGACACATCGCCGAGTCAATATACTTTTGAGAAGACCCCTTATCTATATCTGTACTCTGTGACCCCGTACACCGAAGAATGCGATCTGCTTTACTTAGAAGCTTGAGGTGACGAACAGGTGCGAATCAACAGTTTACAGAGCGGGTGAAATGAAAAAAGGCAGATTTTTGTAAGTATAAGCGATATCAAACTTCAATAACTGGTGCTGTATAAAGGAAATATCATAAAATTAGTATAATTACATCATGGAATCAATTTATCCATAGAAATAAAAGGAAACTCGTTGGATTACCAAGAGACATGTGTGAAATGTATGTGTAAATGACAGAATTTCATCGCGTTTTACTTTAGTTACACTGTTATTGCAAAGCTGAATAGTAGCTAAACTTTATGTGAATACTTTAGACACTTGTAGATTATTATATCAGTTCGTACGAAAGTTGAATGATGAGGAAAAAGGGCGAATGTGATACAAATGTGCCCATGTATATGTTGTTTTCATAACATGTACCTAAAATGTTTGCATGAGTACACTTGTACAGTAAGTTATACTTGCAGTAGTATGTGCACCGAAATATCGGAATATTCAAGTACTAATTATTGTTTTTTTTTTCTTCAGAATGTTAACTTAGAAAGAATGGATTTCACACCAGCTGCTGCATGAAAAGAAATATTGTCACACACTGTGAAAGTTTCAGAAACACATGTAACTTAGCCACACAGTACTGTTCATTTTGGATATTTTTGCAGGTACAGAATTTTTTTAATTTATGTGTAGAGTAACATTTGCTTTGCATATTTAGGAATATTATAATGCTTTAAAAAAGAAGTTTAATAAAATAAATGCATTTACTATCTATAGTGAATAATCTAAAACTATAGCCCTACCAGGCTTATTTAGCTATGCATGAAATAATAATATATCAATTAATGCGAATTCTTCTTTTGTAATTAATGTCGCTAGGACATACATGTATATAACTAACTTGTAATGAATTTTGTGTCCAAGCTGTACCATACAGTTTGGATTTTAAAAGCTAGATTTATATAGTGATTAGTCAATTTTTTTTCTATTTCAGATCCTTGTCTTGAAGAGTGAATGCTTGAATAATAAATTTTGAACAACCACACACATTACAGATGAAGAAATGTTACTTTGAATATACAATAAAGAAAATTCTTATATCTTATATCATAAAATTGATCTGTACTAGACTTTATGCTAAAATCTCCAAGAGCGGGGAGGGGGGGGGGGGGTAAATTGCTTTTGTTTTGATAGTTTGTCTGCCTGAAGCATTTAGCCGAGCATGAGAGGGCTTTCAAGGTCAACATGTACACAAGTTTCTATGTGCATGGCAAGAGCAGATACGAAGATTTGAAATTTAAGCTTGACTTTGCTTTCAAAAGATACATGTAGCTACTGACACCAGCATGGTATGTAACAAAGATACGTAAATGAATTATTGCTGTACTTGCAGAACATCTCGTACAAGGTGGCTGTTGAGGAAAGGTCCCATAATACAAATGTACCAGTTATTAAAATGTCGGTCCATCTTATGGTGTAAGGAAAAAATGACAAATAATCTCAAGCTCCTAGCAAGAGTTATTCACGCACCATTAAATTGTTTCAGCTTTACAATTATTTTATTTGAAATCTACAATGCAAAAAAAAAAAAAAAAAATAGATTGGGTCATCGGTCAAATAACAGATTTAAAATACTGAAAATATTCAACAAATTTGCTTAATGCTAACATCAAATTTGTCATAGGACAGTCGTTTATCTAAATTTTGGTGGATCACTTTGTCTGTTGTCTCTCCCCCCCCCCCCCCCCCCCCCCCCCCCCCCCCCCCATCATGTTGTCACGAAACTATCGGGAGTAATGAAACAAAGTAGGATTGCTGCTCGACCATTCCGAGACACATTTATTGATCATATACATACGTGTACATACAAATGTTTGTTACGACAAGGATCCGATATTATAATAAAGGAGTAACCTTTCGATTATTTTGAAAGGCGAAGGGAAACATGATTGCTGCATGAAATCCGGCTATAGATTTGACCCCAAAAATCTCTGAATATTGCATTTGCTGTAAATAATAATCCTGTCTGGACGGCTATCAAATAAATTCATGATCTGAAAATGCAAAAAAAAAAAGGAAAGAAAAAAACCACCCAAAACAAAGCCATTATACATACACTGAAAAGTCCTCTTGACCCACCCACCCCTTCCCCGGCCCCATAAATCAATGACCGCTCTTTAAATTTCTGTCACTGTGACAGACGCACTACCATGTATATCGTCGATCTCATGAAGAATCTATAAGTGTTAATTCACTTTCAGGGGACATGGAATTCAAATAAAATTTATGAAATTTAATTATATAAAATCGAGGAGAAGATTTCCAATGTCAGTGCAGCGTGGGCGATGAATAGAAACTCAATTTTCATAAACTTTTGCATGCAATTGCAAGTTGTCAATTATAAGTGCTTTTCAATGTCAGCTAAGCTTTTGCATGGCTTGTGTTTTTATTTATTTTTGTTAAAGAAAATATACACTGAAAAATGTTTTGAAAAAAACCTTGCCTATGTGTCTTCTGACGCATTAAAATTAAATTTTAAATCAGTATGAAAGTATACCTAGATTTTAATATTAATAATATGACAATGGACATCATCCAAGGAATTTGCCGATTTCTCTATTTCCAATCTAGATCATTTTTTTTTCTGCTAGGAAGCACGTATCAGTTTTTTTTTTTTTTTGAACCCTTATTTTTTTCCCGATGTCTAGAAAAAATAATATTGGATCTAGAATTACCTGTTGGAACATAGGACTATACCAGTATATACTAGATAAGGTTTCCTTTCTAAAACAAGAAACCAGAGAATCCATAACATTTAGAAATTTTGGGATAAAAAGTGAAAAAAATTATATATGTTATCGATCCCATTGCGGTCAATGGCGTCACTGACAAGTGCAAGTCGAACAAGTTTTTTTTTTCTGAAATGATTATTAAAGGGACGTATAATGTATGTAAATAAATTTTACGAATTAATATAATCAATCCATGCAATCCGATAATATGCAGCATCATGTTAATTTCATGTTCATTGGGTTCATGGGTTAGTACGGTGACCGGCACGACCGACACCCCGGCGTGGCGCCCCTCTCCCCCTCCCCCCTTTCCCGCGATTCACAGCTCAATATACAAAAAGTGAAATGAAATTTAACAGACTTGAATGAATATTGCTTGATATTTTTTCATATGTTGAAATGAAAAGTTTATTCAAATTAACATTTAAAAAATTAAAACGGAATTTACAGAGAGCAATATTAACCAACGCGATTACGTCCCTTGAATAAATCTGATTCCGCAGAACGTTTATATGGTAAACGAAAGAACTACCGATTAGCACCTGTCAGAAAAACTGCAACGGCGCAAGATGTTACCGTACATAAATTAAAGTGAAATTTTGCACACATTTTAAGTGATAGATGTTCTTCAATAATTCAACTGGGGGGAACGTTTACATTCTATAGTTTCTTTTGAATTCTCTGCCATTTGGACCAGTGTCGGTAATTTTTTATGAAATGGGTATATTTTTCTCGATTTTTCAAGTAGTCGTTCTTTATTAAAGATTTCCCCAGCAAGAAGTAGGTAAATAAAATCCCACTTTGTAGTATGGTATCAATATTTTCTTTGAATGATAAGGTTTCACCTTGCGCCATCTGATTTTCTAGTACCAATGTTGATCTACGAAAATATACATGTCACGTGACAACCCGACGGTCGGGGAGCATATATCAATAGTTAATAGATAAATTATGATATAGCACCTATACTGATACATAAACTATTTCATTCCATCTTATTTGGACAATTTAATAATTCCTTGAAAATAGCTATCAAAACTGACATCAAATTTTGTCAATGACGTCATGGAAGGCCTTAAATGTGCTGCGCAGTATATACTGTGTGCATGATTTTGTATGTCAGAACGTTAATTAACATGTTACTTTCGTATGTTAACAAACGGTAAAACTTTTTTTTTTTTTTTTTTATTTATTTACATCTTCATATATACATATAATACTAATATAACTTAAACTCAACATAAAACATATACTCAACATCAACATTTCGTATAACTCACATATATCAGTTTAGAGTTCAAAATTAATCGAATAAATACTTTGTCATTTGTAAATGTACTATGAAAGAGAGTACAGAATGAGATAAAATATACTTGTATGTTATTCTTGCAAAAATAATCATAATAATAAATGTACTATTGTATTTTGAATCGAATAAAGGATTAAAAAAATAATAATAAAGAACATAAGGACGCGAATAAGGTATGATCGAAGTAGATTGAAGGCGAACGTGTCGCGATCAATTGATCTTTTCACGAAATAACTGTGAATGCACGCACTGGAACGACGTACCGTTATTTAATCTTAATGATGGAATTTCATTGTTTCAGGTAAGTATACTTTTTCTTACATATCTTTCTTTCAATATAATATATATATATAATATTTAAGTAAGTCTGTATAATTTTGAAATATGGATTTAGAGTATACTACTGTTGCCACATGGTGAGAACGACACCACAGGGGTCTGAATCACTTGTGCCCGAAATCCGTATCTTAACTCTACGGGAAGTAATTAGTTGAAAGAATATCAATAATGATGATAAAAGTTCAATACATGATAAATTGCTATGTAATGAAAAGATATATAGAACCCTGTAAGTGAGTATTATAAAATATTTATAGCTGCTGAGGCGTTCAACAACATGACGTACAACATCATGTACCTGTGGTTAACAGCAAGATTCAGGTACAGGTTTATACATTTCCAAAAAATGAAGAGAATGAGGAAAAAAAAAAAAAAAAAAAAAAAAAAAAAAAAAAAAAACAACAACAACAACAATAATAATAAAAAAAAAAAGAAAAAAAAAAGAAAAAAGAAAGATACCTTTTTGTTACTACTTATGGAAAAAGGGTTATAATTTAATGAATGACCTTTGAATAAAACATTAATAAAGATAGTAATCAACAAATTGTAACAGATCTACATGTATAAAATTTTTTAAGAGTTTCAGAGGATGAGTAGAGATCTTTAGCCATACAGTGGATGTTTGTGACATCAAAGATTGTACAGCGATAAGTATTTTCAAAAGTTTCACTGATTATCTAATATATCTTTAATTCTTAATAAGATTTTGGCTTTGCTAGTTGCAACCTTACTCTGTAACACAAAAGAGTTTAGAAATTCACATCTGAATATACTGTAAATGTTTACATATTTATTTTTCCCATCTGACATACAATAAGATTTGTAAATAGAAAATAGTATAACTGTTAATAAAAAATTTATCTCATAGTATCCCTTCTCATGTATTTTATACCCGTATACAAAGTTTTTCATTGAAAATATATGGTTATCAATATTAATTTTCTTTGTAATTTCCTTTATTCTCTTCCAAAAATCATCAAGATAATTACAGTTTATAAAGTAATGTTCATAATCTTCCTTGACTGCACAGTAATTACACTTATCTGTTTCAGAAATTCTCCATTGTTTTAGTAGTACTTAGGTAAGGTATAATGAATGATTTTCCACCTTAAAATTTTATATTTATTTTCTTTAATGTAGTAATGAATAAATGAAAATAGATTATCAAATATTGTACCTTTAATGTATTCTTCTTTAAAGTATCTTTTCCATTTTAAGAAGCCTAATGGTGTTTCGTTATTGTCTTTTCTGATATAATTGTAAATCATTTTACATGTATAATCTTTAATTTCTATTTTGTCTAACATTATTTTCATCTCAGTTTTTACAGCTGTTTTAATAGATACCTCTTCTCTTAATTTATCTTTCCACTGTTTAGGTATAGCTTGTTTAAGTTTTATGAATTCACTGATCCAATTACGTTTTACTTTTAATTTACTGGCAATGACAGTTTCTGATATTTTTCCTTCTTTGTCTATAATATCATTAACAAAGATTATATTACTATTTATCCAATTTGTTAAAATAAGACACTTTCCTTTCAGTTTAATATGCTGATTACCCCAAAGAATCTGTTGCCTGATTGCAGCAAAGTTTTTAGGTGGGTTATTGAATTTATTATGTTTTATCCATATTTTGATCAGTTCTAAGTAAAAGTCTGGTATTTCTTTTATATTGTTTATTGAGCCTATTTTATCTAAATTCATTTTGAATATCAGAAAATTTCTTCCAAATTTATTCAGATAAAATTTAGGTATAATTTTCCATTTTGAATCATCATTTGATGTTAATCTTTTAATCCAACTTAATTTAATTGCATCTATATAGCTATCTATGTCTGTCATGTTCAGCCCTCCTTCTTTTAAGTGTAGAGATAAGGTATTTCTTTGAATTTTCTCTGATTTTCCGTCCCAGATATATTTATATATTAGACTTTTAAAAGGTTTCAATTGTCCTTTATCAATATTGATTACTGATGCTATGTAAGTAATATTGGGTATGATAAGGGATTTGATTACGGTGATTCTTCCTATCATTGTCAAGTTTCTTTTTTTCCAGTTGTTTAATATTTTATTTGTTTTCTCATATTGTTTTTCAACATTCATTTTAAGGCAAATATCTTTATTTCGACCAAAATAAATACCTAAACTTTTTACAGGTTCATCTGTCCAGTTTATTTTCTCGAAGAATTTGTCTCTACTATGTTTTAAAGGTCCAAGCCAAATTCCCTCTGTTTTGCTTCTATTTAATATTAATCCTGATAAAGACCCAAATTGCTCTATTAAGCTCAGTGCATAAGTTATATCTTTCTTTGTATTTAGAAAAAGGGTTGTATCATCTGCAAGTTGACTTATCTTTAGACTGCAATTTTTTCCATCTATTTTTATCCTGAACCCTTTAATGTTATTATCTTGTCTGATTTTACACGCTAAGATTTCAACAGCTATAACAAATATTAGGGCGCTGCACGGGCAGCCTTGTCTGACTCCTCTCTGTATTTTAATAGGTTCTGAAAGCCATCCATTATTTATTACGCAGCTTTTTATGTCTGTATACATTAGTCTTACCCATTTTAGCATAGAATCTTTAAATCCAAATTTTTTAAGAGCTTCATACATAAATGTCCATTCCAGGGAATCAAAAGCTTTAGAAAAATCTAAAAATAATAAAGCACCTTCTATATTGAATTTCTCCGCATAATCTATTACATCTTGTATTTGCCGTACATTATATCCTATATACCTATTTTTAACATATCCATTTTGGTCACTATTTATAATTTTTGGTAATATTTCTTTAATTCTCTGAGCTAGTGTGTATGCCAAAAGTTTTGTGTCTACATTTAGTAAAGTAATTGGTCTATAATTATTTATTTCAAGAGGATCTCCTTTTTTATGTAGTAATGTTATAACACCTAATTTTTGAGACTCCGTCATTTCCATTTTGTTAAAGCAATAGTTATAGGTATTTGTTAATAAATTTTTAATTTCATTCCAGAATGTTCTATAGAATTCGACACTTAAACCATCTCGTCCGGGGGCGCGATTAACTTTCATCTTAAATAATGCACTTTCACATTCTTCAACAGTTACACTTCCTTCTAGTGTATCGGCATCTATATCTGATAACTTATAGTCTATATTGGTATTTGAAATATATTCCTTAACTTGCTCTTGGTTTGGTTCAGTACTTGTGTAGATTCTTTCGTAAAAATCGTTTATTATTGTTAATATCTTATCAGAGTTTTTGTGCATTTTACCGTAGACATCATTAAGTGTTGTAATCGACTTTTTAGTCTGTCTTATTTTTTCAAGGCCTAGAAAATAGCTTGTATTCTTTTCTCCTTCTTCAACCCATTTAATACGTGAACGAACTTGTGCCCCTTTTGTCTTTATTTTATATAATGTTTCTAAATTTTTTTCAGTTGTTTCGATTTCATTTAACAAGTCTTGATTTCTTTCTTTTGTTTCAGAGTCTTCTGTACATTTTAGATTCATTAAGTTCTTTTCTAACGTTTTTATCTCGTTAACTTGATTTTTTGATTTTCTTTTGCAGTAGTATATCGTCTGTTCCCTGATTTCAGCTTTAAGAAGATCCCATATTCTATCCAGTTCAGAGGTATGTTTTGATTTTTCTGTGTACTTATTTATTAGTTTATTTATAATCTGTTTATAATCTTCATCTTGTAGTATACTGTTATTTAGTTTGAAATATCCTTTTCCTTTTTCTGTATTTAGAATAATCTTTAACGATATGGCTTGATGGTCTGTGTGTGAAATTGTTGCTGGTCTTATGTCAGTGGAAATTATTTTAGCTCTAAGCTCTTGACATATTAAAAAGTAATCTATTCGTGTTGACTCATTTAGTTTATTTTTCCTTCTCCATGTAAATTGTTGTTTGTTAGGATTAAGTTCTCTCCAAATGTCTATTAGTTTATTACTTTTTATCAAGGATTTTAAATATGTTACTGGCTTTTTCTTTCTCTTTGATTTACATGTAACTTGTTTTACTATACTTTTACTGTCTCTAGTTGTTAGTGTATCATTCATGTCACCTCCCACTATCAGAAGACCGAGGGAATTACCTTCGATCGATGCTTTGGCATTCTTAAAAAATGAATTTCTTGCCTTTGGTGAATTTGGTGCATAGATATTAACAAGTGTGTAAATATTATCTTCAATTTCAACATTAATCATAATAATTCTACCATCTTTGTCATTCAAACTATTTATAACTTTATATTCTAAATCTTTCCGTATCCAGATACTCACGCCTTTTGACTGTGTGGAACCAAAACTATGAAAAAAAGTTCCATTAATTTCACATTTTAGATTTTCTTGGTCAGATTGAATAAAATGACTTTCTTGTATGAAAAGAATATCACATTTTTGGTTTATAATCCATGTTTTAAGTCTAAGTCTTTTTTCTTTGATTCTTAAACCTTGACAGTTTAATGAACAAATATGTAAATAGCTTTTCATTTTTGATTGTTTTGATAAACAATGTATTACATTTCAGGTTGTGATCATGCATTAACAGCTTGCAGAGGATTCACAGTGGAAACTACATCGGCATTGACATTCATGATTTTTACATTTAAATGGTTCTTTGTTATTCTGAATGTATACAAACATTTTTGTATCACACTCTTTTTTTGTAATTTTTTTTCATATAGATAAAAGTGATTAAAGAGTTCAATATATTTTATATATACAAGTTTATTCATATACAAAGATTCTAAGTGTTGTGTACTGGACCATCCTGGGTCTTATTTCGACCTGCTCGAGTGTGAAGTTCATTGGTAGGAGTTGTTGGTGGTCTTTTTACGGTGCCAGAACCTTTCATGGATGGGGTTGTTTGCGTATTGTCAGTCGACTTGAAGAAGGAATCTAAGTGTCCTTGTTTCTTGGACGCATACTTTTTGCTGCTTTTTTTGGTTTTACCGTGCTTTGCTCTAGCACTAGTGGAATTCTCCTCACTATTATTAGTGTCAGTTGAGGTAATGTTCGCTGGTGTTACACTTGCGTTACCACTAGCTAGGGCATCAGTGTCACTTTGCAGGGTCGAGCATTCATTAGAGACATCTTCGGTTACTGTTTCAGGTACCGGTTTTAGAATGGATTGAGATGGCTCCGACTGTTCAGACTCGGATTCTGAAGATTCGTCTTCTGTTTCCTCACAGGAAAAGCCAAGCGGGCATTCATCTTGCTTGTGACCGGATTCATGACAGGTGTGACAAACCCAGTCATTGGGGCATTCACTCAGACGATGACCTACTCTGAAGCATTTGTTGCAAACGATGGTCTTTTTTATCGAATCTTGGTCTCTGTGATGGATAGCCGCTCGATATTTTCCAATGATGAGACTTTTTGGAAGCGGTTTTTGAATGGGGTCGCACATAAGGATTCGATCACCTGTCTGGCAATTAGTCAACATGCCATCTATTCGAAGTCGTTCTCTGTAGCAGTTATGTATCGTGCAGCCTAACTGTTCAAGTGCACGCACTATTTGGCCGTCTTCGGCCGAGCAGGGAATGTTTTTTACACGTACTTTGAGGTGTTCCGGGTTGTTGAATTGTGCATTTCTGGGATTTTTGTAAAACTTATTACCAGGACTTTTTATTTGAAGTCTACAAAATGACTAAGTAAAATACACAACGCGAAGTACATGCATATTTTGTAGACCCGAGAAGGCTACAATTCTCTTTTGGTGCCGTGACGCTAAATGATACGAACTTTAAATGCGGGGGATGTACTTGTACGCGAAACCAGGATTAAACAGCAGACAAGTGTTGAACATTACACTGAAATTATGTATACTTCAGGTAGGACACATTTACTTTTCTCGTGTGTATCCTCATTTTGATTGACCATGTAATTTTATCATTTTGAATTTTTGATCTAGACAGATAGGTAAATTGATTAAGATTTTTGTTCTTCGTATTTTCAAGTAAATATATATGCACAACCAATGTAATTTCCTGAAATGTTACTATTGAAAGGAACGTGCTGCAATTCATGTATTAACACTCGTTACGTCACAATGCATAAGATCTAAAGAAACATGCCGCGACGGCTGTTCTAACCCGCAAACTGAACCCGCGGTGAGATGAATTTTGACGTCACTCTTTTACCTAGAAAAGGCAATTTCAGAAAACAAGAATGAAAGAGACAACTTTACTACATATATATAGAATAAATGTCATAATTTGTGTTTTGTTACGGGTATACAAAACACAGCAAGTGCATTTATCACATGAAATGCGCTAACGCCCATTGCATGTACGATAAATGCACCTGCTGTGTGTTGTATACCCGTAACAAAACACAAATTAAGACACTTATTCTCTATAAGTTTTTTTTTTCGGATTTAACGATGAACATCGAAGTATTCATAATCTTGTGTATGTGGTTTGCTGTCAGCTTGATAAAAATAATTGTATTTTTTATTTTAAGAAAGGGAGGAATTGGTGATTATTGAGAAAATTTAGTCGCTTAATGTCACATTGATTTTTTTCTAAGAAGTCGAGGACGTTTTAAACACAAAAAACAAGTCGAGGCGTTGTATATAGTATCCGTCCGCTGACTTACCACATTATTAAAATTACTTCTCTAAAAGATTCTTTACCAATTTCCGATCGTGGTCGATGTGTATTCAGCTTCGATTCTGCAACTGCTGCAGAATTTCAAGAAACCTTACTGTACAGGAATTATGTAATTACTCAAGGTCATATACGGCGCACTACTTAATTTCATAATTTTGTATCATGATTTTGCCCGTTTTTTATATTTTCAATGATTTTACCGTTTTTAGACGTTTTGAAACTCTTATTTTACAATGTACGTAGGGCTTTGAATTCAAAGCAATCTTTTCTCATTTCGATTTATCGTACCTTTGACTTTATGTAAACTATTTTATGAATATCTTTACATCTTTAAAATAGGACCAAAATTGCAGGTTACCGCACCTCAGTGCTCCTTTGTGTATCACGCGTTAGTGCAGTGTAAGGGTGTGCTTGTGTGTATTTTTTTTTTCATCCTGTTGAGATAATTTGAATCGATAAGATATGTCGTAAAGAATATCTTATATATAAAGGACTTCTTGTCAAGTTGTGTCAGAACACCCAAAACATATCAACTTGCTTACAAACCTTCATTCACCATAAAAGAATTACATGTACATTCAAGGATGGTTCCAGTATTTAAAGGAGATAAAGAAGATCCTGGCGACAATCTCAACAGCACTAGCAATAGAGCACCAAGTTGAACATCGACGGACCCCTATCAAGCAAGAGGTGGGACCAGGCGCCCGGGACTGAGACGCAATCATTCCTCCGTTTGATCAGCCGCAACCGCCGTCGATGATCACGCACGGAAGTGACATAAATATCCACAAAACATGCACTGTCTGAGGCTTTGTGACGTCTATATATAAACTGCTATGGCGACCATCTCAGGGTAAAAAAAAATCGGGGGAGGGGGGGGGGGGGCTAGACCACCAGTACTTACAGGACAGAACCTTTAGTAGTATGAGCATGTTTGCAAAGATCCGAGACGCAAAATGAAACCTAAAATCTATCAATTATATACTAGTATGTCGCTGTTTTACAGATCTGTATTGGACAGTGGTAGTCAGACTATCAATTTCTGGAAATATTCCGCAACTTTCAGTCCGCTAAGCTCCGCCCACTGTCGTCTGCAGAACAAGCTAGCCGCTTCGCGTCTTGATGACATGCGACTCGGGGAATAACTTACATGTAACCCTTAAAAAATTATTGATAATAAAAGTATTCCGTGGAATAAAATGGGATGGGGGGTAGATAATATGGGGAAGAAGGGATGAAAGTGTCATCCCCTTTCCGCACCATTACAGACGGGGTTTAATACCACTAGTAATCAGACAGTCATTGTAATCCCTATATAATATATATTATACACTATTACCATCGTTTCCTAGGCTTAACTCCCCGTGGCATACTTAAAAACGACTCCCCATGTGACACACTACAATTTGGCGACATTTTATCAAAATATATGCAAACAGATAAAACATACTAAATACACATTTAAAACAGTATCAATATGCTATAGTCAATCCTAACACAGTAAATTAGGTAAGTATGGAAGAGAAATCAGCGAAAAAGACTGATCGAAATCGTCGACGTCGACGTCGATTTTGATGTTTTAGGTCTACTCGTAAAACGCGGTCGAAGTGTTTGAGGTATCTAGAGTTATCTGAAGTCCAGTGCCACAGTGGCACACGCGATAGATCAAGAAATGTTTATCATACTCTATGCAATATGAATTTTGGAGAAATATGGTATAATATCTGAGAAATTTGAAGAAATACTGGCCGATCTTGTCGTGCGTCCGCTTCGGGACCGACTCCCCCTTGGCGCACATGGCTGACACTCCTCTAATGTGACGTTGTATACGGTGTATAATATTTTTTAAGATGGGGTGGTCGTATGTTCCAACCGCGGAAGTGGTCGGGACTGAATTTCGAAAATAAATATGTTGGTAATCGTAGACAAGTTACCATTGTTAAACGTCTTCAAATTCAATAGCATCCATGTTAAATATTTCTATATATATCATTTTTGCTGAATATCTATTTTCTTAACGTTTTGACATTTGGACTTCAAGGCGACCATATTCTTTTGGAGTGGAGATAGTATTATGTCTCTCTTGTAATGTTCTTCGGAAATTGTTTGTCATCATTCTATTTTTTTTTTTCTATCTCAGGTAGATACTAGGTATTAGTTAACGTTGACGAGGAACACTCGTTACTTTTCGTTTTAAATCAGGGAATTTGAAAATTTCATGGAAATCCGGGGAAAATCAATGAATGATCTTCAGTTTAATGTAAGAGGGCGCTACTGAAATGAATTTTGGTGGCTCCGCTGGAAGCATCACTGATGAGAATTAAATGTTCGAAACATGTGTCTGGTGCAGGAAAAATTGGTTTGGAATTTTCATCATGAGGGTATAGAGTTGGAACACTACCGTATTATTGAAAATATAACAATTTGAACAAAGAAATAAGACATCCTATTGCAGATGTAATGTCTTAAAATTTTTCTGGCTCGCTTCACTCGCCAATGGACACTTGATCTTGGAATGCAAAGTTAAGTACATGTACAGTTATCTAGAATGAGTAAGTACAGTAAAGGAAATTTGATTACATATTCGAACATAAAAGTGTTAAAAGAACTAGTATTTGTGCGCAGTTAATTGTCAGGGAAAATCATGGAAATTTCAGGGAATATCATTTATCAAAATCTGTGGCCACCCTGATTATATAAGCACAGAGACACATGTTCTATTTACACTACATGTATATTATCGTGTACAAGTGTAGTGGTACACACTTTACAATTTTACATAGGAGTTGTATCTTGTTGGAGATAATCTCCCTATTTCTATCTTTGACACTGAACAGGAAGATAACGACTTACTAACTGGATGAGCTCCGACAAATGAATTTTCATCGAAAGACAATTTGTACTTGTTTTCCTCTGATAGGACCGTCATGTTTGTGTATGTAGCCCATCCTAACCCATCATTTATATGTTCTAGTTTAATGTAGACATCAGACGGTCTCTGCTTGGTTAATTCATGTATGTTGTCATTTCCTGAAATAGACAAAACAAAACACATTTCTTTCGTCAAATCAGTTTATGCTTATTTTCCATACTCAGGTCGATACCTCTTTTTCAAGAAAAATAGTACGTTAGAGATGTTAAAGCATGTTACATGTCGTTTGCAAAGTAATTCAATCAATACGTTTGAATTAAAAAATTTCAATTATTTGTTAAAATTCAGAGATTCAGCAAAGGCACAACAAGTTGGGAGGGGGAGTATGTATATACATTTGTATGTTTTCTCATAGCTAATGGCCTCTTTTGATTCATAACATTATCCGAACAGACGAAAATTTTGAAAAGCTACTATAAAACAGAAAAATGTATGATGTAATGAAGTGTAACAAAAATTAGAAAAAACATTGATTGGTAAAATTTGACTCAATATAATACATGGAATCTTATTGGTTGATCCAATTACAAGTTACCGAAGAACAAAGAAATTATGGGACGAGGTCGCTGCTTTTTTTTACCATTTCGCCGAATACGTAAGACTGCATTCTCTTTTTTTCATTATAAGGTCATACCAAATTAATTTAATGTTCTTCGGATTTTCTTGTGAAAAAAAAAGGGTGCGAGCGGGCGAAAATATAATTATTTTATTTCTTTTAGGTTTTGCAGATTTTAAGGTGCGAGCGAATGAAATAAATTTATTTTTGATATAGGTTGCCCAAGAAATACATTTCTGATGTTTTCCGTACTCAAAAAGGAATCCCCATAGGGATCTGGTGACAAGAAAGCCTGGTACATAGCAAGCACAGGCACATGTAGAAAGAGCGTCAATATCCTGTATGATACAGGTCATAAGAGAATATATGTATAGAAATACAAGGCTTCCGACGAATTTTCAGCTAGAAGTAGCATCTGCAATTTTTCCATTTGACAGGTTTGAAGGGCAAAATGGGGTATGACCATAAACATTGATTTGTATATTTCCTAAAAACGTCAATAATTCTTCCAAAAAGACCTCATAACATAGCCTAATTGCCTACCAAAGTTTGACTGTTTTCTACTTTCTGTCTTGAATCTCCATTGCCAGATTGGACAAATACTGATTCATTCAGAGGCTTTACTCTGCTTACTGTAAGCAGAGTAAAACACCTGGATGATTCAGACTAGCTAATCTGGCAATGGAGGTTCAAGACAGAAAGTAGAAAACAGTCCAACTTAGGTAGGCGATTAGGCTATGTTATGAGATTTTTTGGAGTGAATTATTGATGTTTTTAGGAAATATACAAATAAATCTTTATGGTCAAACACCATTTTGCCCTTCAAATGCAAAGAACTGCAGAAATGCTACTTCTAGCTGAAAATTCGTCGGAAGCCTTGTCTCTCTATAGATACCAGTATTCTCTAATGACCATACAGGATATCGACGCTCTTTCTACATGTGCCTATGATAACAAGAAGGAAAAGATTTTCGAACATTTCCCCCTCCTTGACTTTCAGTGTTATGTATACAGGACAACAAATTTGCTCCCAACAAAATTTTTCAAACACAAGAAGTATCATTTTCTTCGAATTTTGCACAGTCTGAGACCTCTAGAAGCTTTAACATTTGCAGAAATCAGAACCGACCCACAAAAATTGTTGAGCCAGAAGTTTAATGGTGCGGGCGAGCATTTTATTTTTATAATATTATTTTTTGAATTTTGAAAAATATGATGCGGGAAATCCAAAGAACATTTAATTGATTTGGTATGGCCTAAAAGCACGAATGTTAAACTTAAGGTATGTCCATTTTTTGTAACTTGTTGTGCATGTCCTCTGGGTGTTACGTTGTTTTGCTGTGGGGGTTACAATCGAGTCCTGTTGGAGATCCCGTCCTTTGTTAAAGATGTATTATCGTAACATGAAACATGTTTACTATTATAGTGAAGCCGCGTCCATGTTAACTGATCTTAACTAAATCTTACTGATATCAGACATTGGGAATTAGAAGAATCATACATAGGAATTAATAGAAATAGCAACAAGGGGTTTTAAATAAATGTTTATGGTATTCATAATTGCCTTACTTGAGGGGGTGGACAGGGTGAAAGGGAGGGGGGAGAAAGGGGGCGGGAGAAGGGAGAGAGGGGGAGGGAGGAGGGAGGGAAGGGGAAAAAATGGGAGGGAGGGGGGCGGGAGGGGGAGACAAGGGGGCGGGAGGAGGGAGGTAAGGGAAGGGTGAAAAGGAGCGGGGGAGAAGTAAGGGGGCGGGAGGGGGGAGAGAGGTACCCCCCTGTCCGCCCCCTCTTACTTCCATTATAATATTTTCCAGAAAATGTAACAAGAATGTAATATAAATATAATGCAGGTCGCTTTTTGATCTTCTTCTGGATTCCGTGTCGAGTGAATTAGTATTTCTGCTTTGGTTGTGACCAATCGTTGTGGGTGTTTCGTGTCGCTGAATGTTGACTTATGTAGGATATCTGATATGGCTTGTTTGATTTGATTGCTTGACTGTTCTATGTGGGTGCTGTGTGTTACCAAATATTAACTTAGGAAGGATATCTAATATTGGTGTGTCTGATTTGATTGCTTGACCGTACAATGTGAGTGTTGTGTGTTACCAAATGTTAACTTAGGAAGGTTCAAGAAGTTATAGAGTTGGAACCCTTCGACATTATTAATATAAACACTTATTTCACGTTGCAGTGTGGAGCAGGTTTAATCGTTCCACGTGACCTGATGTTTGTCAAGTGTATTGATTACTTCTTTCCAGGTCTGTCACCTCAAAGAAGCTTTGTTTTGGCCTTTTATCAATATGACATCATATATATCTTTTTGCTATTTCGTAAACTAGTCTTTTTACCAATAAATGAATAAATATCATCGAAATTAAAGGAGTTTAACATCTTAGCACCATCCCTCCAATGCTATTTTGAACATAGATTTTATTTGGATATGTTACTGAGTCGACCCTACAGGAAATTTGGAGCCGCGCACTCTCTGCAATGTAAATATACAAATCTAACTTCAAAAAATTAAAGAGGGCGCTACTGAAATTATTTTGGTGGCTCCGCTGGAAGGTTCACTGATGAGAATTTATGTCCAAAGCACGTGTCTGGTGCATGTAAATTGGTTTGGAATTTTCTTCAAGAAGGTATAGAGTTCTTCGACATTATTAGGAGGGATGTCTAATAATGTTGTGTCTGATTTGATTTCGTTCAATATGGGTGCTATTTGTCATCAAATGTTGTCTGATGTAGAATGTCTGATATTGGTGTGTATTGCTGTATAGATATGAGTTAAAGAAGACCCTGACGATAATCTCAACAGCACTCACAATAGAGCACCAAATTGAGCATTGACGGACCCCTAACAACCTAGAGTTGGGACCAAGTGCCCTTGAGGAGTAAGCATCCCCTGTTGGCTAGCCGCACCCGCCGTCGATGTTCATGCACGAAAATGAAAACAATATATAAAATACATGCACTGTCTGAGGTTATGTCTATATAGAAAGGGTTATGGCGACCATGTCAGGGAAACATATTCAAAACACTTACTGTCAAACCCCTCGCGGGGAACTTTTTTACGAGCTCCACACGACAAAGGGCATAAGTGTGACACAAATGAGATAAAGAAGATCCTGACGATAATCTCAACAGCACTCACAATAGAGCATCAAACTGAGCATCGACGGATCCCTAGCAACCTAGAGGTGGGACCAGGTGCAACTGTTATTGACTGCGGTAACCCTTTATTTCAGACGTATGTATTTCGTTTGTAAAGAAAACCATATAGGATGTGGTTCGGATATGCCCTCCTATCAATCATATCAATTACATCATGGACACATTTCAATACTCGCAACTCAAATCTGTGAAAAGGTATGGATTACTTACCAATCCAGTAAAATGGTCCTGTCACATTTCCAAAACCATGTTTATATTCCTGCCATGATCTATTCATATCAATAGAACTCTCAGGATCCCGTGATATGATGACCTAGAATTACAATGACAAAGTTACTGATGACGTACAAGTTGGAAGTTGAATTTGTTTGTGTTTAAGTGCAAGCAATTTTCGCATTCTAAACAAAATATCACCCTATATATCAGTTTTTTGTCATCTCCGACAAGATGCACGATAGAATCTTCTTAATTGGTCCCATTTTAAATTTCTGCATTACCACAACATTCATAGTCTTTGGTCATATTTCATTGTATGGATTAAGGATGACAAATACAGCACAAAATCGAATTTTGTATAATCGATAAATCGATCACTTACGAGGGCTAAGCACCAAAACGTGCATGTCTGGTCAACGCTGCAACTTTATCTGTTCTTAAATGATGCTTTGAATTTGTAACATGTTTATTGATGCGATGTTATTTTTCTGTAGTTGTTTGTCTGACCGTTCACTTTTTCTCGAATCATGCGTATGTTTTCTGTACGTCTAAAATACATTTGTATGTTTTCTTGTACGTCTAGAAAATATAGTGTACGTATAGAATACATGCGTATGTTTTCTGTACGTCTAGAATACAGAGCTAGAACACATTGTACCCTTAGATATCTACTTCTTACTGCACACAACGGTAGCAGACATGACTGCTTCATGCTCTCTCATCAGTACTAGAGAAGAGGTTGCATTCTTAAGACATACCGATTGATTCAGGCTAACTGTCCGCGCGGCTCACTTCGGAAACTAGATAAACGTCATTTTGACTATTTTGTCAATCAGAAATTTTAATGACATCGATACAATTCATTAGTACGGAAGCGCCCTAATGCCACATTCTTAAATATTTTTATCTTCTAATTTGGAGATACTATCTCCTAATTAAAAGATACTATCACCTAATTAGGACTTAGCTATCACCTAATTAGAAATTATTATCACCTAATTAGGACATACTGTCTTCTAATTAGGAGATACTATCATCTTATTAGGACTTAGCTATCACCTGATAAGAACTTAGCTATCACCTGATTAGGAGTTACTATCACCTAATTAGGACATACTATCTCCTAATTAGGAGATACTATCACCTAATCAGGACTCAGCTATCGCCTAATAAGGACTTAGCTATCACCTAATTAGGAGATACTATCACCTAATTAGGACATATTATCCCTTAATTAGGAGTAACTATCACCTAATTAGGACATATTGTCTCCTTTGAAAATGTCTTATGAAATCGATACAATTCATTAGTACGGAACGACCTAATGCCACACTCTTAAATATTTTTATCTTCTAATTTGGAGATACTATCTCCTAATTAAAAGATACCATCACCTAATTAGGACTAAGCTATCACCTAATTAGGAGTTATTATCACCTGATTAGGACATATCATCTCCTAATTAGGATATACTTTCACCTAATTAGGACTTAGCTATCGCCTAATTAGGACTAATCTATCACCTAATCAGGAGTAACTATCATCTAATTAGGACATATTGTCTCTTAATTATGAGATACTATCACCTAATTAGGAGATACTATCACCTAATTAAGACTTAGCTATCACATAATTAGGAGTTACTATCACCTTATAAGGGCATATTATGTCCTTATTAGGAGATTTAAAAAAATCAGAATGTGGCATTAGGACGCTTCCGTTCATCAGATCTCGCTTAGTCGTCAATTTTGGTACAAATTATATGATGGTCAGTGCACGCAATCCTTATGCGCTTCATAGGCTCAATGTTTTCGGCGACGTCACACTGAAATTTAACATTGAAAACGCCTCATCTAAAATCTATTTTATCTGCATTATATGATTGCATACACCAATGACCATGTAACATATATCAAAATTTACGACAAAGCCAGATCTATTCACTGATATAGATTTTATTATAAAATCTATAATATTTTAATTTTTGCATAACAAAGTAATCAAATTCGTGTTTATCCAGTTTCCAAAGTGAGCCGCGCGGACAGTAATATCATTTTTGCATTCGCACAGAATAAACTTTATCCTGTCATTAAAAGCATTCCCCCTAAAAGACGATTCATAAAAATACATTTATTAACAAAAGTTTCGATCTTCTTTATATCCCTAATATTTTTCGATATCATCGCTAAGTTCTATTACTCAATATTTTGAGAATTTAGAACCTCCTCTTCTTTGTTACAAGTATAAGAAACCTGCTCGAAATTTCGTATTTAACTACAATAAAGTAACATCAGAACCTAAAATACTTGAATCAAGTCCTCCTTCTTGAGAATGTGCAACGTCTGAATACATATATAATGTTAAACGTCTTCAAATTCAATAAACAAGCTGGCCATATTGTAACAAGTGAATTTTTCAATTATCCAGGACAGGCAGCTCCGCAGTTTTCTAAAAAAAGATAGATTTTATCGAATCGAATTTTATCGAAGTCCTAAAGGAAGCTTTAGATAACTATACAAAACGATGGTGTAAATCAGAAGGAGTCGAATCACATTCTCAGAATGACTAGAAAACCCTCATTTTGGATATTACTGATATTCGAATATATAACTTCCACAAAATCCTCATCTTTTTGAAAACTCTAGATCTAAATCTGAAAGATATTTCAAATCCAAAATACGCAATTTATATGATAAATATGTCTTCGCAGATAAAGCAGCCAACATCACCATAATCATTTTAAAATTTTTCTACATATCGACTTTGGTTTCGGAACTTTCATCTACAAATACCTACATCAAAAACAATGAAAGTGTCCCTAACATTGTTAGGAAACACAACAATGAAATTTCTTCATGAAATATCAGGATTTTTCGGGGCAGCCCGGAATAATTATCTATCCAAAAACGTTATATTCCTTCATTTCTAATTTATCGTAGTATCATTTTTGTTTGCTGTGGTTCTTGTTTTATCATGATTTTGTTTATGATTTTATGAATTATCGATTTTGAACAATGTATTGGGATAAAGTCATTATCCATATTTGTCATCATTGTTTTATATCGATTGATATGGATAACAGTGTTCAGATGGGATTTCTCACGATTTTGCCCTGCCTTCTCGACTTTGAGACTGAATAACTGTTAGGTACTTCTTTGATGTTTATTTGGGTATTTCTCAACTTGTATGTATTTTATGGTGACATGATCAACAAAATATGAAGGATCAAAAGCAGACAGAATTACCATCGAAATTGTGTTAGAATCATCAAACGCCTTTATTCCGTGGATATAATCATTCTGTCACCAGACGGACTTTGTACTAGACCAATCTACAGACTTGTACCATTGTATTCTCAAGAATTGCACTCTGACTGGCTGTGACGACAGGTCTCCATGACGGGCCCTGTCCAAACCTCTTTAGAGAAAACAACCTGTCCTTCCTGATAGTCACATGCATGAGCACGCTACAGCCGGCAGAGCACGTATGTATTTCGTGCTCCAATTTTTTATATCCGTCTGTGTTTCTAGGGCCAATACGTCATGCTGTATATTTGTATGTTTATCTTACAGTGAGGAGGTTATTTTACACCACAATTGTGCGCTCTTCGAAATCTCTGGGTAACTGGAAAAGTGGGAGGATTGTGCTACGGACGTGGCAGATGGCCGTCCTAAGTCGGCAACGATTGCCCATTGGTAGTTGGTTTTTGTGTAGTCATTTGTGTTTGATGTTTCTCTATGATTTGGCGTTTCTTGTACCATTTGCGTCTCTTTCTGTGCGTGTCTTCTTTGTGTTTTTACAGAGGTGTTTTGGGGTTTTGCTGTTGGTATTACAACTAGGTGTTGTCCCCCTTTCTTTTCTGCTGTAATCACTGCAACTTCGTCATGTAAGATTTATTCCTCATATCTTTGTTTCATTTCATTGAAAAAGTAATGATGTTATCCTAAAATATGTTTGTTACCGACTAACATCGTCACTGAGGAAGTCCTTCGGTCGATATGGGGAACATGTCATACACTATGATGTCCCACTTTCCAGAATGGTGGATGATATTCAGTCATAGACCCTTTGAACCATCCAACCAAAGATTGTACTCTGTCTTCCGAAATGGAAGTAACCGGATGTGACAGTTCTACCGAATTGAAGCGGCAGGTGTTACATGCAAGCAGGAGATACTTACTCTTCCTGGGCACCTGTCTCACTCCCATATCGGGAGTTCGCTTCTTCTCATATGGTGGAGGTTTTTGTTTGTTTGCTTTTGTTCCTGTTTTATCCTGAGAGCTAGGTGTCTTTCAGATAAGCTTCTCAGTCAGGGATATGTTTGTGACCGCCTAACATCGCCACTGAGGAAGTTCTACGGTCAATATGGGGAACTCGTCATATACTATGATGTCCCACTCTCCAGAATGGTGGATGATTTTCTGTCATAGACCATTTGAACCATCCAACCAAATATTGTAGTCTATGTCTTCCGAACGGAAGTAACCGGATGTGACAGTTCTACCGAATTGAAGCGGCGGGTGTTGCATGCAAGCAGGAGATGCTTACTCTTACTGGGCACCTGGTCTCACTCCCATATCGGGAGTTCGCTTCTTTTCGTGTGGTGGAGGTTTTTGTTTGTTTGCTTAGGTTTCTGTTTTATCCTGATTTTGTATGCCTTCGGTTTCTGATTTTCTGAATTATCGATTTTTTGCTGTATACAGGGATATGGTCATTATCCATATTTGTCATCCTAAGAAAGCTTCAGAATCCTTAAACATACATTGGAAATAAAACAAAGGAGGGGATCTTTACACCTATAATATAAGTACATGTGTAATATAGTATATAATGCATTTTATATTGAAATGAAGCAACCCCCTCCATCGTGAACTACGTACTCTAAATATCTATGTTTGAAATACAACAGAGGACTAACAATTCTCAAGATACAGGTCCAGATACATGTATTTGTTCCCTACAGCTGAGGTGGAACTCATCGTGTTTTATTATCAGGGCAAGAATTAAACTGTTTTAAACTCCACATTTGAAACGCAATTTACCACTAATGAGGAAACAAGTGTCTGGCGCTTTAGAATACACAAGTATGTGATCTCCAACATGACCACCCTACATCCACCCAGGAAACAAACCCACAAGAAAGTGATACGTATATAACATATGACAAAACTATGAACTACAAACAAATAAGTTCCAAACGGAATCAGAAAAGGTCGCTTGTGTGCAGAATGATGCAAGAATGTGGGTTGAGTAGGTGACGAACTGCAAATCAGGATGGATACGCTTTAGTTGTGATCTTGCGTCTTAGTTCGAAATGCTGTTGAAGAAGATGAAAGGTTGGAGCACTTCACTTTCTCTAAATTCAAACAGTTCGAGTTCATTCAATGATAAGAATTGTCATTATTGAAATATACGTTTTATAGTACCAATTTTATCGTACTAGATACGTGTTTGAGATATTAAATCCTCGTCATTAGTACTTAATTTCAAACAGGTTGAATAAAGTCAAATTGAATTTTCAAGACACCATCTACAATATAGACTTAATTTCCTCTTGCCAAAAGTGGGCGGCTCCAAAATTGATACTTTTAAATAACTTAAACAAACCGTCCATCCCCCTCCGTCTGTTTCCATGTCACAGTATGCCTGAAAATCCCTATCTCCTACAATCAGGTTATACACTCCACTCTGTGCGTCAGGATCCATTATCTTGTACCACATACAATCCATTATCCCTGAAGGAGCAGATTTATAATTGTGAATGTACAAATGAAAACGTAACTTATGATAATTAAGGTATAAGCCATTCGTCATAATTATTGTACTCAAAGTATGTCGTCGGACATTTGATTGAATGTTTTATCAATATTCCTTGTATATCATTACTACCATTAAAATTTCTTTACGTAATTTTCATTACATAATACGGAAGTATTCAAACTCTATACCTTCTTAAAGAAAATTTCAAACCAATTTTCATGCAAAAGAAACGTGTTTCGAATAATAAATTCTCATCAGTGATGCTTTCAACCAAAGTGCTTTTTATACGCCACCTAAATTCAAATCACTATCGCCCTCTGGTTTTATTTTTAGAATTTAAATTCTACATTTACTTTACAGTGAGTGCGCGGACACGTGTAACAGGACACAACATCTATGAGCATCATTATACACCAACATAGGTGATTATAAAGTCAGAAAAGCACAGACTTATTACAGCACAGAAATATAAAGCAACATGTACCGTTATCTCTCTGACAATGCACGTTCAGTAGGTAATAATGCGTAAGGGTTACAACTCTATACCTTCTTGAACAAAATTTCAAACCTATTTATTATGCACCAAACGCGTGTTTCGGTTCTCAAATACTCATCAGTAATGCTTCCAGTCAAAGTGATTTTCACAAGCCGCCTAAATTCATTTCAGTAGCGCCCACTGATTTTTATTATTTAAATTGTGTATTTACTTTAAAGAGAGTTTGCGGTTCCAACTTTCCGGCAGGGTCGATTATGTAGCATATCCAAATAAAATCTATATTCAAAACAGCATTCGGTGTTACGTTTCAAATTCAACCGAGGGATACTATTCAATTTTTAAGCAAAGGTAAAGGTAGTGTTTTAGTCTCGTTTGCCTGAGTCTCACGCGACTTCTATTCACTCGACTTCTTTTCTGTGATTTGGCGTTCCTTGTACTACTGCGTCTCTTTCTGTGCGTGTCTTTTTTGTGTTTTACAGTGGGTGTTTTGGGAGGTTGCTATTGGTGCTGCAACTAGGTGTTGTTGGAGATCCCCTCCTTTCTTCTACAATCACCTCCCTGGCGCTTATCTTTTCGTAATGTAAATTTAGGAGGCTTGTGAAAATCACTTTGACTGGAAGCATTATGTTTCTGTGCTGTAATAAGTCTGTGCTTTTCTGACTTTATAATCACCTATGTTGGTGCACTAAGCGCATTTATTCATTGTCAACTATTGGGAGTATAGTGATGAACCAAAAATGTAGTTCTCAGTACGGAAAAGAAATACTAGAAGAACAATAATTCTACCATTTATTTAATTACGAAAATTATGATAACTTAATATAACTCAGAGTAAAACAACCCTCTCAATTTCATCTCATTTTATTGATTTTTGTAACGAAATATCGTCGATTTCGAATAAATGCCAAGGTGATGTAAAAATAATGATAAACACATGTGCAAATATTATAGGGTACAAGTTTTATCTATTAATATTCATTTTACTAGACAATGACTCGCGCAAGCGCGGGAAAGATTGTCATAGATATGTTGAGTTAAAGAAGTTCTTGACGTTAATCTCAACAGCACTCCCCATAGAGTACCATAATGAGCAGCGACTGACCCCTATTATGTTGACATATATTGTATTTAGATACGTTATGTATTGCTCTAGTATGCAATCTTCTGTTTAGATTTATATTGTTTGGCACTGATATTTTAGATAAACTCACTATATGCAGTGGCACTGACCCCATATTTTCTCAAAACGGGTATATTTTTGCCCATTTTCAGTAAACTCGTCAAATTTCGCCCCTTGACCCCTCCACAAAGGGGGCACTGGATCCGCCACTGATATAATATGAAATAATATAATTTTCATTGTCACCGGTAAGAGGAAGACCGTAATCAATTACAACCATCTTAATATTTTAGTACAGTAAACGACCTAGCAAAATCTATTGATATTTTTATATATTTTCGAACTATAAAGTGGTTAAAATCGCATTTGATGAATCATTAGGTTTCCAAAGTGAATTTAAGGAACTTTGAAGTCAACGAAGTTGACTTAAAAGTATAGTCTACTTTTAAAAGTTGAAAAGTGACTTAAAATTTAAGTCAACTTTTCAGTCAACGAAGTTACTTTCTGAAGGGAAAGTAGCCACAAACGCTTTTCTTCGTTAGCATATTATAAGAACGTAAGGGTCGTAACCTTTAAACACATGACTTGTATACAAAAGTGTAAAAAATATGTAAGAATGTGTCTACATCTGAGTTTAACATTGATCCAATAGAAAACATCATTGGAAAAATAAGCATGGG
Organism: Pinctada fucata; assembly: GCA_028142955.1. Classification (NCBI taxonomy): domain Eukaryota; kingdom Metazoa; phylum Mollusca; class Bivalvia; order Pterioida; family Pteriidae; genus Pinctada; species Pinctada fucata. The sequence continues at coordinate 82,057,647 of AP027102.1, forward strand.
AAAATGCATAGCATATTAAAAAATAAATACATATTTCATACTATTAGTGTTGTTCGGGGTCTTACCAGACTGTTCTAGTTCCCTCCGAGCGAAAGAACAGACGGGGGCGAGACAATAAATCATGTCTGAGAAAGATCTCCCACTACGGGATTCCAACCCAGACTCTTCAGATTGGAAAATCGGGCTGGGTGTCCGGCGCTCTACCGACTGAGCTATGAAACCCCTTTCTTGAATATTCTCTAGTTCAAGGTAAGTGCTCGATCCCGGTTTGAATTTTAGAATTTCAAAGACATAATTGATGATTACACAGTAATTAGAAATAATTCCTTCTAAACAATTATCAAATTCACATTGTCATATCATATGTTATACCTTCATATCACACAATTTATCTCTGATCTCTTCGTTTCGACGGAGAATCGGCTAATTCGTTCCTTTAGTAGTATAGAAACCATAGAATAGTTTTAGTATCCCTGTAGGAGATTTTGCTATCTGGGCGAATTTCCCACAAATTCGTGCGAGGTCCTTTGTTGCACGGTCTACGTTGTAGACGGTAATTAACACATTTCCAGAAGGTGCAATAATTTTCATTCTGCTTCAATGATAAGGTAAGTGATTTAACTAATGATTGAATGAGTCCTTGACTGATTACAATGAGTAGTTTTCTCAAACTAGCAATGCAGCAATCATGGGTAATAATTGTTTGATGGCCAAACAATTGCCGTGCAACAAGTGGGTGATACAACTGCTCCTCGGAATACGCCCTTGGGGACAGTAATATAACCCTTTACATAAACGTTTCAACGAATAATGAAGGGAGGGGATCACCAACAACACTCGGTTAAATAACTCACAGTAAAACACCAAAAACATCGAGTGCAAACACAATTACATGCACGGAAAGAGACGCAAATGGGACAAAGAACACCAAATTATACCATAGAAATATCAAACACGAAAGACTACACATAATCGAACGAGACAAATGAGCAACCTGTGCACATAGCTTTGCATTTACAGAAATATCCATACCATTGCTTTGAACCAAAATACTCCTAATCCAATGTCTTTGCAATAATTGGTCATTTAATAATCGCTGTTTCTCTTTTTTAAGTTCTTCCATTTCCTTTCTCAAATTAATGCTATTTTTTGCATTTACTCGAACTAACTCGTCCAATGCCGGGCATTCAGTATGAGAGATTAGGGTCTGGCACGCCGTCAACCTAATAAATATGGCGATAAATGGATATATCCACTTCATCTGAAAAGAAAAAAAACAAGAATAGCAACTACCTGCATACATTTTCCGTTTGTTGTCAAAAAAGAGGAGAAGCATTCGCCTCATTGATTGGGTTTAAGATAAACATTCCAGTTGTGCTTTATATCTAAGACAATTTGGATGAATTCTTTCAGGCGACAGAGATGGAAAGAACTTCATACATACACTTAAAACATAAAATCGCGGAATCGTTGGAAGCATTCATGGGAATCCATGTATACTTTGCGATACATTTTCTTTTGTACCCATTTTATTGTACTAGACACGTGTTTCGGTTGAAACGTTGATCAGAGCAGAGAGGTTGAGCGAGAAGCAACTGAACCAAATGCATTTTTTAAGCCACTATCTTTCTCACAGAAGCAATTTTTATTATTTATCGCTATTTCTGTCAAAAAATGTTCCACCTCTCAAAAGGTTTCCGCTTCTTCTCTCCTCCTAAATGAGCTGATTTCTCTACCTTGTTTACACAACTAATGTGAAGCTCTTTGTACTTCACAAATTACGTCAAACAAGTTTCCGGCTTTCTACTCAAGAAATTCAAGATAGAAAAGAAGATAACTATCATGATATAATAATACTATCTTTGTAAAAATGACACACAATCGGATACTTGTTCTTATCGTCTTCTTTCATGATTTGTTTTATATTTAAGAGTGTGAAAGACTTTCGACAATTTTTGTTTTTACATTCTAAGAATATATTGAATACATTTTATTCAACAAAGCATGGCATAAAATCCTTTTATCAATATATTCTTATTTTTAATTGAAATAGCGATAAATAATAAAAATTGCTTCTGTGAGAAAGATAGTGGCTAAAAAATGTATTAAATATATGTATACATTCTAAGAATATATTGAATACATTTTTACATTCTAAGAATATATTGATAAAAGCTTTTATACCATGATTTACTTATTCTACGTCATGATGTGTATTGGTACATGTGTTAGGGAATATAGATATATAAAGATTATTCCTAAACATTCATCTTAAATTTTGATAATTTTCGAGGGGGCTGATTTTTGTGAAAGGTAGTGGGAATGTTAAATACATGTATGAAGTCTACCGACATCAAAACACCATATAAACTATGCAAAAATACAGAGTGACACGTACAGCAAGAGACAAAAAAGGGACAAGAAACACCGAAAAAACAAAACACAAAAGACCACAGAAAACCAATGAGACCAATCGGCAATCTAAAGGTTTAATCTTGAGGTCTGTTCTTTTTTTATTGCGGTCTTTCTTAACAGAAACTTCCTTATCTTTTGTCATAAAATCGAAAAAGAAGTCTACATTATTTCATAGTTTTGAGTTTGGGGCTTTGGGGAAAAGTGTTAGTGTTCCGTTTTCTGTCGGTACAAGGTAAGTAATCTTCCTTGAAACTTTTTTTTTTCATTTATATGTGCTTCGTATACTTCTAGAGCATAATAGATATTCCCGCATCTGGGGATAAATATTTAGCGTTTGGAATGATATGTCAAAGAATGTTGAATTCAATACAAAAATTAACTTTGGAAAACGTTTTATATATAATTAAATTAAACATGTTTTGTATAAGTGGTTTAACCAAATAATTGACCTAACTCTTCTCTATATTTTGAAATTGAGACTTTATTTATTTAAGTACGTTTATTTGAAATTCTTTGAAATTCAACAGCGATGATATTTATTTTGAAATTAAGACTTTATTCATTTAACAATGTTTAACAAACAAGATTTAAACCTATATACATATCTCAATGGGGTTCAGATGTTGGCATGAGGTAGAATCCGGAGGACACAGGGAAAACCCCGTATGACTGGGTGGGCGACCTCCGTATACCCTCCTACATAAAGGAAAGAGAATGATCTCCAGCATGACCACCTTGCACTCACCCAGGGAAAAATACCAGCAAGAAAGTGAAACATAAATGACATCAGACAAAACTACAAATAGCGGAAAAGACACAACAGTATTTTCCAGAATACGAGTAAAAGATTACTAATTTTCCCAATCGGATAAGCACAGGCATATTCCCGAAAAGGAAAACTTTCTCAATTTATGGAGAGTATCGAAATCAAAAATGGTGCCACAGTGGGGGTTACTGAACAGGGTGTGGGGATTGGGCGTTCTGAAAAGGATCTGGAATGCGGATCAGAAAAAGTGGGACGTACAGAAAAGGGTGTTGGGAAGTGTGTACTGAAAAGGAGTATAGGGACGGTACTGCAAAAGGACCTGGGGCGTAGTGAAAATGGTTTTGGGCGTAATGTAAGGGATGTGGGGCACACTGAATGGGTATGGTGCACACTGCAAAGGATGCATGGCGGAATGAATATGTTTTGGGATGTTTAAACACCAGTTGGGGCGTAAGTGTCATCACTTGGGGCGTAATGAACTAGATTCGTTTTGCCCCAATAACACCGTGGGGCGATATGCAACTGGGGCGAAATGATCGTGGGGCATACAAGCTGGGGCGATATGACTGTAATCGAATCAAACAAAGGTTTTTTTAGCCACTATCTTTCTCACAGGAACAATTCTAAGACTGTCAAAAATGTTCAACCTTTCAAGAGGTTTCCGCTTCTTCTTGAGCTGATTTGTCTTCCTTGTTTACCCAACTTATGTGCAGCTTTTTGTACTTGAAAAAAAAATACGTCAAACAAGTATCCGGCTCAGTGATAGATCCAGGATTACAGACATGGGAGAGTGGCGAAGTCCAGCTAAGAGAAACTTGTTCACCAAAAAAACTGACAAGCAATAAAAACGAAGACGAAGAGATACGCGAATCTTGAGATGATTTCATTAAGAAGGGGGGAGGGGGTTAATTCTAATTGCATGTACACGAAATGGAGTAAGATTTTTTGTTACATTTACTTTAGTTTATATCAAAACTTTAAGATATGAAGTTCTATTCTATACTGGCGAGAGGAGCTGGAAAATTGTGGGAATAAATGGTTACATTTGTCTTAAGAATACAATTTCTCTCTCTCTCTCTCTCTCTTCTCAAATATTCGTTAACAAAAGGGTGGAAGGGTGGCAAGGTTAGTACATAGCAACCCCACTATCCACCTGTCTAGATCGTTCCATGAAATTGAGTAATGATTCAAGACTTAATTTGAATTTGTATATGTTTATGATACATGGATACATTCATACACAATTACAAAGAAAGTTAAAGGCAAGAAGTGAGAGCGTTAAAATAGACATCTAATGTAATGAAATGTTCCAAAAAGTAAAGAGATAAAGCATAAAAAGAGTACTTGGGATCAATAATTTGGTTGAAAAAGGGGCCTCTAAATCATCATGATATCATTCTTTTTCTGTTTTTATCTTATGTCTTTTTTCTAATTTAAGAATGTGAAATACTTTCGATATCTTTTTTGTCATTCTAAGAATATATAAAAGCTTTTATACCATTCTTTGTTGAATTGATTTACTTTTTCAGCTTCATTGATTAGCACTGGTATAAGGAAATATACATAAAGATTATCCCTAAAATGCGTATCATTAGTCATTTGCATGGCCTATTAACGTCCATCTTAAATTTTTATCATTTTTCAGGGGGCTCATTTTTGTGAAACGGAGTGGGAATGTTAAGTACAATACATATATAAATGCTCTGAAGTCTCCAATTGCAAGCACACTCGGTTGTACTACCCACATCAAAACACCAAAACAACCTATGCAAAAATACATAACTGACACGTACAGCAAGAGAGGCAATATGGACAAGAAACACCAAAACAACCTATGCAAAAATATATAACTGACACGTACAGCAAGAGAGGCAATAGGGACAAGAAACACCAAAACAACCTATGCTAAAATACAGAGCTGACAAGAACAACAAGAGAGGCAATAGGGACAAGAAACATCAAAACAACCATTACAAAAATACAGAACTGACACGTACAGCAAGAGAGGCAATAGGGACAAGAAACACCAAAACAACCTATGCTAAAATACAGAGCTGACAAGAACAGCAAGAGAGGTAAAAGGGACAAGAAACACCAAAACAACCTATGCTAAAATACAGAGCTGACACGTACAGCAAGAGAGGCAATATGGACAAGAAACACCAAAACAACCTATGCTAAAATACAGAGCTGACAAGAACAGCAAGAGAGGCAATAGGGACAAGAAACACCAAAACAACCTATGCTAAAATACAGAGCTGACAAGAACAGCAAGAGAGGCAATAGGGACAAGAAACACCAAAACAACCTATGCTAAAATACAGAACTGACACGTACAGCAAGAGAGGCAATAGGGACAAGAAACACCAAAACAACCTATGCTAAAATACAGAACTGACACGTACAGCAAGAGAGGCAATAGGGACAAGAAACACCAAAACAACCTATGCTAAAATACAGAGCTGACAAGAACAACAAGAGAGGCAATAGGGACAAGAAACACCAAAACAACCATTACAAAAATACAGAACTGACACGTACAGCAAGAGAGGCAATAGGGACAAGAAACACCAAAACAACCTATGCTAAAATACAGAGCTGACAAGAACAGCAAGAGAGGCAATAGGGACAAGAAACACCAAAACAACCTATGCTAAAATACAGAACTGACACGTACAGCAAGAGAGGCAATAGGGACAAGAAACACCAAAACAACCTATGCTAAAATACAGAACTTACACGTACAGCAAGAGAGGCAATAGGGACAAGAAACACCAAAACAACCTATGCTAAAATACAGAACTGACACGTACAGCAAGAGAGGCAATAGGGACAAGAAGCACCAAAACAACCTATGCTAAAATACAGAATTGACACGTACAACAAGAGAGGCAATAGGGACAAGAAACATCAAAACAACCTATGCTAAAATACAGAACTGACACGTACAGCAAGAGAGGCAATAGGGACAAGAAACACCAAAACAACCTATGCTAAAATACAGAACTGACACGTACAGCAAGAGAGGCAATAGGGACAAGAAACACCAAAACAACCTATGCTAAAATACAGAACTGACACGTACAGCAAGAGAGGCAATAGGGACAAGAAACACCAAAACAACCTATGCTAAAATACAGAACTGACACGTACAGCAAGAGAGGCAATAGGGACAAGAAGCACCAAAACAACCTATGCTAAAATACAGAATTGACACGTACAACAAGAGAGGCAATAGGGACAAGAAACATCAAAACAACCTATGCTAAAATACAGAACTGACACGTACATCAAGAGAGGCAATAGGGACAAGAAACACCAAAACAACCTATGCTAAAATACAGAGCTGACAAGAACAACAAGAGAGGCAAAAGGGACAAGAAACACCAAAACAACCATTACAAAAATACAGAACTGACACGTACAGCAAGAGAGGCAATAGGGACAAGAAACACCAAAACAACCTATGCTAAAATACAGAGCTGACAAGAACAGCAAGAGAGGTAAAAGGGACAAGAAACACCAAAACAACCTATGCTAAAATACAGAGCTGACACGTACAGCAAGAGAGGCAATAGGGACAAGAAACACCAAAACAACCTATGCTAAAATACAGAGCTGACAAGAACAGCAAGAGAGGCAATAGGGACAAGAAACACCAAAACAACCTATGCTAAAATACAGAGCTGACAAGAACAGCAAGAGAGGCAATAGGGAAAGAAACACCAAAACAACCTATGCTAAAATACAGAACTGACACGTACAGCAAGAGAGGCAATAGGGACAAGAAACACCAAAACAACCTATGCTAAAATACAGAACTGACACGTACAGCAAGAGAGGCAATAGGGACAAGAAACACCAAAACAACCTATGCTAAAATACAGAGCTGACAAGAACAACAAGAGAGGCAATAGGGACAAGAAACACCAAAACAACCATTACAAAAATACAGAACTGACACGTACAGCAAGAGAGGCAATAGGGACAAGAAACACCAAAACAACCTATGCTAAAATACAGAGCTGACAAGAACAGCAAGAGAGGTAAAAGGGACAAGAAACACCAAAACAACCTATGCTAAAATACAGAGCTGACACGTACAGCAAGAGAGGCAATAGGGACAAGAAACACCAAAACAACCTATGCTAAAATACAGAACTGACACGTACAGCAAGAGAGGCAATAGGGACAAGAAACACCAAAACAACCTATGCTAAAATACAGAACTGACACGTACAGCAAGAGAGGCAATAGGGACAAGAAACACCAAAACAACCTATGCTAAAATACAGAACTTACACGTACAGCAAGAGAGGCAATAGGGACAAGAAACACCAAAACAACCTATGCTAAAATACAGAACTGACACGTACAGCAAGAGAGGCAATAGGGACAAGAAGCACCAAAACAACCTATGCTAAAATACAGAATTGACACGTACAACAAGAGAGGCAATAGGGACAAGAAACATCAAAACAACCTATGCTAAAATACAGAACTGACACGTACATCAAGAGAGGCATTAGGGACAAGAAACACCAAAACAACCTATGCTAAAATACAGAACTGACACGTACAGCAAGAGTGGCAATAGGGACAAGAAACACCAAAACAACCTATGCTAAAATACAGAACTGACACGTACAGCAAGAGAGGCAATAGGGACAAGAAACACCAAAACCACAAAGAACAACAAAACACATTCATAGAAAAACAAATGAGACCAATCGGCAATCTAAAGGCTTAATCTTGAGGTTTCTTCTTTTTTTATTGCGGTCTTTCTTAACAGAAACTTCCTTATCTTTTGTCATAAAACCGAAAAAGAAGTCTACATTATTTCATAGTTTTGAGTTTGGGGCTTTGGGGAAAAGTGTTAGTGTTCCGTTTTCTGTCGGTACAAGGTAAGTAGTCTTCCTTGAAACTTTTTGTTTTCATTTATATGTGCTTCGTATACTTCTACAGCACAATAAATATTCACGCATCTGGGAATAAATATTTAGCGTTTGGAATAATATGTCAAAGAATGTTGAATTCATTAAAAATAAATTTTGGAAAACGTTTTATATATAATTAAATTAAACATGTTTTGTATTAGTCGTTTAACCAAATAATGAACCTAACATTTATTTGAAATTCAACAGCGAGGATATATATTTTGAAATTGAGACTTTATTCATTTAAGAACGTTTATTTGAAATTCTTTGAAATTGAACAGCGAGGATATCTATTTTGAAATTAAGACTTTATTCATTTAACAATGTTTAGCAAACAATGTTCAAACTTATATTAATGCCTCAATGGGTTTCAGATGTTGGCGTCAGGTAGAAACCGGAGGAAACAGGGAAAACTTCATATGTCTTGGTGGGCGACCTCCATACCCTCCAACATAAAGGAAAGGGAATGATCTCCAGCATGACCACCTTGCACTCACCCAGCGAAACAAACCCACAAGAAAGTGACACATTAAAGACATCAGACAAACTACAAATAGCGAAAAAGACACAACAATATTCACTAGAACATCATACAAAACAATCGTAACAGACGTACAGAAACATCAAACATTGTTGGCTACACATAAAAGGAAGAAGACCCCTTTGCCGAATCAGGGATTTGATCCTGGGACCGTAAAGGTGAGAAGCGAATGCGCTTCCGCTGCGCCAATTGATATTATTTTGAATATAATTGTAGAACAATATTAAACATTAAAATTACGTTAAATACGAAATGGGAATTCTTACCTTCTGATCTGTGATCGACAATTTCAATGTAACAAGATCAACAAGATTCTGAATTTCTATTTCAGCAAAACATGTACTTTTAAAGGCGTTGATATGAATTCAAAGGACAGCTTATCTTTTACTTACGGAAAGCCGTTTCCGTTTTCTTTGCTATAATTATCAAACTACTTAAAAGTAACAATAATCTCTTGTGTTATTTTGAAGGCGTATACTAGGTTTCAATTCAATAGTTTACAAGGCTGTGAAAAAGTACGGAAAACTGTAAAATAGTTGAAAATGTATATGTTCAAGAGCCATAATTCTGCTAAAAATAGGTCAATTTTTCCGAAACTCGAACTGGATCTGTAATTATTTATTATAAAGGCAAGTATAAAGACTCAATTCAATATATGCAAAGGCTGCCAAAAAAGTCCGGAAAACTGTAAAATTGTCATTTTCTATGTTCAAGAGCCATAAGTCTTAATAGGTCAATATTGCCGAAACTCAAACTGGATTTTACGCCGCTTGATATTAAGTTATGTGTCAAGTTTCAATCCAATATCTTGAGAGATTTCAGAAAAAAGTCCGGGAAACATGATCTCGGACGGATGGACTCACAGATAGCGCCATAACATAATGCGTCCTGTCTTAAAACGGGCGTATAGAAATAAAACCATAGGACGCTACTGAAATGAAATTTGGCATCTTATGAAAAACATGTTGGCTTGAGGCATCACTGATGAGGATTTAATTTCCGAGACACGTGTCTGGTGAAGAATAAATTGGTTTGGAATGTTCATCAAGAAGTAAAATATTTTTATCCACAATCAAGGTCAAATGAATTAATTAATACGAAAATTAATCAAGAATCCGGAAATTGAAAAAAAGGTAGAGGAATCAGGAAACATGTCGGTCAAATAATCATTGGAGGTAACAAACGATTGTATATCTGCTATTAAATAGCCATGTCGAGTTGAGAGAGAATTTGCTTTTTTTCCACACCAGATGATCTATTTTGGTCAAAACCGATGTCACTCAATTTCTTTTTGTCTATTTACACGTAATTCATTTATAGATGGATTATCTAAAAATGTTCTTTTATTAATTCTTTTGATATTTTTCTTACATAAAAACCCAATAGCCTCATTGTCCAACAAAGAATTAAAATATTCGAAAGGTCACAGCCTCAAATTTATTTTTCTCCTGGGCATCTAGCTTTTCTTTATCACATGTTCTTTTGAAGCTAATTTAGTTTACATATACAAATGTACTGTGATGCAATAACTGTACACTAGGATTGTATTCTTGAAAAAACAAAATGTTGATAAATTTTCCAGAATAAGAGTAAAATATGGCTAATTTTCCCAACCGGATAGGCACAGGCACATTCCCGAAAAAGAAAACTAATTCAATAAATGGAGAGTATCGACATCAAAAATGGAGCCACCGTGGGGGTTACTAAACAGTGTGGGGAGGGCGTTCTGAAAAGGATATTGAATGCGGATCTTTATTCAGAAAAAGTAGGACGTGCAGAAAAGGGTATGGGGAGGTGTGTAAAGAGGGGTATGGGGAAGATACTGCAAAAGGATTTGGGGCGTACTGATAATGGTTTTGGGCTAAATGTAAGGGGTGTTGGGCGCACTGAATGGGTATTGTGCGTACTGAAAAGGATGTAGGGCGTAATGAATATGTTTTGGGATGTTTAAACACCAGTTGGGGCGTAAGTGTCATCATTGGGGCGTAATAAACTGGGTTCGTTTCGCCCTAAAACACCATGGGGCGATATGCAACTGGGGCGAAATGATCGTGGGGCATACAAGCTGGGGCGATTTGTCGTCGGGGCGATAACTGTAATCGACTCAACCAAAGAGTTTTTTTAGCCACTAACTTTCTTACAGGAACAATTCTAAGACTGTCAATAATGTTCAACCTTTCAAGAAGTTTCCGCTTAGAACTTCATCTTGAGCTGATTTGTCTTCCTTGTTTACACAACTTATGTGTAGCTTTTTGTACTTGAAAAAATCAGACAAGTATCCGTCTCAGTGATGAATCTAGGATTACAGAAAAGGGGGAGGGGCGAAGTCCACCTAAGAGAAACTTGTTTACAAAAAAAGCTGACAAGCAATAAAGACGAAGACAAACGCGAATCTTAAGATGATTCCATTAAGAAGGGGGAGGGGGCTAATTCTAACTGCATGTACACGAGATAGAGTAAGATTTTTTGTGACATTTACTTTAGTTTATATCAAAACTTTAAGATATGAAGTTCTATCTATATTTGCGAGAGGAGCGAACTGGAAAATTGTGAGAATAGATGGTTACTTTTTGTCTTAAGAATACAATCTCTCTCTCTCTCTCTAGAATTGTGCAGTATTCATCGCCTTTAATTTAAAGCATGATAAGTATTGGAGCCAGTCGGCCAAACTAAGAATCTAAAATCACAATCAATAGGTATACAAAACCTTGAAAAATACAAAAATCACGGTGGCCATAAGGAACCGTGTAATAAACAAAATTATTTCGTTCCCACGAAATAATATTTCGAGGGAACGAAATAATTCTCCCTTTTGCGCATGTAGAGACCTCTGTATATATGTGCCATACATGTATGAAAATTTTCAATTGCAATTATAGGTTATACATATGATAAAGAAAGATCCAAGTCAAAGCCCAACTGCTGGTAGATCAGAAATTTATTGTTAAAAAATGTAGTACTCTTTATTTGGAATGTGTTAATAAATACGAAGAGTGTGAAAGAAATCTGTTTTCATTTCTATTATCTAAATACTATATACAAGGTCAAAGTCGAAAGGTCCCTTAGTCAACATTCATGTATGTAGTTCTCCTAACGTATGACAGGACTGTCTTTCTAAGAATGAGAGAAGTATTTTCTTAAACTTCTTAACCAGACTGGGTGATTCCGATATGCCCCATAAACTTCGATTTCGAATCTTTGAAAAAATTCAAATAATTTCTATATAGCAGACTTTCTAATTTCGATGTGATCCATTTTGATATCTTAAAATTTGACAGGTACGTGTACGCATGCGTAGAGGCATAAATTATTTCGTTCCAACGAAAGAATTATTTCGTTCCCTCGAAATATTATTTTATTCCCACGAAATAATATTTCGTTCAAACGGCCACCGTAAAAATACTCTTTTTTTTGCCAAAAAAAAAAAAGATCGGACGGTATTTCGTACGCCCTCTTTTACATATCCATCTGTGTGATGTTCGGGCCCTTGCGTCATGCTGTCTTGTTTGTAAAACGTCCAAAATAAATTATGAAAACGTTGAATCAACCCAGAAGGGTTGGAACATATTTTCTTCAATTCCGGGTCACTTTTCTGTCTATTTCGAAGCAATATCTTATATGTTTTTCAGATATATGAATAGATGACTTCAATCGAGAAGTGAGGTACAGGCTACAGAACAGGTCCCAAAGAATCGGGACCCAAATTGGATCAGAGAGGAAAAGGGATCATGACCCAAATTGAGTTTTCTCTTGTAAAGAAATTAATGTTATCATAAAATGACCGTCAATTGCCGTACTACTGGGACTATGATTCCGAGGTTACCAAAAGAAGTACGTGGTACATGAACGATTTTACCGGAATCTTTGTCAGTACTGCAAATCAGAGTCGGACATAGCCATACCTTGTATGTTGATTATCAATGTTTATTATTTTAGAAATATATCAGTGAATGAAAGTGAAACCCAAAACCCCAAATCAGAATCCAAGTATCACAACAGGCATACACATTCTTGGAACATAACAAAAAGAATTTTCTGACGAGAAAGGAAAAAGAGGACACGCAGACGGAGACTATATCACAATACCATAGAAACACGAAGGGCAGCCTACCTAATGAACATTCTCCAGAGTCCAGTGCTAGAACGGAATTTATTTTACATGTAGGTGTCGCTAAAAAATATGATCTAGTTCAGAAGGGTAGAAAACGAATCTTACACTAACTAGTATTACCAGTATATACATTTCTTTCGCTGCATTAATCATAATACGGAAGTGCTCCAACTCTATAATTCCAAATCAATTTTTTTTGCACCAGACACGTGTTTCGATTATTAAATTCTCATCAGTGATGCTTCCAGCGGATCTACAAAAATTCATTTCAGTAGCGCCCTCTTTTATCTTTTGAATTTAGATTTGTACATTTACTTTACAGAGAGTGCGCGGCTCCAAATTTCCTTTAGGGTCGATTCAGTAGCATGTCCAAAAAAAAATATATGTTTAAAAATAGCAGCGGAGGAATGTTGCTATAATGTTAACCTCCTCTAATTTCGGTTATACTTTTTGAATGGAATGACAAGCTTTCGAAATAGAAAAATCCGGCACCCATCAGAAACGATGGGGGTCGGATAAGAATTCAGAATAAGAAAACCGATAAAATTCACTGTACGTGGCGTTACTTTGAATAAATAAAATGAAGAAATACAGATGTACACAATGATCCAAAATGAAGTTCCAGTGACCCCAAAGCCTGTCAAACATGATGATTTCTTATGGAACCTGCAATTTCAAAATAATAAAAGAAGCAAAAGTGAATCCCAAATGCAGACAAGATCAGGTGCCCTGGTAGAGTAAGTATCTCCCGTTTGCTAGCAACTTAGACCGTGCAAACAAAAAGATTTCAACGAACAACTAGGAACAAAGAGACAACCACCACACCAAATAAACCAAGAAACATTCAAACATTTAAAGTACGCACACCGAAAAAATGAATAATCTTTCATAAATATAAGGGGACAAATGTGTACTAGTCGACATTTGGCTTCCTTTATGAACAGCTGTTGTATAAAGACGTTAACTTTGCATCAGTTGCTAAATCCGAACATCATATCAAAAGGGGGTTTAGTTTCCAGTATTTGGTGAATTGTTACTCTTATTACTCATTGGTTTTGGTCTATATTTATCATCTGTGATAAACAACAATAGAAAACAAGGCATTGGTGGTTAATCATAACTGTGATATAATGTCAAATTCCTGTCCTTTTACATGTTTCCGTTAACTCTGACAGCGTCATAATAAGACCACATACAGCTTATTTTTAATCTTCCGTATTCTAGCGTTCTTTTTATATCGGTTGCCTCGAAAAAATAACAAAAGTTTAATCTTTGATTCATTTTAGCTAACCTGAGCCAAAGGTTCAAAGTGAGCTATTGTCATACTGCTTTGTCTGTACGTCCGTACATTTTACAAATTCAATTACAATTAGATTTTCAACTACTTCTCCAGAAACGCTGAACAGACTTTCATGAAACTTGGTAGGAATGAAGTACTTATGGTTCCCTACAAGTAATGTTGTTTTTCGTCCGAATCCGTCAACAGATGGCACCACCACAGGCAAAAGTAGGTGATGGGGGTACCCTCCTTTGACAAACGTCTTCTTCAGAACGGAAGCATGTATCAACAAACCGAAACCACCAGGAAGATCTAGAGAGATGACTCTTTAGAAGTGTTGTTATTTTTGGCAAATAAAGGCCATAGAGAGTTTCTTCTTTGATAAAACTTCTTCTTCCTCTCAGAAGCACAAATCAAGAAGCCAAAAGCATCAGAATGATCTTTAAGGATGTCTCAAGAAGTGTTATAATTTCTGGTTCCACTCCTAAGTCAAATCTTTGACGTGTTTCTGACTTTTTCTGAAATGCTCATTTTGAACATTTCATTGAATAACACAATAAATGTATAATTCTATGCACTCATTTACCACATGTTTGACTCATTGAAGATTCTAAATGTTTTTCAATTGTTTTTTCCTTCATTTTATTTTCTTTTTAAGTACAAAAAAGTGATAGGGAATTTATTTTCCTATATATTAACACGTAAATCTGGATCTGCCCTGTTATGTGTATCATTATGCATTGTCAGTGTGGTAAGAGTGTGCATGGGGTTCAGGTGAGCGTTGTACCTTATGGGACTCTTGTTTATTCAACTGATTCATTTCAAATTTCGTTCAAGTAGATGATGGATATATGGTTTTGACTTTTCATTGACAGTTTTCAGAAGTTATTGTCATTCTTCCAATAAGGAATTTAACTCGCTCCTTTGTTAGCATAATGTTCATTTTTGATTCAGTTCGGAAGCGCTCGTTTGTCTCTTTTTTCGAGGGGAGGTGGTGATGGTTTCGAAGTTTTTTTTCTTTTTAGAACTCATACGTCAATACATTGATTATGTTTTGCATATTTGTCGTTTTGTCTGTAGCCTTTTGCAATTTTCAATATTTTAAATTTTACATTTTTTGTGGTTTTGCACAGTTGCTTATTTCCTGATTAGTACTGTTCTTTTTTTTTTCGTTATTCTTTCACAAATCAAAACGTCAATTTAAACCCCGAAAATGAAATGGGTTTCAGAATTTTGATGTTTTGAAAATTGACAGTCCTCCGACATGATGAGAATTACTTCTTGGTATTGCCAACATGTCAGTATGATCTCAACTAATGTATCACGTCTAATGTCCATAAAACATATGGTTTTCGAACACTTTGAAAATCCTACACTTGATGTCAATAATGCTTTATAATTTATCATTATTTTCAAACATTGTCCGAGGAAGTGAAATTACATCAGATTTTTCTCTCTTTTTTTTTTATTCTGGTAAAACAACAATCACACTTTGAATCACCCTGCTGTCAACCTTCATAACTGAATTTATGAATAAAAAACCCTGTCATGAAAAGTCCAAATAGTAGATTTTTAGGATTTTTTAGATAATTAACAATGATGAAATATATTTGTAAATTTTCCGACACAAAAAGTAATGAAATTTTCTAAAACTAAGGGTTGTCTCTCCTATGGCGTGGCTCTGTCTTTGGCAGGTTCTTTGGCAGACATTTTAGGTCAAGTTTGCCCTTCATTATTTCATATTAAATGTATTTCTTATTTCGGCCTCGGGTGTCGCTGGTGAGACATAACTCGTCGAAATGCGCAAATGGTGCACTGAAATTTTATAATAAAACTATATTTCAATACTGACAATGCAAAGTACAATTGGTTTTCGTCGAAAGTCGACTCTGATTACTCTTGGCCTCTTCTTTTTACTTCTATATTGTTTTGGTATTTTGTGTTTTGTAATAGTTGTAACGAGGTTTTGCAGCAGATCTATACCATTCTGTGAAGAATAAGGAGGATATCTCCAACAAAACGCTACAGTGATCACACAAACACATGAGGCAAAAAAAGGGGGAACGGCACTTTACATTGTAAATCATAACTTCAACAAAAAGTTGGATAAAACGATCAAACCAGAACAATAAACAAACCAGCGAAACAACTTTGAAATATGAGGGAAAACACATAATAAGAGTTGATACTAATTAATTGAACAGGCTGTTTGCAGAACACATAAACAGATGGAAGGCCGTTGACTTGTATTGTTAGCGCTGTCTGATCGCAAAAAAACGGAATTATTTTATATTTGATTAATTTTATAATGAAAATATACATAGGATTGATTTACTAATTTAGAAAATATCAACCTCAACATCGCGGTTTGAATGAATAAACGTAAATATCGTAAAATTCAGGAACTAAGTAAATTAATTGTCAGTCAAAAAAATAAAAATAAAGAAGGAAAATTCATTATTCTGACTCATTTTTGCTGTTTCCAAGATAGGTTCCTGGATCAATTGCCGGTATTTCTAAATGAAACATATTGTTGCGAACCTCGGAAATTTCCCCTTGGGATGTATTCATTTTAGTCTTCTATATGGACAAGTTTCATTTCCGGGTTCCGGGTGCACAATTAAAAGTGCTTCTTCTGTCCAATCAAAATTTAGTAAGTAACTACTAATTCAACAATATTGTTGTATATTAAAAACTGTCATCAGGCAAATGAAGTACTTTTTAAGTGTTCAAATGATAAAAGTATGCGATATGTACTTTTAAAATCAAAATGATGCCAGTTATTTATTCATTGTAAGCCGGATGTCAGATGACATTGTCTTTTAATCATTAATGTCAAGTTATGCAAAGCGTAAAGAGCAAAAGGCAAAGAGCAAAGAGCAAAAAGTAATGAGCACAACCCAAAAACCAAAAAAACAAATTATCCTCCTCCATTGTGACCCTTTCCCGCTATGTCAGGCCAAGAAACAAAGAATCTGATTGGTTTAATATTGATGTAGTATAGACTGGCTATGTAATGAGCAAAACACAAAAAGCAAAACGCAAAAAGCAAAGAGCAAAGAGCAAAAAGCAAAGAGCAAAGAGCAAAACGCATGTCGTTTCAGGGTTTCCATAATGAATAGTAATATGAAAGATAACACCATTGATAGACCTCAATATGATGCTTAAATGACAAGTATGGATAATGACCATTTTCCTATATACAGCACAAAATCGACAATTCAGAAAATCAGAAACCGAAAGCATACAAAATCAGGATAAAACAGGAATCAAAGCAAAGAAACAAAAACCTCCACCACATGAAAAGAAGCGAACTTTCGATATGACCAGGTGCCCAGGAAGACTAAGCATCTCCTGCTTGCATGCAACACCTGCGCTTCAATTCGGTAGAATTGTCACATCCGGTTACTTCCATTTTGGAAGATATAAAGTATAATTTCTTTAGCCTCAGTATTGTAGTTTTTCCTTTGCTTGGAATTGATATACATAATTTGCGATCATACGGCAAACATATTTCTCAACTCATTGCATATGCTAGAAATTGCACTTACTTTATGTATAGCTCTTCTCGAGTATATGACTTCTTCAAGATTTAAATAAATGTTTTATAGATATAATTCCAGTATACCATAATTTCATTTCAATCAGTGATGCCGAAATGGTGGAAATTAAAATAGTAAATACTATAGTAATACTATATAAAAGCCGTTTGGAAGATTTACACCAATTAATCTTAATTTTGTCATGAAAAAAATGCCTCTGAGTTTTAAACATTATGAAATTCAGTGCCTTTATTCCCTGACGAATTTATAATGGTAATAAAAAGAAGAAAGATATTCTTAATTCTATTCAAAATAAAAAGAAAGGAATTAATTACCATCTTTACAGATTTTCGCGTCTGATGTCTAATACAGAGTTGCATATTGACCAAGCACTTCGATTAGACTCATGTCGGAACTGGTTTATCATCATTTCTGGCATTGTATTTAAGATTGTCAGAGCAGAACGCATTCTCGCGAAGCAATGAGACGGATACCTGACATCGAATTATGAAGACGAACACTGTTTTAATGAACAATCTCAACAGACTCTATTGTAAGAACGGAATTTGTCAAAGGTAGTGCCACTAAATGTGTGTGCTGTATTAATTCAAAAAGAAAAATTGAAAGGCAGTCGTGCATCGGAACAAGAATAAGAAAACTGCCAAAATATGAACTTACTGTATTGAATTAATCCAGCGAATATATTCTGTAAGAATATATTATATCACGACACATAACACTAAACAAGTTCTCTTGTATAAACGAATTCGGTGTAAATGGCGCTACTTATATGAATAAAACGTATACTATAATTCAAAAATGCAATTGCAGGTACCTCAAAGCCTACCTAATATGATAATTTCTTGTGTAACCTGCTACATCAAAATAGAAATCGGATACAGTGAACAAGAAGCAGCACGAAACATTGACAGCGCCACCTACAAACCATTCCACAATGCCTTCCGCACTTCCATTGGAGATAGTTCATTAGATAAGTTGTCCTTCGTGTTTCTGTGTGGAGCCTGTGTCATTGTCTCCGTCTGTTTGTCCAATTTTTCTTTCACGTGAGAATGTTCTGGTTTGTATTTTCCCCCCAAGATTTGTAAGCCTTTAGATTGTGGTTTGTGGAATCTGGTTTCGGCTTTTGTGTTTGACTTTCATTCACTCATTGAATTCCCTCCCACAAGATAAATACGATCCATTAATTAATTATTATTAATTAACTTAAACATTCTGTAGAGAAATTAAAATGATGTAAATTTACCTTTTACATTCTTTTATACATACTTATATTCATCAAGTCATTGTATAATAAAACAAAGAAATTATCCTTTACTCTGTCATATGAACAAAACTGTTACTTCACTTTCATTAATTGGGGAGTCAATATGTTTTTATAGCTGATAGCATTGATGTTTGATTCCTTGATTTGATTTTGGATTGAGTTTGCAATATTTTCATATTTTTTAGACTTCGGAATTTTGAACAACCAGCAATGTTTGAACCATTGAATTATCACTTGCCATTGTTTATTGCAACGATAAGTATCGAGAGTCTGATAAAGTAGAGCATCATCTCCCAAAGTTAGATAGATGCTGTCTATATATACCCGACAAAAAAAGAAACGCATATCATATTATATAGTGATTTTTTTTTTCAATTGATCATAAATGTTTAGTTAGACTTTTGATTATAGTTTTCTTTTTCCAGCACACGAATTACCGAGGATAAAAGACGTTTCGATCATTTTTTCGCAACATATCACAATGACAATGCTGAATAAAGCACGTTGTTTCTAGCTACTGTTGCATGGCCGCAGGTTTGGTATCCTTCTGAAATTTTGTTGTTTGACCATTTTAAGCAAATTTTCAGTATAAATGTAGATGAATGCTGGTTTATCTGTAAAATGTAGTCAAACTATTCCAAAAAAATCTGAAAATTGAATGTCTTAGTGGAAATTTCCGTATATTGGGGTATGTTTACAAAAAAGGATATCAATATTTTGCAATTCAGATCCCAAAGGAACACTAAATTTGTCTTCAGCCATTCTTATTGATCTGTTGCAGATTAATCTTTAACATCGTATTGAAATTATCAAATGAAATACCAGAAAAGCTTAAAACTATCATCAAAAACCATTGAAAATGCACGTAAAAATGACCTGTCAAGATCGAGGTATTGTTTTTGAAAATTGTGCTTGCGAAAAAAGGTCAGATACTAGCTGTAGTAGGGTAATTTTGTGCTTTGCGACACATTTAAGAGCGAAAAATATCAAACCGCGGACTTCATTTTCAAATGAATTGATGTTTGAGATGTTTTTTCTCAAATTTAGATTTTCTGTTATTCAACAATTCGTACAACAATTTGACTGGTAAAAGGTTTCAATCTGATGTTAGTATCGTCATCGTTTTACCTCGCTATAGATCGTCGAAAATGTTGAAACAAAGAATTTGGAAATACAATATGCTTTTAAAAATTGCTTGGGACAGTTTTGTCTTATGTGGGCGTTGTTTTTATGCTCACTTTGCGTGGAGTTGTTCTTTATACTTCCCATAGTCATTTAGTTAAAGAATGTTTTCAATTAAATTTTCAATTTGTAATTGTTGTGCTCCACCCTTTATGCATATTAATGTAACAAAGAGGTATCAGTCGATGACACAATGTTAAATATGAAATGAAATGACAACAATGTTCGGGGAAGCCCGTTCTGGGTCCTATATTTGAACATATTTTTGAAGCATAATGTTATTAAGCAACAGAGTATATTGCATTGGGTATTTCACAACCTGCATTTTATGGTGACATGATTAACACAATAAGACGGATCAAAGGTAGACTGAATTACCATAGAAAATGTGTCAGAATAATCAAAAACCTTTTATATTGTGGATATGATCCTTCTTTCACCAGACGGACACTTGAATTGGTACTGGACCAATCTACAGCCTTGTACCAACGCATTCTTAAGAATTGCACTCTGACTGACTCTGATGACAGGACTCCATGACGGGCTATGTCCAAACCTCTTTAGAGAAAGGAGGGGATCTCCAACAACACCTAGTTGCAGCACCAACAGCAACCTCCCAAAAGAGAAGACAGGGCCCCGACCACCTGTCCTCTCTGAATTTCAGTCGAACTCCTCGTGTGATCATATGCATGTGCTCGCTACAGCCGGCTGAGAACGGACAGTATTTCGTATGCCTTCTGTTTTTAATATCCATTTACAAATCCATATATAGTGTTTCTTGGGCCCCTGCGTTACGCTGTCTATTTGTATGTTCATCTTACAGTTAGGAGGTTATTTTACACCACAATAGTGCGTTCTTCGAGACCTCTGGGTAGTCGGAAAAGTGGGAGGGTTGTGCGCACGTAATCCGGATAACCTCACCGTCTGCTTCTTGCAGATGGCCATCCAAAGTCGGCACCGGTTGCCCATTGGTCTCGTTGGTTTACGTGTGGTCTTTTGTGTTTGATGTTTTTATGTTATGTGTTGGTGTTCCTTGTCCCTTTTGCGTCTCTTTCTTTGCGTGTCGTCTGCTCTGCGTTTTTGCAGTGGGTGTTTTGGAGTTTTGCTGTGGGTGCTGCAGCCTAGTGTTGTTGGAGATCCCCTCCTTTGTTTTATCTTAATTCTGAGGAGGTCAAAATAAAATACTGATTCATTACTAGTGGATATGCTCTGATACAATAAAATCTGAATGATAAGGTTTTTTTTTACGTCTGATGTGTTTCGGATAGTTTCATAAAAACAAACAAAGGGATATGATGTAGGCGGATTAGACTGTATCGGGATAATATGATTTTTCTC
The DNA here is from genome assembly GCA_028142955.1 of Pinctada fucata. Lineage (NCBI taxonomy): Eukaryota > Metazoa > Mollusca > Bivalvia > Pterioida > Pteriidae > Pinctada > Pinctada fucata. The sequence goes on from AP027102.1 coordinate 82,079,043, forward strand.
TCCGAACAATCTATTGGTTTTCCTGGGTAGTTTCTGAAACGGAATAGAGAATATGTTGGATTATGAAATACTTGCTCATAAGTTCATATTTATACGTTTTCTTTTATCAAAAGTATGAAACGTACGTTGAACTAACAGAAGTGTACATATATACCATATAAAGTATTCTTAAGTTAAGTGAAAAATCAAGATTTATCTTTCCATCTTTTTTATAAATATCTTCCAACCCTTTGGTGTCCTCATACTCAATTTGATGATTAAGACCTCCCCCATTGATATATGTAGTTATATACTTCCAAATGCGATGCCCTCTATTAATCAAAAGTCTCATTTATACTCGTATTTCGGTCTTAAAATGGTTGTTTTGTTCTTCGGAGTTGCTTTAATTTTGTTGATTGTTACAATCCCGCGGGTGTCTTCCGTTTTAGTTAGCACAGATTGAACTTACTGGTGATCAAGCATTTGGAGTTTAGTAAATCTTTATATTTTTGATTTCCTTTATTTCGGCTAGATGCACAATTGAGAAACAATAAGCTTGGTCAAAATGTGCATCTTGTTCTCTATCGTGTCGACAGAAAGCAGTCTCTGGAATAATTTTGTGTCATCATGATATTTTAACTAGTTTCAATACGAGGATCATTATCAAACAGCATTTATTTGTTAAATATGTTGATTATAATGTCATATTTTGAATTCGAGCGGGGCAACACTAATTCATTTCAGTAGCGCCACTTTAAACGAATTCCGTTTATACAATTTGATTCTATTCAGAATTTGATATTGTTCATTAACAGGTATTTAATGTTGTCTTTGATATTTCAATTATGTTTTACCTTATTTGTACATGGTTGTTCATGATATCACCCTCTGTTTGTGCATACGGTGGTTTTTGCATACTGCCCCTGGTTCTTGTTTTTAGTTGTGTGGTCCGCTATGATCATTGTAACGTTGTTATGTTAGTGATATCCACTTTATCACCCAATAGCAGTTTAATCCTCCTTTATAATGTGAAAGTCATTACATATTGGTAATTATCGCAGTAGACTTACATAGTTGAGTCCCACGTTTGTAATCTAAGAACTTTAACAATATCATCGATACTTTTGGTAATGGTGCTAATACGTCTTCGCTCCATCTGAGATGTGACGTTCCATCTAAACGGTTAGTCTTGAACTACATAAGTCTATAAACGCATAGATATAGGTAATATATATATTACACAGTATTTGAATCATGACAAGCCTAGTTATATGATTGTCAGGAGGGAAATTTAAGATCAACCCGATGTTATTCTTATGTGTTTATGTTGTGCTTTACTGAAATACTCCATTTAGGAGCATTACGTATCTCTCTGTTCATGTTTGAATACAAAATTTACCCTTCCGAACGCGGGAAAATTTTGAGAAATTCCATGACGTCACATTGCAATTTCGATGTTTGACCGAGGTTCGAAGCTTGTTTGTCTGAGGTAAACACATGGTAAAAGCATTGTGACGTCACGAAATTTTGCATTTTTTTCCCGCAATCGGAAGGGTCAATTGGTAGAGCAACTCCACAACCATTGTTAGTGTTGTAATTTTTACCGATGTCAGTGGTACTTTGAATCAAAATGCAACTCAGCCTCAGATGACAACTTTAAGCTTCTCTCTTTCATATAATGTTGGAGAGCAGCAATATAATCTGACTCGTGAGAATCTTATACAAAGATCCGAGAGGCACAAAGGAAAGGGACGGATCTCTAGAATGACCATCCTGCACTAACCCAGCGGAACAAATCCACAAGAAAGCGACACATACATGACATCAGACAAAACTACAACACGCCACAGGACATAACAGTATCTATATAACATCATATAAAACACACAAAACCAGACGTACAGAAACATCAAACATCTATGACAACGCATAAATGGAAGGAGACCAATGTGCACTCGGCGCCGACTTCGGACGGCCATCTGTTATTAGCACATGGTGTGGTTCTCATTTCATGTTAAAGACGCAAGAGAATTCAGAATTCTTTGTCTCTCTCGGGACATCGAGAAACCATATTTTTATATTTTTGGCAAACCATACTTTACTTGTTATGAACGATAGACAAAACGAAAAACTGTCCCAGAGACGTTTCCAGTACGGTGAGTTAACATGATTTTGATTGGGAGAAATTGAGGATTTTCCGGTCCAATATGAATTTTCCTTTAAGAAAAATACAACTCTCATATTTTATATCTTCATGCCTTTTATTTGAGACCAAGCACATACAAACAAGGTAACATATAATAGATATGAATGGATCAACAAAAATAAGAAAAAACCAAAGGATCCCAACATGACAGATCCAGGAAATATGCTATAACAACACAAAGTACCACATCGAGAGGGTGTTATAGTGTACACCCCCACTATCACGCTAAATCTGGAGCGTCATAGGAAAGTTGAGGAAATCTTTCGAGGTTTATAAGCTATTTATAATGTTTCACAAGCGATCATACCAGGCACTGTATTGTACATTCCAATTCAGTTATACTGTTTCCCTGTGCCATTTGGTTTTGCCCATTCATTAAATGTCATATTGAAATACGATACATAAATGTTTCAGAGCTGTAACCACTTGTGTACTCTTATGTATTTCCTGATATAATACAGATACAGGTTCAATCATGTTTGACAAGTGAAAAGTTAACTAAGCAAAATAGAGATATACATATAAATTTTTCTGCACATTGTTGATATGCATCTTTTTCATCCCATATATATAGGGAATTAATCATAGACAATAGCATAAATTTTAAGAGCTACCCATTGATACAATTTAAATTGTTTTCTGATTCAATGAGCTCCATTTCTTTGTAGTCGGTCCCATCACAAATAAAAAATAAGTCAATTCATTTCTTTTTATTTCAACAAAAAAGACAATATTCAAGTGCAATATGAAAAAAAAAACATTTTCCAGGAAAATGGAAAATATGGATATTATTACAATGTTACCATAATGCTGGAGATCGCAATTATTATGTAACAAATTACGAATTCGAGCTGAAATACAAAGTCATCGAGATATCAATTTTTTTTCAATAAAACTAGAATGGACTTTTTCTGTGATGTTATATTTCTCTACGACAAAGGTATCGTTACAATTCCTGATTATTTTACAAATATTTAGAGTACATTAAATTAGGAAAGCCTCATTGTTATGTTGTTCCTTCTTCGTAAGTTATGTCCATGCAGTCGTTGGGAAATAGTTCGTGAGGTTTTACCCTAAAAGTTTGCTATGCAACTAGTATTTAAATGTAGGCTTGAAATATATTCGTCAATTCTTCCTCTCGAAAGTTATTCTAAAGTAATTATAAAACTAAGGGGTAACTCCCTTAAGGCATAACTCTGTTTGGTTATTTACATAATTTTCTAGATTACATTTAGGATTTCACTCTCCATATATTCACTATATGGATTTCCTATATTTTGACTTTGACCTTGATATTACTTGTTGAACATATAAGGAGTAATGAAAGGTTTTGCAATAGGACATATATTTCAATATTGAAAATATTGACAGATACCTTAACTGAAAACCTAATAAATAGCTGATAATGAGGTAGCAAAATGATATCATAAGATTTTTGATATGAAAAGTTGTGGGGAAAATTGCCTTCTATCCGTTTCATAGATCAAATATCCACCCCTCTCCCCGTCCCAAAGACAAAATAATAAATCATCTAAAATTGGCCATACATATAGAAGAATCAAATCTTTGTAATCAAAATTGATTCATTCAATTTCTTTACCAAATATATATTTAAATTGTATTGGTTTACTCGTATAATATAACTCGATATTTAGAGACACAATTTTCAAAGAAAATAAATAATGATGTAGAGCTGCTTTCTGTATGAAACGGTTTGCAAAATCTGCTCCCTTGGCTCCTTTTCACTTTCCTCCTTTTTTCTCAAATAGTAGAAATTTTCCAGAAGCTTTCCGTCTTTTCTTCCCTGATGGCTTTTATAAATCTTTCGTCGTTGACTGTAACTTTTAGAACTTGACCTTTTTCGATGAACTCTTTTAACAAGTTTAATCGAACACTTCCACCCCATCCTTTTGTAACTCTTTTCCTGTCACAATACACTTTGACTTCGTCCTTTTCTATGCAGAAGTAGAATCCCATCATCTGACCGGGTATGTTGAGATATGATGTGTCCAGAACCAAGTTTACACTGAAAGCGTAGTATCCTGAAATTAGTATCAGTACCGCCCCGTCGTCCTTATACGAAATTCTGTTCTGATGAAGTTGTTGGGAATGAAGACTTTTGTTCCATTGTAAAGTGTTATGGTTACTCGTACTTAATTGAGACCTATTTTTGTTAAAGTGAAGAGTTAATTCTTCAATATAACTGTTATTAGAATCTCTATTAATTTTTGCACTGAAAATTCCTGTCCATTGTAGTGTGATAGATAGGGCAAAACAGCTGACCAAGAATAAAGTTTGGACTATAAGAAAAATGGAAATGCATTTTTTAAACTTGGTGTAATCTCTGTGCCTACGTGGTTCTCCAACAAGCGGGTCTGAATGATCCATCTTCGATTTGCATTCTTCGCAAATCGTTATTTCTAGGGGTAGTTTAATATTGTCCTCTTTTTCTGGCGTTGTTGGCATAGTGTTTTAGAATAAAGTTATATGAAGAAAAATAAGCGGCTTGATTGTATGATATTCAAATAAGTTTTGACTCTGCTTTGAAGATTTCAACATCGCATATAGAGCATTTATAATTTTTCCTTAAAGTTTTCATTTCAGGATGTTATTTTTAGTAACCCATGCAACTTTCTAACTTTTGAATTTCGATTTACATTATAACTATAGTTAATGAATTGATGAATCAACTCACGATCTTTCACCAATTAACGTTTCCCTCTCAGGAAGGAGGTGTTTGGTTCAAAAACCAGGAAACTAGTCTAGGTATCTGTTACGGCTTAGCAACTTGAGGATTCACGCACATAAAGCATATATTACTAACAGTCACAATACAAGTAAAGGATTAATTTCTCCTTCATTTATAAGAAGCATATATAGATATATGGAGAATATGGGGCATTATTATCTAAAAGGACTAGAATTATCAACATCACATGTCTTAATTAATAATTTTGTGCATAACACGCTTTTTTTCGACAAACATGGTCTTATCACTAGCACTGGAGTCCGTAGAAGAGTATTCCCCCCCCCCCCCCCCAAAAAAAACTGACCGAAAATGTATACTGTTAAAAAATATGTAAATGTATGCATGTTTTTCAACTGTAGCATTACCTTAACTTTTACTGTACTAGTATTCTTACTTATTTCAGTGCGATCAAATATGGCAAAAATGGTCTATTAATAGTTTTAAGCGCACTTGATTTCATTTTCGTTCTAATCGCGTAGTCTTGAATAATAGTTCTCCTCGCTATTATGATTCCTGCTAAAACAATATACAGTATGATGTATTTTATGTATGGCCTGCAATAAGATCAACATATTTTTGCACTAACTGTCGATTTTTTATCTGCGTGAATTCTCCTGCAGGAGTTAACAATAGACCATCAAAATTCGAACCATGTTATTACATATATGAACTGAAACTTGAAAGCGACAGAAAAGTTAGTTTTGCAGTATGAGTTACATAAATGAGGAAGAATTTTAAATGATAATGGAAAAGGGTTATGACAGAGAATGACCATGGACAACAGAGAACTGGTCGGAAGTTTGCCGTGTTCGTGAAAATTCTTCAAATATGAAGGGGAATTAATGGTCTAAATGGATTAGAAAATTATTCGAAGACTTGTTGCTTTTTTAGGAATAGAAGCTGCTTGCTATGAACATTTTACAACAAATATGTTTGCTGTAAACATATAACAACAAATTTTCTTTGTTGAAGCTAGCTTTGTGAAATAAGTAGTAAGATGATATGAACAGGGAATGGTATATGTAATTATAACTTCAACTACAGATATACTATCAATAACGCTACTAAAGGAGGCGTTTCTATTTTTTCAAATTCAAGAAAAATCATCGAATATTTTCGGGATCCGTTTTATCCCAAGATATAGGTTGATTGTACCATGCCATATACTCTGTGTCAAGAATTGCTTGTTTCAACATGTCGGTTACTTTGTGTCTTAATGCACTATCATACACCGTTGCGGAGTTTGTATTATTCATTTCATTTCCTTAATTTCATTCACTTCCTTTTGTTTATTGTTTCCTTTGAATTAAAAGGAACATTAATTGATTTAATATCACTCTCAGGTTACAATGAATGTAACGAAAATTCGTTCATAAATCTCATTTGGCTTATCTAAAATGGTATGAAAGCAACTGTAAAAGAAATCTGACTTGATTAAGAGCAAAGATATATCAGTTGAACCCACTTTCGTTTCAATGACATCACGCCTTTTCCTTCCTTTTCCAATTGGAACAAGGTTAAAGCTTTGTTTGTAATTCAGATCTCTGTATTTCAACGTATGGATTTTGTTTGTTACAGACATTTGGATTGGCTTCAGCAAGTCGCATGACTAATTCAGGAATCATTTTGACATCATTCATTCTTTATTGCGTCATATTGAAATGGGTATAAGTCATTATTTGCTCTCCGAAGTTTGTTGAGCAAAGTATGATAATTTAAACCGATGGAAAGTTTCAGCATGGACTTTTTTCGTAAACCACTGCTTCGACATCTATTTACATACCGGTAGCTTTTGTGTTCCTTGCGCATTGCTGTCTTGTTACAGTGAGAAGGCCTTTTTAAACACCAACTGTAGTCAATGTTCCCTGCGCATGAAATACTGATAACTACACAATTACATATCGGATGACCGTCCATAGTCGCACTGGTTACACACTGGTTTTCCTCTATTCTTGTATTGCCATTAGTGTGTCATGTTTTGTTGTGTTTGCTTTGATTGTTTGTTCAGCCCTTCCGTGTGGATGGTGTTGTGTGTCTCGTTGTACCCGTTTGCTGAAATTGTTTTGTGTGATGTGTTTTGAATCATGCGGGTGTGTTCCGCTTAGATCAATGCAGGGTAGTATCTTAGGATATCTCATCCATGTCTTTCAAATTGCATTAACATGAGACTTCATGTATATGCACCGGCTGCCTATTGGTTTCGTTGGTTTATGTGCAGTATTTTGTGTTTGATGTTTCTATGTTGTGCGTTGGTGTTCCTTATCCCTTTTGAGTTTCTCTCTGTGCGTGTCTGCTCTGTGTTGTTGCATAGGGTGTTTTGGAGTTTTGCAGTTGGTGCTGCAACCTGGTATTGTTGGAGATCCCCTCCTATGTTTTCATTCCGACATGACTTTCACAGTACCATTACCTAAGCAGCACCTGGATTCACTTTTCTGGGGTTCGCAACCGTTCCAATGGAAATTCTAATGATATTGCCTTACCTTCTCAACTTTGTGACTGAATAACTGATGGGTACTTCTTTGATGTTTATTTGTATTCTTTTAATTTCCAATGTGTTTTGATTTTTTTTCCATGAGGTCCTGTAGCTTCATATCTCACTCATCCTGCTATGTCTTTCAGTACATTTTTGGACATAATAACTTTCACACTCTTTAGTCATATTACATTGTTTACATTGAGGATCACTGAAAGTACCCGAAACGAGTATATCTGGTTCATGCTGCAAATTTAACTGTTCTTAAATGATGCTATTGAATTTGAAAACGTTTTTAATATTTTAAGAAATGTTAGTTTCTCTGTTGTAACACTATTATTACCTAAGAATATCGTTCGTCTAGTTTCTGGATGTTTCTGTACTGACTCAAAATGTTTTAATGCTGCATCTGATTTGGTTATTCTTCCATATTCACAGAGGTTTCCTCATAAAAAGTATCCACAAGGGGTCGGGGGGGATGATAAGCTAAACATGCGATCGTTGACTTTGGCGTCATGAAATAATTAACGTCTTCAAATTCAATTGCATCATTTAAGAGCAGATTTTGCAGCATGGACCAAACATGCATGTTTCGGGTACTTAACCCTCGTCAGTGATCCTTAGTCTAAATAATGTAATATGACCAAAGCGTGTGAAAGGCGTTTTGTCCAAAAATATACCGAAAGACGTAGCAGGAGTGACGCACTGTGTCTCTTCAGTCTTTATCAAAAGATGGAAGAACGGTATAGGAAAATTATAAGTTTTGACGTTTTTCAGACATAGGGAGAAAAATAATCAATCGCGGGGTGTGACCATTGACAAAATGAAACCACCGTGTAGGTGATTTGCTCTTATCCACGACTTGGCGATCCTATTTATGGTACAAGCAAACCCCAGACACTCGGGTTGGATTTCTTCGTTAATGAATACATACAGTGATAGATTATGTAACTAATGAAAATTATCCGTATTGCTCTGTCTTTAAGTAATTAAAAGAGCTTTCCTCTGTTCACTATATATTTGTTGAAATAGGCATACTCGCACATACAAAATATTTCAGAGAATATTTATATATATCAAAATGTGTTTGTGTGCAGAAAAAGGGGGGTTCATAAAGCAGGTCAGTAGTCATGGACAGGGTAATGAACATCATGTGTAATGAAACACAAGTCGTGATAACGTATACTTTTTTGTTGCTTAAAGAATATAGGGCAGACTTCAATACTTAATACGAAGGAAAGGCGGAAACTAGATAGTTAATTTATGTCCACAAGTGCTCGAATCGCCCCCCCCCCCCCCCTCTCCGAATCATGGCTGAAAATGGCAATGAAGTAAAGAAAGTAAAGAATTCATGACTGTCTGAAAATAGCCGTGAAGTCAAAGAAAAAAAGGAGGGGGAGCAAAATGGTCATGTATTTGCAGGCACAAGATATGACAATCTTTTCCGCGGTTGCGCGGGTTCTTTTCTAGTCTTTTCTAGTATATATAAAAATTAAATCCACGACTAGCTTTTAACTTTTGGGATCGATGATATCGTTCGCCTAAATACATAATAATTTTTGCAATGACGTGAAATATTTATCTAATTATCTGTAACACAACTTGAAAAAAAGACAAAAGAGTATATATATCCATCATATTAAAAAATTGTTAAAGCACCACCCACAAAAAGCGATTTTGTATTCCACATTTTATCATTACACGTGTTTCGTCTTTTACAGCCTCTTCAGATTATGGTTAATATATCTATCTTCACAAGGAGAAGAAAACGACACAGGAAATGCTGAACGAAGGAGAATTTTTTAATATCCATAATACATAGTTTCTCAAGCTGGATATTCGGCTTGTATTCTTTTGGTCATTTTAGAATAATGATCTTCAATTTTCTTGATTTTGATTTTCTCCGATTCCATCTTAAAAAAAAATTAAAAAGAAACTAGAGGGCGCTACTTGAATACATTTAGCGCTGCCTGAAAATGACTCTGGCTGAAAATACCACTGATGAGGATTAAATATCCGAAACACGTGTCTGGTGCATTGAAATTGATTTTAAGGTGGGTCCCTACTCGTGGATTTAACAGATAAACATTTTATTTTAAGAAAATTTTCTATACAAAATGATCAAAATGACACAATGAAAGGTAATTTTGTTTTCAATCAAGATCTATATACTATAGAAAGGTATTTGCACCTTAAGATATAGGAATATTTTAGAATATCCAGTATATGCGTTTTAAACCTTCAAAGTTCAGTAATAATAAACTTATGTTAAATCCTTTTAATTTATCTAAATAAGTTATATAGAAGAAATATAGCACATAAAACGATATTCTAAGATGTAAATAAGAATGATATATTGCCAAACACAAGGGTAACCCTTATAATTACATTGCGTTTTCGACTACTATGTTAAACGTCTTCAAATTCAATAGCATCATTTTAGAACAGATCAATTTGCAGCATGGACCAGACATGCACGTTTCGGGTACCTAACCCTCCTCAGTGATCCTCAATCCTAACAATGGAATAAGGCCAAAGAGTGAAAGTTATCATGTTAAAAAATGTACCGAAAGACGTAGCAGAATGGGTGGGATATGATGCTATATAGGACCCACGTTTTAGAAATTTCAAGAAATTTTGATAACAGAAATTTATAATAGACTATATCCAATGTTATGCAAAAAAAATAAAATAATAACAGATAGAATTTCTTCATTTTGCATTATTTCATAAAATAATGTATATAGATAAGGGAAAACCCACATTTTTATGGCTTGAAATATAACGGTACCCACATAATTTCTCATTAATTTTGACATACTATTTCTATAACTACAGAGACAAGCATCTAACAAGAATTAACAAATCAGAATTAATGCTTTTGACATTCTTTCACTTGATCAAAGACTTACCTACAGAAAAAGACCAAACATAAGTGTTACATCTTATGAAAAATATTTGGGGTATTACATAAGGGCACCCACTAAAAGTCCGAAGATGTTTGCCATACAGTTTCACGAAAAAAAATCGAATTTTAATAATATTCTTCAATAGACAAAATTGTCAGGCAAATCAACACATACTGGTCAGTAGTGAATGTTTATTGTAAAAATACTTAGTGTTTATTGTAAAAATGATTGGATTCAATCATAATAACAACTGGAAAATGAAAAACCTTTAACGGTCAGGTAGGGACCTACCTTAAATTTTATTCAAGAAGATAACGAGTTAGAACACTTCAATCATTTTATTATGTACCCTTAAATTTTTTGCAATGTAGAGAAGTTAAACATGTTCCCCGTGATTGAATGTTTCAAGTCTATTACATTACTCTCTTTCCAGCTCTATCTCCTGAAATAAGCTTTATACCCGAAAGGTGCATGTCTGGTCCATGCTGTAAATTTATCTGCTCTGAAATGATGCTAATGGATTTGAACACGTTAAACATTTGTTTTGGCCCTTCACCCATTTGACAATATACATTCCTTTGCTAGTTTGGAAACTCGTCTTTTCATCGTGATCCACCTCTTTACCTTCATCGCAAAGTGATTTCAGACACGGTCAAATGTATTTCAGTAGCGCCCTCTAGTTTTATTCTTTGATTGAATTGAATCCATTTGAACCCGCGAACTCTTTTCAAAGTAAATGCACAAATTTAAATTTGAATAAGAAATAAAACTCGAGAGGGTGCTACCAAAATACATTTAGCTGCGTCTTAAAAACCCTGGGTGAAAGTTCCACTGGTGTGGATTTACTATCCGATACACGTGTCTGGTGAATTAAAATTGGTTTTAAAGCAACGAGTTGGAACACTGATGAGACATTTGTCTTTTTTATGTACATGACATTCCCTTAAATCTTTTTCATTTGTATCAAAATTTATTTCACTGATCACTTTCCAGATGCGAAACTGCGGAAAAAGAATAGCGAAGCCATATAATTTAACGCCCGCCAACTACGAGATACAATGAAAACTAATGTTGAACCGTGCTCTTTTGGCTGCGGTGTTGGGCTTTTGTACCTCAAAGCATGCATTCTTCTATCTCATGTTGTTGAAAAATCTCCTTTTCGATGTTGAGTCTTTATATCTGTGATCCTTTAAACAGTACATGCAAAGGAATGGATCTCAAAAGGGGAACACGCATGAAGAGGGACAAAGCACCCAACATAACGCAGGGTATGGCAACCGTAAGGAAGCAACAAAACATTTAAAGCCAAGAACTTGAAGACAATCCTACAACACAGGTGCAACATTGGTATAAGTATGGTGATATCTGACTCGTATGACACTTATTTTTCTTGTTAAAGATATGCATAAATTCGTTTGACATTTGTAAACGGTGGTACAATCAGTGCCAGCGTTGTGAACAGGAACGCCTGTTAATGAACAATAAAGCAAACAAAGCATAGCAAAATCCTGAAAAAGAATGAAGGCTTTATTGTTACAATACTGGTTTGGGCGCTCTGAACTAATATACATGTATACTATTCACTCTTTTTGGTTTTCCTGGAATTTTTTAAGCTCTCTTTTTCACCAACGAACCTCCTACATTTTCCATGACCTTCAACATTAAAAATCTATTTTTTCCATCAGGAAGAATATTGTTTATTACAGCACTGGAATGTTTTGAGGGCGTTGCGATATTTTACTTTCCGATTGAACCAAAAAAAGTTATTTCAAACTCTGCAGCCCACGAGTGACCTCAATATCACAATCAACCAGATTTAGTGTACCAAACATGATAAACATGGAACATGTAGCTCATATTGGATAGATGTTCTAACGTATGGTTCTTAAGCAGAATATTTACAACAAAAACAACAAAATAGTGGTATCCTAAAGAGGATTAGTTCAACTAACTAGTCTGACAGTCGTTTTTGGCAGGAGATCTTTCGTTTTCCGTTGTGGTGATTTTGAAGAAGAGAGACAGCAGGAAACGCGTCAATTTTCTGTGGGGGAATTTCTTTGATCATTTTCCGATTACATTTGTTAACAAAATTTCTATGGCAAAAAGATCCTGCAAATCAAAAACATTCAAGAAATGATTGACTTAGATGATCAAAAAGTCTCAAATTCTTTACAAAATGTAATGGGAAGCATCCATTTGTTGGGACAGGACTTTTTCTGTTTCCCCTTCTGGTATTTGAAGAAAATTGTATTATATTATTGTGAGGGATTACTTATTGCTGTACTTCAAAACAATCAAAGTAAATATTTCAACAGGAAAACTATGGCAGGTTTTAAGAATAAATGATACCCGACTTTGCTGGAATTTTCTGTATGTCCACATAAACCAAAGATGATAACAACTGCATGTAAAGAAATAAATTGTAAATTGTATGAAAAAATGTGAAACCCAGTGATGTGATGTCTAAAGATCTCAGATGTATGGTAGAAGGGAAAGATTGTGAAGGGGTCTCTATCAATGAGATGATGTCTCTATACATGTAAAATTAAGCTCTGTCTCATGAAGTTTTTTTTTGTATCATGGTTTCTCCATTAAAAATGAAACAAAATCATTTCCTTGCTTAGCTAAACCCCGAGGACTAGGATGAAATGACAAATATGGACAATGACCATATCCCAATACACAGTGCAAAATCGATAACTCAGGAAATCACAAACCGAAGGCATACGAAATCAGGATAAAACAGGAACCAAAGCAAACAAACAAAAACCTCCACCACATGAAAAGAAGCGAACTCCCAATTAGGAGTGAGACCAGGTGTCCAGGAAGAGTCAGCACCTCCTGCTTGCATGCAACATCCATCGCTTCGGTTCGACAGAAATATCACATCCGATTACTTCCATTTCGTAAGATACAAGTATAGTCTGTGCATGGTTGGATGATTCAACGGATCTAAGACGGAATATCATTCACCATTCTGGACAATGGGACACCATAATATATGACGAGTTCCCCGTATCGACCGCAGAACTTCCTCAGTGACTATGTTAGTCGATCACAAAGATATCCCTGACTGAGAAGCTTATCTGAAAGACGCCTAGCTCTCAGAACAAAATCTGTATATTTGCTGCTTGCTCTGACGTAACGTATAAATTGGGATATGAACACGCCATAAGCAGGCGATGAAGGGATGTTGCTACTCAGAAAAGGGAATTTTGTGATGCTGAAACTGAAGTCGTCACGTTTGTCATAGAGTGAGGTGTTCATGTGACCACTGAGAAGTTCCCCTCTGAATCAAGTAATTCCAGTTACCAGGAGAATTTAAATGAAAGAAGCATTTTTGGTCACAGGTGTTTTACTTCCGTTGAGATTCTTTTTTGAACCCAATCAATAACATATGCAATGTCAGGTGAATTATTTTCATGACTTACAGATAGTTTATTTCAGCCATAACAAATATTTTTGCATCAGAATTCAGTCATTTCCAAAGTCGTTTATGTCGTTGCTGAAATATGGTTTTGTTATTCATCCCTCTATTATATATTTTTTATTTGTAATTTGAAATATATCGAAATAAATACTGTTGAAATAAACTAATGTCAATCGTTTATGCACATTGTTTTACATGTAATTAATTTTCTTTCTTGTATCTCAGCGTTGAAGTTACAAGACCATTTTCCTTCTATTCGAAACTCTGCAGATATAGCCAGATTGAAACGCTTTCATCGCAATAAGAAGAAAAAAAAACATGTTTCCAACAAGACAGCGTTGCAGTGATAACTGCGTAAAACTCAATAAAGATTGCAACAAATTACAGAAAACAATAACAATGCTAATCGTCTTCAAATTCATTAACATCATTTCAAAGCAGATACATTTTTAGAATGGACCAGACATGCACGTTTTGGGTATTTAACCTGCGTCAGTGACCCTCGGAATATTTCGGTTATTTAACCCTCGACAGTGACCCTCAGTGATCTTCAATCAAAATAATGAAATGTGACCAAAATCTGACGTGTGAAAATTATGTCCAAAATATACCGAAATACGTAGCAAGAAGCCTTGGATATGATGCTACAGGACTCAGGTTTCAGAAATTAAAGAAAATTTTGGTAACAGAAATTTTCGAATGCGTTTGAAGAAACGACCAACATTTGAAGAAAACTAGACAAATGAGAGCACCAACACCAATTTTTTTTTCTATTTCCCGTCATTATCCGAAACATCAATATCTGGTTCATAGTGTTCTGAAGATCGCTCTATGGTAGCATATTTGAACACTACTTTTTGCCTTCTCAACGTAAGCATTAGTATGTCTGCAATTTGAACGACAACAAATATTTTCTTGTTCCTTGGAATGGGACTGATTTTCGAAACACTACCTAGTTTTAAAACCTTCTTCGTTCAGAGAAAGACAACGCACTAGTATTCAATATATTGTTGCAATGAGATGCAGAGTTATCTCTCTTTAAAAATACTTCACAATTCCAAATAAAATACAGGCTCTCATTCAGAATATAATATAAACAGATAAAAGGATTTCAGACCTGTTATTTTATAACTATAACATTCCAGAACAAATAATTCAGAGGAAAAGGATATATTCTATTGTAATTTAGCAATTCTTAAGTCGCTTATTCACTACGAACCTATTTTATGCAAAAAGTTATCATACAATAAACCAAGATTTATTACTAATGGTGTCTCATTTTCTTCCAATATTTACAAATTGTAACTTGACCGATTTCCGGTCTTTTATGCTGTGAGTTTAGTTTCGTTCTTTATTGTAACTTGTAGAAGTTTCAGATAGATTATTGATATCATTCACAACGGATAGTGACGGAATTAACAGAACTTCATGAATTACAAACGACAAAAAAATATATAATTTCTTCACCATAGTGTGAAAGCAGGTTTCGATTCTTCAGGCCGTCTTAGATAAAAGGAAGATCTGTGCTCCAACTTTGCGGTTATAGTATTGTCTATATTGAGACAAGCCAGAGTGCCCCATGTCCTATTTGTTTCATAATTCTAACAATTTAGTTTTAACTTCCAACTTCGACAGCAATTGTTGATTTTCATGTATTTTAACCCTTTTGAAATTGTGCGGCACCGCTTTAATTTATCTGAGTGACGCCGCCCTGTACTCATATATTTGAAATGTATTCGATTTTGTTTCACTAATATGATGTTACTGTTCTCGATGTCTCTGATTGTTTGTTACTCTGCTCTAGATAGAGAGGGTGCGTGTGTGATCAATGCAATGTTGACGTTTTCCTTAATTTTGAGGGATGGTTAGCCTTAAAAATCTTAAGGCTTTTACTAATTCATATTGGATGCAATGTTTCAGTTTGGGTTGTTCCTGATGCCATTTTCAAGACAATTTCGAACAAGATGAATCGATAAACTTGTACTGAAAGACCATTGATCATTTGAACTTGGAGATATTCCGAAATGTTCTGTTAATTTTTCTTCTATGTCATTTATGACTACCTATGTCCAAAAAAGTGCATGTCTGGTAAATTGTATTTTGCAATTTCGCTCTCTATTTTTTTTTTTTTTTTTTTTTTTTTTTTTTTTTTTTGTGATCTTCGGAATGTATGAACTTCTACACCAAGGCTATTCTTCACGTAAATTTCATTTCAATATTTTTTTTGTTTGTTAAGGTTCCGAAACAAGGGGATAAATATAAAAGCACTCATACGGACTCTAAAACTCGGTCACCAAAGCAAAGCTTCGTAAACAAAAATACGTTAATTAAAAAAGAAACAAATTCAGTTAACGACTCTTAGCAATGCCATAAATAAAATTCTTTGAGAAAAATAAAAAAGATATAGATGACTCCATTGTACTTTCACACCGATATTAGTATTGTTAACTTAAATATTTGCCCGAATTTAGATTTTCTTATTATGAACTTGAACTTTTACGATTAACTATATCATGCAAAAAATATCATATTTCATACACCCTAAAGAGAACCAAGTATCCAATTTCTTAAAGCGCTGCAAAGGTTGTACAGTATATTTGGTTATTAGTATCAAATTTCAAGGACAGCAAAATTTCACTTTAAACTGTTCTCGTATAAAGAGAAAAGTCCAAAAACTACATTAATTTAGAGATATGCATGAGATATACATGGTAACAGTATCAACATAGTAAAAGAAAACTGAAAATTAAAAAAATATATCTAGTTTTCATCAAATGTACCTATTCTAGGGAAATGATATAAAGAAGCGGCTCTACATATACCTGAAATGATCAGAATTCATTTTCATATTTTTATCAGTATGTAGGAAAGTTGACAAAAAGGATTTTGACCAGACCTATACAAGCCAAAAGAAGTGTACGACGCCATCAAATTCCAATTCCATATAAGGGTTACTCCACTGAAGATGACACAAAACAATTTTCTTGCTTAGCTAAATCCTGAAGAATGGGATGAAACAATGAAGCACTACTCTGAATCAAATAATTCTAGTAACCAATCCTGAAAGGAGAATACCAGGTGCAGATAACCAAACAGGGTATGCTTACTCCTCCCGGGCACCTGGTCCCACTTCTAGCTTGCTAGGGGTCCGTTGATGTTGCTTCCTTTAAGGTTCTTTCTTGAATCCCATCAAAAACATATGCGATGTCAGGTAAATTGTTTTTATGACTTACTCTATTTCAGCAATAACAAATATTTCTGCATCAGAATTCAGTCTTTTTAAAACTGTTTATGTCATTGCCGAAAAGTTGTTCTTTTATCAATGTTTTGTTATTGACTACATCACAAAGTTATACTAAGATGGGGTGATAGGGTAAGAAGCATGTACATTTATAAAGGCAAAAACAAACACCTGGATGTCAGGGTCTCCAATATTTCTTAATCACACACTGAATTGCTGTCTGATATAACCATAATGAACGTGCATATGATATTTATTGATAATTCTCTGCAATTCTATATGCATATTAAACTTGTAAATCATTCTTTTCTTCCATATCTTTCTTAACCTCCTTTGATGATAAAAATGTGGGTTGTAGATTGATCCGCTACTTATTTTCTAATAGATGTGGTGGAAATAAAAAGCAATTTAATATATTATAGTGCAATGTAATATACCCAATACATCTGAAGAAAAGAAAAGAGATACACTTAGACGATAGTCCGTGCATACATAATAAGATAATGACGCCTTGTTAATCAAGTGTAACAGTGTGACATTCAACAAGTGCATTGTGTAACTATCTTTGGGCCACTTGGTGCAAAACGTTGCATCCAATAAGAAAATTCGATCCTGTCAAAATTGATACATTTTTGTCCTTCTGAATAATTCCCACAAATCCTTCTTAGCAGGGTGGATTTTAGTTCCGTATTAGGATTTAATAAATCAGAGATACATACAAAGAATATTGCTGGTAAACATAGAGGGTATGCTTTATTCTCACACCATTTATTGTAGATAGGGTACTGCTATGAAGTTAACATTCATAAAAACATACGTTTTATTGATGAGAAAAAACTTTCAAACGAAATGATAACCCTTCACAAAGAAATGTGTCTGCGTTGACATTAGGTATGTCCAAATGTTATACTTCACCGTGCAGTGGCAGTGTCACCTCTAGGCTAACAAGGCTAACAAGACTGACAAGAACCAAGACCTATGGAGAAATCTTGCTGAAGACTTTTAAGAGTATTGCATCAATGTTATAAAACTCATGAAAAGATCTTCAACAAAACCACACCACATGGATCACATTTGGACACACATGCACAAAAACCCGACAAACATGGAAGACAGCACAATATAAACACATATTCTAACAGAGGGAAATAATGAGACAAGCGAGACTATACTGACGCCAAGAGTAAACAAGGATACCATTGAAACAAGAGTGATAAAACATAAATAGAGGAAGACCAATGTGCAGTCCAAGCCGACTTAGGACGGCCATCTTTATTATTTAGAAATTTTCACAACTTTATAAAGACAGTATTTTATTTCAATTCATTGTAGCATTTCCAAAATGCAATTTAACATCTTAGCCATTCTGAAACATTGATTTTAGTCTATGTTTACATAAATCATGATCAATGACGTTTTATCATAAACTTGAATTCCTTGATTAACTCGCTAATTATTAGATGAGATCATTGATATTGAGACAACCAACATAAGAAGACTCAGACAATTGCAGTTTAAACGTCCCATTGATCATCATTAAGAATTTCACTTTTTATTCTCTAGTGTTCTACAGGGAATGCCCTCTTATGATAAAACTTAAACAGTGTTTCGGTGAACTACATAAAGTAATTTGGACAAATGGATGGATGGTTGGATCCTTGGCTGACAGCTTTCGTTTCTTGTAAAGACTTACCTGAATTAATAAAAGCTATAATTTATTCAACTACCGTATATATCCAGTTGCATGTATCACGAAGACACGGCCCACATATTTCAATATTCTACTTAAGTATTAATAAAGATATATTTTGCATATGATTATGAGGATGCTAGCAGATGAATAACTCGTGAAAGATAAATAAAATGAAATAACGATACTAGTGGACTTCATTTTACATTTCAAAACATATAATCATTTTCAATAACTTAAGTACATGCGTCGAATGGTAGTCTTCTACAACTTTGCCAATGGCAATGATATTATATATGATTACTCTGAAAAATGAGAAAACACAGTTTTGAAGGTCTTAACAATCTACGGATGAAATTCAACAGGTATAATCTGGTGACATATTATTTATTCGCAGCATTTCTTGCGTGAGAGATTCAGAGTTCAAGGATTCGGAATCGGACAGAGATTCCGGTTCTTGGAATCTCACACATTTCATAGTATCGAATGAAAGTTTTGAATCCAAAAGCACTTCATCGCTATTTGTTTTACTTTCTTTTCCTGAACACTCTGAAGTTACTTCACTTCCTGTACAAGAATCACTTCTTCTATTAATGTTGGATGAATATATCATATCCTGATGTCTTCCTCTATTCCCTATGTAATCAAAACATATCTTACAACCATGGCACTGTGAATTCACATTGACAGAATCTCTTTCTGCTTTTGATATTCCTACACTTCCTGTTTCCGGTTGAACAGAGCAGCACGTCGAGCCCGAATATGGTATGTCGTACTTTGAACTACCGAGGTATGGTGATTGGTGTGGATACATGGAATGGTTATCCAACTGTGTATTTATAGTTTCAATTCTAAGATACGGAATGTAATGTTCTGAGCCTCCATTTGTTGATTTCGGTGTTGGATCATTTTCGTTGTTGGATCCAGCGGAAGAATTTGAGGTTTGGTCTGATAATGAATGATTCACTCTTCGATTCCAGACTGAAAAGAGTAATATTCTTATCGTATAATTATGATGAATAAAACTTTGCGTAATGTTAAGTGATCATAGTATCGAAAGATTTTCTGCAAAACTTCCAAATATACATACGAACAAATGGACCTAGAATAATTGGCCGCAACCAATTTATTTGCCGTAGAAAATGCAGATTATCAATATATAAAATATTGCAATTGTTAAATTTTCTTTTCTGCGTGATTTCTTTTTTGAAGGTGTATTCAGATGTAGAAAATGAGAGATAATACAATACAATGTATGAGGGAGATATGTTTTAACATCACTAACAATAATTATAATATGAAGATATCTCCCTGAAGGCATAGCTCTGTCCTTAACTGGTTCTTTGACATAAAGTTTAGGTCATGTTTTGAATTTCGCTCTTTTTTTATTCATTAATTGCATTTCCTCCATTTTGCCTCAAGCTGATGAGACTATGCTTGTTGTAGTGCGCATATGGTGTAATGGAGTGATCATAATAGAACATGGGTCTCAATATTGATAATCAAACATGCTTTCTCGTTAACTCAAGAAAGGAAATGATATAGCCATCGTATGTGACTGTAGTTTTTTTTTTACTTTTCACATGGATCACTTGCATCATACATTAGGTATCCGCAACTTTCGGAAAAGAAGTAAATGCCATGTTTAGAATTTCACTCTTCATACATTCCTTATTTGTATTTCCTCTCTTTCGGCCTCGGGTTTCACTGATGATACTTTATATGTTGAAATGCAAATATTGTGCACTAAATTATTACACGATAAAACATATATTTCAATACGACGATTTTAATCACTACGTTGTTATCTTTGCTGGCGGACTGTTAGTCTCCGAGGATATCGTTCGCCTTGTTTTACTGTACCTCTGCACATACTTGAAATATATTTGTAAATTTTCTAATACTAAATTTGATGAATTATTCTGAAACTAAGGAGTATGTGCCCCCTGGCATAGCTCTGTCTTTAGATGTCTCTTTGTCATACATTTTAAGTCATGTTTAGATTTTCGCTCCTCATATTAAGATTTCCTCTATTTCGGCCTCGGGCATCACTGATGATGCATTATTTTGGATCAATTTAAGATTTGCAGGACAAAAAAGCAAATCCTCCGGGTTCAGAGATTGGACAGACATAGGTTTAACGAACATCTTGATACATATATGAAAAATAGAAAATAACCTTTTGGCATAGAGTACATAAATAAACATTAGCTTGATATCACTCTAGTAACATTTACCTTTGAATTTGAGATAAATGATTATTCCTATTAGTATTACCACGGCAACGATTGTGGACGGCACAATGATGACAGTGTTGTTGATACCACTCTCATTGTCCTCCTTTAACTGTATTCTATTGGTCACAGATGACGAGTACATATCTACGTAAAAAGGCATACACATTGAACGCAGGAGTTGATCTAATATCTGATTGTAACACCAAAAGAGAAAACAAGATTTGAACAAAAACGCTTAAATTCCCAATGTTTATTTCAAAACAATATTTGATTCCCTTACGGTACATTTTTGGACATACTAACTTTCACAGTCTTTGGCCACATTACTTTGTTTAGATTGAGGAGCACTGACGAGGATTAAGTACCTGAAACGTGCATGTCTGGTTCATGCTGCAGATTTATCTGTTCTTAAATGATGCTATTGAATTTGAAGACGTTTAACATTATGTGTTGTCATTCATGTTTAGCATTTCGGAGTGTCTGATTTGATTGTTTTGTTGTCCATTTGGTGTATGTGGTGTCGAGTATCTCGACGTCTCAACTTTTCTCACAGTAGTCTGTTAAAGTTGGTTTGTTATTTTATTGTTGTAATCTTACGGATGTCCAGCTGTGACCAGTACAGGGTTACATTAATAAATGTTATCTTAATATATCTTTGTGTCTTTTTCATTCAGTTACATATATACATTACCTTCCCAAGATTTACTGAATAATGTAAATGTACGGTTCTCTGGGTACTAAGACAGTTCTATGACATTAAGAGCACAGTACTCGCCGAGGTCTAATATTATCCAACTAAATATTCAAAAAGAAACTCCAAACTAAACATCTGCCATTTTTCATTTTATTAAGCTGCATGATCTGTGTGTTGCAATTATGTGTGTAGCGTATTGATCACTGCATTAACAGATTCCAAAGTCGAATGAATAGAGACTATGTGATGCATTTAGATACTTACATTTTGGTGCAAATATGGGTTCATTTAGCTGTACAGACTTTTCTGTAGAGTTATCGTTTATTGGTAGACTTGTGACAACCACATCCACTGACATCTTTTGAGAAAATGGATTGTCATAGACACAACATAACTCGTACACGTACTTCTGGAACAGATGAGAATTCATGTAGATGTGTTAATAATTATTTCTTGTTTGTATCGTCACCTTTGACGATACTTTTCGCTACTAACGTGGCAGATGGCCGTCCTAAGTCGGCACCGATTGCCTATCGCGTTGTTTATGTGTAGTCTTTTGATGCCTTATTTGGCGTTCCTACATGTAGTCCTTTTGTGACTCTTGTGGGTGATGCAAGCGAGTTTTGTTGGAAATCCCCTCATTTCTTTGATTGTTTGTTGGACCATTCGGTGTTGTAGGTCTTTTTGTTTATATTGATGTTCTCTGTTGTTTGTTGAAGTTGTTTGGTGCAGCCTGAAAGTGGTATCCGCTGTGGTCAGAGCAAGGTTATCTAATTTGAAGACCTCTTCCATATTATATTCTTATAATGAGAAAGCTCTTTGTTTTCATGGCTAACTAATGTGCATTTCAGAAGAAACCGGATCAGCGGGAGTGTTGCGAACGACGTCCACACCATTTGCTTAGAAAGAAGCAGATGGCACCCTAATTCTGCTCCGATATCGGTCTTATCAGTCTTTATTTCTGTCTTGCTATATATGAAGACGTTTAAAATTTGAACCACTTGGTGAGTGTCACTGCTGGTGGACCGGGAGTCCACGAGGGAACATGTAGCCAAGTTCGATCAACTTCGGTTCATCGTCTGTCTCTTTAACGCATTCGAAAATTTCTGTGAACTTTCTAAAACGTGGGTCCTGTAGCATCATATCCCACCCATCCTGCTACGTTTTTTTTTTTTTTTTTTTGGTTTTTTTTTTTTTTTTTTTTTTTTTTTTTTTTTTTTTTTTGTACATTTTGGACATAATAATTTTCACACTCTTTGGCCATATTACATTGTTCAGTTTGATGATCACTGACGAGGGTTTAGTACCCGAAACGTGCGCGTCTGGTCCAAGCTGCAAATTTATCCGTTGTTAAATGATGCTATTGAATTTGAAGACGTTTAAAATTTAATATCTCAATGTGGTCATGTTTGTTTTTGTATCCTCTTGATGTTGGTTATTTCTTGGTCGTAACTGTTTTGAATACTTGAAAATGTGCTTTACGCTGTGAACATTGAATTAGGTTCAAATCCCTCCTCCTCCAGCCCATCTTTTATTAGTATTGACCGGACCAATTTTTTATAAAATGATACTGGCCTTATTTGTATTTGCACGTCATAATCCTTGTTTTGTTCATTTTACTAACATAGTGATTCCCTTTTCTCGGAACTTCTTTACAGAAGTTCAAAACACGATACTTGTAATTACACTAAGAATATATCTCGCTGACCTCAGCAATGTATGTAATATAACAATTAAGCATCAAAATCTGCTTTTCGTTGTGTATTTCAAAAACCATATATTTTTTTAAATATTGTGACCATAAAGATTGTTACCATTGCCTTTTGTTGCGTAAAAATGGAGTTCCCTCGCAAGTCCATGATGTATTGTTTGAAAGAGCCTCCTCTCTTAGACACCTCTATTTTAAAGCCAATCAAATCTCTGGATGATGCTGAAATCAAAATAAGTCAAAACTTTGATAGATCACGTATTAGAAATGTTTATTTAGAATAATCTAGGACACATTAATACTGAACTAGAATGATCCAGGAAATACTTCTAAGTGGCTCTTAAGATAAGAATATGTCTGAGAATAGTATATTTGAAGGAAATGGATCTTAACCCTATCTCACTTCGTCCTTTATTTCCTTGTCATTCAGAGACATTAAGAGAACATAACTATTTCTTTCGCAGGTGCTTTCTGCAACTGAACTTATTCGTTTTCGTTCCAAAGACCATTGGTGCATCCCATACGTATCTTTAATACAAACAATATCAACATTATATTTTTATAAAAATCGATACTTACAATCATCTGGTCCTTTCCATTTGACACGAATACGACCTCTGTCTCCATTTTCTATATTCTCTATGTGTAAATTTGTCGGCTCTGACGGACCAAGACTGTTGCTATGGAAACTTACTACAAAAAATGAAATCTGCAATGTAAAGACGTCATGGTTTGAAAAGAAATTGTCAGGAATGCATAAGAGTTTCTTTATGGAACATATCACGTCATGATCTTGCTTTATTCAACATTTGCAATTTAAATTTAAATTAACTTAAGAAACACGAGATACATTACATATCGCCATCATATCTTTATCCAAATCCAGTAGTTGACAATTCAGAGATCCCTACAGACATAAAGACATAAGACAGAAGCATAATAAGGTAAATCTGATAAACAATAAAATTGTTATGATAAAAGTGACATTCTATAAAAGTACATGTATTCCCTTTCTGTATTAGGAAGCACTTTTTGTTGATATTGTGCAACATTAAGTGTTTTGGAATATGAAAAGTGACAAAATGAAATTTGCACTCTTTATCAAACATTTAAATAAACTTATTGGTTTGTTAATTAAAAAGTATTATAAAGTTAATTGAGAACAACATTTGACACTATGATTTTCTTTCAAAAACTTTTCTACAGATAAATTGCGCTTTCACCTGCCATAGACATTGTGGTTTTGTTGTGAATGAAAAGTCAGTGCAGACTTCTCTCTGATTACTTACTCATAGTTATGTCAAAGATAAACAAAGATCTAGACATTATGTAAAAGTGTCATACCGTGGAAGTCGTGCAGGGTTTATCAAGGTCACATGTCAACCCATCGATGATGGTATAGCTCCTTTGAATGAATGAGAATGATAAAATCGCTAAAATATGAAATATGCTCATCTTCCTCTTCACCTGCAATTGCAACTATTATATCAAAAGGACACCAATATATGGGGCAATGTATTTCTTATCACCCAGAATGAGCAGACCTCTAATCAATCTGTACGAATGCTCAAGGAGAGGTTTATTTAGCATATAATTAACCAACTTCACTCCAGGTATAATATTGAATGTGATTAGAGTAGAGCATTGGGTAAATAGAAACCGAGCATTTGGATCCTAAGACAATACGACGATATTGATGGCGATTTGATATCAAATCCCTGAATTGCATGATTACAAATTTATAAGCCCACGGTACCCCCCAAAGTACAAAGAAATATTGGTAAGCAATATACGAGAAAGATTCATCTTTATCTCAAATGAATAAAGAGGTATATACTATGTAATATTACGTACAATAACACACAATGTCCCTGTTTTATTATTGACGCACACATACCACGGTTACCATACCCGTAAAATAGAGCGGGAATTAGAGGGAGGAAGTATAGATGTTTGATGTCAGTCAAGGATTTTCACGAATGGACTAATTACATGAAAGTCATCCCAAGTCGATATCCAAATTGAGAACTTGACAAAATCGCAGTGTTACATAACATATGTTACGTAATTTTCCAAGTTTCTGTACCACTGCCGAGTATTATCATATTGAAATATATATTCTATCGTAATAATAAGTACACAATATGCACATTTCAACAAACAATGTATTATCAGTTATGTTGTAGGCCGAAAGAGAGGAAGTCCAAATAGTGAGTATGTGAAGAGCAAATTTCTTAATATGACCTAAAATGCATGTCAACAGCCAGCTAAAGACAGAGCTATACCATCAAGGAGGCACTCCTTACATTCAGAATAATTAATCAAAAGTATCAAAAGATGTACAAATTTTTAAGGCAGTGCTGTAGAGGACAGTAAAGCTAAGAACACGGCAATACCACGAAGGAGGTTCATAATAATTCATCAAATTTAGTATCAGAAAATTAACGAATATTTAAATTTCAAGTCAGCACAGAAGCACGGTAAAACTAGGCGATAATCAAAAACCCTAGAATATAGACCAACTTTCAAATGGTACATTAGACTTTTTAACGAAGAGACATAATGATGCCTAAAACTTCACAAAATATCAAAACACTCAGACAGTTCTTGGTTTTATTGATCAATTCTTTGTGTTTTAATCTAAATTTTTTTTATGACAAATGATACTCGAGATATGAACATAAATGACTTGAAAGTGCTTAAATCAAAATGCTCTTCAACAAGAGTCCTCATGTTACATAATGTCACGTACAAAAGAATCATTTTTGATACAAGAAAATGAAATAACTGTCATATTTAAAATCAATTATTTATAGCGTGACAAAGGGGATTTTTAAATATTTGTAGAGTTGGTGTTAATCTAAGAACACGTTTTAAATTACAAGATCAAATATGCAAATAAAAAAGGGAAAAAATAAGGAAAGACCTTGTTAGTTCTTCAATGTTATCATGATAGCCATAAAAGTCAAGTTATTGCGTTCTTCTACGTGTAATCCCGATTTTGTTTTTCGCATCATAAGTCATAAAGTTATGACATAGCATCTTCAGTGTTTACTTATTGCACTCTCTATATTTGTATTGTACTTGAAATGAAATTTCATTCTAAAGTGTGTTCTCCTGTCTTTATAATGCTATTTACACTTTGCACTCAAGAAAATAAAATGATAAGTTAATGAACCAAAATATGAATCAAAATTTTGTCTTTGAGAATGAGGGTCTCCATCATGTACTCAACACAGCGGAACACACCCGCAGGATACAACAAACATCAGACAAAACAACTTCAACAAACAACAGGGACAACGAGACACACAACAACACCTACATATAGTATGGTCAACAGACAATCAAAGCAAACACACCCTAACACGAAACACGAATATCAAATAAACATAAACTGAGGATGACCCATGTGTACTCTGTGGCCAATATGGACCATCTGCTCTATAATAGAAAACAGTGTGGTTATCTTATAGTGCATGATTGAGAAAGTAGTTTTCTGATATCATCTTTCCTTTCATGTCCCTTTGTCTTTTTCCTGATAAACACAGGTATGCTAGAAATTAATTCAAGATCATAGAGTAACCTCATGCCCATAATACATGTAATTGAACAAATAATCTTAAAAATGACAAATAAATAAATAAATAAATAAATAAATAAATGTAGAACAAGGGAAAATTTAGTGCATCAAACACCCCTAGCTTGCCCTTTGGATACATTCTATGTCATACTTAGAATTTTACTCTTCACATTATATTTTGGATTTCCTCATTTTCGGTCTGGAGCATCAATGATGATATATTATTTGTTGATATGTGCATATGGTGCACTAAACCATTGCAATATAACATATACATGTATTTCAGTGTGACAATTTCAACCACTAGATTGTATCTATCTTTGCTGGTAGACTGTTAGTCCCCGAGGATATCGTTCTCCTATTTTTACTGTGCTCCTCTGCACTAGCTTGAAAATTTCTAAATCTTTTGATACTAAATTTGATAAATTATTCTGAATTTAAGGAGTGCCTCCCTGATGGTATAGCTCTGTCTTCAACTGACTGCTGGCATACATTTATGGCCATATTTAGAACTTTTCTCTTCACATACTCACTATTTTGATTTCCTCTCTTTCGGTCTAGACCATCACTGATAATACATTGTTTGTTTAAATGGGCATATCGTGTACTTTAAAATTATTGCGACCGAACATATACTTAAATATGATAATATTCGACAATGGTGCAAAACCTTGGAAAATTTTGTAATATGTATCACTGCGATTTTGTAAAGTTCTCTATTTGGAAATCGACTTTGGGTGAATATCACGCTTTGAGTCTATTCGTGAAAACTTTTGACTGACATCAAACATCTATACTTCCTCCCTCTATTTCCCGCTATATCGTTCGCCTAGTTTCTCTGTGTTTCTGCACTGACTTGAAATATATTCTTTATTTTCTGATACTAAATTTGTTGAAATGCACATATGGTGAATTATATATCTGTTCTTAAATGATGCTATTCAATTTGAAGACGTTTAACATTTATACCACTTGGTGAGTGTCACTGCTGGTGGATCAGGAGTCCCCGAGGGCACATATAGCCAAGTACGATCAATTTCGGTCGACTCTAAAATTTCTGTTATCAAAATTTCTTGAAATTTCTACAACGTTGGCCCTGTAGCATCATATCCCACCCATCCTGCTATGTCTTTCGGTACGTTTTTGGACATAGTAATTTTCACACTTTTTGGGCATATTACATTGTTTAGATTTGAGGATCACTGACGAAGATTAAGTACCGAAATCATGTTGCCAATCTATCTGTTCTTAAATGATGCTATTCAATTCGAATACGTTTAACATAAAACATATAAGCATGTATTTCAATGAAAGGAGGGGATCTCCAACAACACTCGGTTGCGGCACCCATAACAAAACACAGAGCAGACATGCACATAAAGAGACGCAAAAGGGACGAGGAACACCAACACACAACATAAATAAATCAAACACAAAATACCACACATAAACCAACGAGACCAATAAGCAATCGGTGCCGACTTAAGACGGCCATCTTCCACGCCAGTAACAAATAGTGTGGTTATCCTCATTGCGTACAACCCTCCCACTTTTCTGGTTACCCAGAGGTTTCGAAGAACGCACGATAGTGGTGTAAAAGAACTCCCTCACTGTAAGATGACTATACAAACAAGACAAAATGACTGCGGGGCCCAAGCAACACACAGAAGGATATGTAAATGGATATGAAAATAGAAGGTGTACGAAATACAATTCAAGCTCTGCCGGCCGTAGCGAGCTCATGCATTTTATCAACTGAGGAGTCCGACAGACATTCAGAGTGGACAGGTTGTCGGGGCCCTGTCATCTCTAACGAGGTTTGGACAGGACCAGCCATGGAGTCCTTTAGTCACAGTCAGTCAGAATGTAATTTTAAGAGTGTGACAATTTCAACCAATAGGTTGTATCTTTGTACCCGAGGATATCGTTCGAGCGGGGAACGCTGGCTCTCTCTGGGAGCCCGGTATCGTGTCGGGATGTTGTTCATCCCGGGATAATTTTTCCTTGC
Source organism: Pinctada fucata (assembly GCA_028142955.1). NCBI lineage: Eukaryota > Metazoa > Mollusca > Bivalvia > Pterioida > Pteriidae > Pinctada > Pinctada fucata. The sequence goes on from AP027102.1 coordinate 82,107,950, forward strand.
TTTCTTGACTTTAGGACTGAGTGATTGATGGGTACTTCTTCGATGTTTATTTGTCATGTCATATTACATTCAGAATACTCTTTGGTTATACAACAGATTTAAATTCAGGAAGCCCTTGATGTTCCAGGATAATTGGAAGGTTATGCGCACATGATCTGGACAACCACACCATTTCTATTCATAGAGCAGATGACCGTCAAAGTCAGCTCTGGGTCCGTTGCTTGTAGCGATCCTGTGTGTAGTTGTCGTGTTGTATATCTATTGGTATATAAACGTCCTAACGTTAGACTTCTTATCATTATCATAAACTTGTGTCTGTTTGTTTCAAGATTCTTTCTTCTTTTAATCTCTCATTATCAATTGATGTTTTGTTAAAATGACGTCTTCTAATATCTAAAATATTCATAACTGGTCTTGTCTTTAATGCAAAGCAAACACACGATTGTAGTTATGTAAAATCGCTAAAGAGTAATGACGTCAATGTCATATCCATGCCTTAATAAAACTTGGTGTAACAAAAACTTCATACACTTTGCCATGGATAAAAAAGAATGAATATTCTAAGTTATATTATTCTTTGATAGTGGTGGCAGTCATGCATAGTGTATTCCGTCACCAGTAGGTTTTCTACAGTGTCACGAATGGTATTTCCCTAGACCCACCAAAAATATTCTCTTTCTTCGAATTATTATAGCTCAACGTTTTGGGGGAAAAGCTGACATGATAGATGTGTTTGCTTCATTCATAAGTGTCTTTTATTTGAAATTATGACTTCCAACATGTATACAAGCACATCAATATTTTATTCTTTCATTACTATTTAATAACAATTTTTTTTTCAAACTATGAATTCTTAATGATGAATATCACATTGTATGCCACGCTGGCATGGTATTACACGTGGATTTTTTTCATTTCTGCAGTTCTGTCACAGCTCATTGAATACAATATACAATTTCATCGAATTTTGATTGGCAAATACTCCGTGAAAACAGTAAATTAATACACTAGTTGATAGAGAGCCTTTTTCACAAGCTTCTTGATGATAAGAAATAAAACATCTTAAACATAACTTTATTATGTATAGTACCCCCAACCCCGCCTTGTAAGATATACAAAAATGTTCGAAAATACAGTCCACAGATTGAAAACAAAAAATAATACCAACACGCGTACATACAAATACTCACAAAATACTTTAAAAAACATAACTGATGAAATACTCTTATACCAATACACACAAATATTCACGAAAAACTAAAGCCAAAACTTATACTAAAACAAACAAGAATACAATACACAAATACTCACGAAAAACTAAAGCCAAAACTTATACTAAAACAAACAAGAATACATCACAACCCATTCAAATACATCACATATACATACAAAATTACACACAGATACGACAGGCTAAGATATTACATAAAATATTAACTAATGCACAATAACTTACAAAATGTTGTCAACTAAAAACTTCACATAAAACCAATACTAGTACTCAAAAATCTCATAACACACAGCCTGTTCCATATGAAACATACAAAAGGCCACATCAAGTTTTTTTTCTTTGTTAAGCATCAGCGGGCGGATAAGTTTTCAGAGTACTATTTGCAAAAAAAAAAACCAAAGCAGTCCATTCTTTTTTTATTTATTTTTTTTTTAAGATATATTAAACCCATTTCAGACTAACCAGAATAGAGTTAAATTTATAGCAAATTACATGTATGCGGGGGTGCTCTAATAGATTTTTATAGCGCTGCTTACAATAAATTTCGATTCTACAAAAATGTCTATGGAGATTCAAATAAACGTTCTGCAAAGAAGCAAAAATGAATCTCCAATAGAGAGATCAGGTGCCCAGGCAGAGTAATAATCTCTTATTTGCTAGCCACACCTGCCACTTAGGCCGTGCAGAGAAAAGGTGTCCTATCCGGCAAATTGTTTAAATCGGTGTTATGGATGGCTCTAACCTAAAATATCTCCCAACATTAAGGACAACGAGATGTAATAACATTTGATATCTTCATTGTATCGTCCAAAAAGAAATTTCAGTGATTAAGTCAATCGCTCACAAATGTACCCTTGGTTCGATAGTTTTTCTGTTACTATTAGTCTCCTTGCTCTCAAAACGATGTCGTTGTGGATTGAGCTTGCTTTGGAATAGCGTACTAATTCCGATATGAATACACCATAGGCAGGAGACGTAGGAATGATACCACCAAGGAAAGGGAATTTGTAATGTTGGAATTGAAGTCGTCACGTTGACATTTATTGAAGTATTCAGGTGATCATTTTCATCAAAAAGATAACATGAGGTCTAAATATAAAGCAGAGTTATAATGCTTCCAGTACTTTCTTTCACCTCTAGTTCACACGGATAGATTGTGCTAAGGTACACAGCCAATTGTGCCTCATATGAAATTCATGTGAAATTTACATGAACTTTACATGAAAGTTCACATGAAATTTATGTGAAACGAGCACGAACATGACATTTACATGAAATTTTTCACATGAAATTCATGTGAAGATTTTTTCATGGAATTTATGTGAATTCAATTTCCTGTGAAGGTCACTTAGAAAAATTCATGTGAAATTTATGTGTAGGAAATTTATGTGAAATTTATGTGTAGGAAATTTATGTGAAATTCATGTGAAATATTTTTCACATAAATCTTATGTGAAATTTATCTAAATTTAACATGAACTTTCATGTGAAATTTAGATGATGCTCATTTCATATGAATTTCATGTAAGGCACAATTGGCTGTGTAATCAGCAAAATTTGGATTATTAATTGAGAGCACATCATCGATATATTGAATTGGAGTGCGCTTCTTTACATCTTTACACGAGAGAGCAAAGACTGAACAAACTCGGCTTCATGTCAGTAAAGAAAAATATCAGCAAGAAATGGAGCACAGTTCGTTCCCATTGGAATTCCAACTATATGTATTTGCTGAAAAACCATTACTCCAAACACCACAAATATGTTATCGATAAGAAAGTTCAACATTTTGATTACATCTTCGTCTGTGTATCTTTCACTAGAATCGGAATTTTCTCTCACAAAATAGGTTTTATTGTAACCCACAACAATGTACCTGTATAAGCAAACAATAACATTCGAAAATAAATGCATATGACAAATTTAGACTCACGACATACAAATGCTTTTTTTTCTAATTGTGAAACTTTGAATACACTTTTAACTGCACAACAAAACCTAAGTATTCAAATGCGTTTGAACAGATTTACACGTAGAATAAGGCACGTGCACGCATTTGTTTGTGCTTCCTTCACTCTCTCCTATCACTGTTTTTGCATTATAGCATTTACCCCACAAGGCGATCTTCCTCCGGTAGGTGTGGCTTCCTATACAAAAGAATCGTCCTTCATATAAAACAGTCCACAGCAACGTCTGTTTATTCAGGAGTACATTGCTACCTGCACAAACGTTGGAGAATTTGAATGTTTCATTTAAGCTGACAGTTGTTACATAACTAACGATACGATTTCAAAAGCTTTTTATGACCTATAACATCAATGTCTGTGTGTATCCTCTTTCTATTTACTTTTCCTGGGAGATGGTCTCATTCTTTTGAATGTAACAAAACGGAGGTTTCTCCCTTTCTGTCATATTTTTGTATAGCAAATTCCACATCAAATAGTTACATCTGTGTTCAAAATTTTTTAAAAAGTTGAATTTGTTATCGAAACTTTTGGTTTCGGGGCACATTATTTCTATATTCCCCTAACTGTTACCATTTTTTTTTTCAATTGAAATATTTGTTAAGGTTTCAATATTTTATTTTAAATCAACAAAGGAGGTTTTTTTTTCATATTCATCCAATCATAGGAACCAGGCCATATTCAGCCAACTGTCCCATATTCATTCTTAGTCAAGATTAGGGCGCCATTTACTATGCTCACTGCGAATCAACTCGGTTGGTGTTAAGTGATGACCCCAAGCTTGAGAATGAATTCATTTTTACTTCTGGTGCTATTTTGGAAATTTGATGCCTTACCTTATCCCTGACATTGTCGCCATAGCACTTTCTATATAGACAACGTCAGACAGTGCATGAGTTTCATATATTGTTTTCATTTTCGTGCTTGAACATCGACGGCGGGTGTGGCTAGCCAACAAGGGATGCTTACTCCTCCCGGGCACCTGATCCCACCTCTAGCTTGCTAGGGGTCCGTCGATGCTTAATTTTGTGCTCTATTGTGAGTGCTGTTGAGATTGTCGTCAGGATCTTCTTTAACTCATTAGAGTCTTAAATTTAGAGCAACATTCAGTTTCTACCTAACGAGATGCCACATGTACACAGGAGATCAACGCCAACGATCCACAATAATATCGGCCTGTACTTGCTTTACATAACTTTTCTGTAGAGAGATGGGAAGGGGGATGCCATTAAGGGTTAGCGTCGAGCTTCTGTGATGCTGTACTCTGCATCGTATCGATTGCTGAGGTTTTCCACTGACTGTCGATCACATACTAGTAGATGAATTTCTCTGAGAGAAGCATTGCCCTCAGATCAAAGTCTGTATGATTGACCATGCCCTAACATCCGCAAATTATGAATATTAAAATATTATGTTCTATAGTACCAGTAAATATTTCAGTGCACCTTATGCACGTTTCAGCAAATAATGGCTCATCATTGATGCTCGAGACCGAAATAGAGGAGTAAAAAAAATGAAAAGATGAAGAGCGAATTCCACACATGACCAAAACATATACCAAAGAGCCAGCTAAGGATGGAGCTGTGTCTCCAAGGAGATACGCCTTAGTTGAAGAATAATTCAATTTATTTGTTGACGGAGAATTTACAAAAGCATTTCAAGTTCACAAACACTGTGAAACTAGGGCAACGAAGTCCCCGGGGACTAACAGTCCACAAACAGAGATACCAACCTGGTTGATATTATCAATTTTGAAATTTATTTTTATTGTAATAATTTCAGTGTGTGGCTCAAGCTATGTACATACATACTACAGGTAGTTATTCCGCGAGAGCACCGAGAAATTAGGCGAACTATATCCAATTCTAATGCAACGTCGATTTTCATTGGTTGTTGGCTCCTTAGAAACGACAGTTAAACGAGAACACACTAGGCTTTGACGTTGCTAACGTCACATTTCGCCCTATATTCACAAAAATATTGATTGCATTAGAATGGGAATAACTAGATATTGACGTTATGTTTGCGGACGGTAAATACTGATTTTACGGAGCAAACATCCGTTGTTCTGGCTCCGCTAACGCGTCGCCAGAAAAACTCAGTTTACGACCGTAAAATCAGCATTTACCGTCCGCAGACATAAGAAACTAGTTATTCCCTAAATGAAGTAACAATCCATCAACAGCGATACCAACCTAGTGTTTGAAAGTATCAACATTGAATATATGTTCTATGGAAATTATTACCGTGCACCATACGATCATTTCATTAAATAATATGTCAACAGTGATCAATGTATGAAAGCCAAACACAAAATCCAAAACCTAAAATCACATCAATAGGCATACAAATTCTTGATAATATAGAATACAAGAACGAAATACGTTTGAGGCCGAAATGGGGGGGGGATCCTTTCCAATAGATGATAAAGGAAATTCTAAACATGATCTAAATTGTATGCCATAGAGCCAGATAAAGAGATAGATATACTGTACATTGACGGAATAACTCTAAGTCTTGGAATGCTAGTATATCATAACATCATGTATTGTACATAGTTCCTAAGCAAGATGAGATATAATGTATTACATTTTTTTATGAAGGTTTCTCCTGCATGAGGTATAATCACATTCTTTCTTCTTTACCGATCATGCTTTACATTCATCTGTTGTTCAAATCGGAACTCTAAAGCCAAGGTACGCTTGTACATTAAAACCATTTCTTGATCATATCAATTTCACAGACTTGATTTTCATGTAAACCTAGATATATCCAAAGCCGTACATCCTATAGAAAGACAACACTCGATCTGTGTTGTACCACCTTTTTTAATATCTGCTCAGATTTTTTTCAACTTTGAATCTTTCTGGCTTAAATCATCAGTGATGAAGATAAATATCAGAAACATGTATGTCTGGTGAACCAAGTTTAGACATTTTCAGTCCAGACGGCTGCTCTCCGGTTGGACAGTCGTTTTTTTCTGGTTACTTTTTATTTTTTCATAAACCATTCTTCTTTTCCACCAGCACAGATTTATAAATTAAAACAAGATACTATAAGTGTAACACAAGATATATTCTGAGAAGAAACAGTATTGACTCATAGATTTCACGATGCATTCAATGTGATATCACAGTATCAATGAAACATGATTGTAAAAATTTTAACAGAAATTCCATAAAAAATGCAATAGTTCTAACTACTAATCAATATGTACATGGAAATGTCATTTTGATATTATAGAAAACACTAATACTACTACGCATCTTCTCTACGTGAAAGTACCCTTTCAATATCAAAATTCCAATCAATACAGCCAAAAACCATTCAATCGCTAGTATCCGTTTCAAATTTGCGAGCAAAACTGTCACGTAGAGAAGGTACGTCACTACGGTGCAAATGAGTATGAACGCAAGTTAGCATAAATGGAAACACTGTTAATATTTAGCTTAAAACTGCATCTATATCTTTTTCTGTCCTTTTGATCTACAACCAAATAAGGGTAAGCAATTATAATAAGACATCATACGGGTTATGTAAAATCTGCTGCTAACACAGCATCCTAAAATACTGTACGGTAATGGATGTCCAAATAAATTAAGGTGAGTCAAGAAAACACAACCTGAATTCCTTATTTGTACAAGTATGGAAGCTCCAAGAAAACATAAGATTCCAAATTCCCTTATATGTTGTAATGTGTCTTCCATTGTTTTTGCGCACACATATAAACGGAAAACCAACAAAAAATATTTTAACATGACGTCCTTCACATCCGATATTTTCCACTGTGGTCGAAGCAGAAACGAATTCAGGAAAGGGGGGGTTGATTTAGAAGGTTTAAAGACTACAATAAGCAGTGTACTCGTATTAATTACTACAGGATAGGAAAGTCCACTTCAAATCACGATTAATAAAGGGGTGCATACGTTAATTCTCGGCAGTTCTCGGAATATACGATTTTGGTCCGATAATTCCCGATATCAGCCGAGATAAAACGATGCTTAGCTAATCCACGACATTTTACATAAGAATACTGCTATGGTAAAGATGCATGCTCTAGAGTTTCCGTCAGGGATTCGCATTTGTGAAGAAAAATAACAAATGATATGAAATAGTGAGATCGATACTTAAGTTTTAAAAGGAATAGGTTTTGTTGTGTTCTTTCTCTTGAAAAAATTAAAATCTTTTTTTTTACTCTCAAATTCAAATATTCAATTTTCATTTGCTCTGATATTATAGCTTTTGTCTTTTTAAAATTTTATCCCGTTTTCATTTTAGGCCATGGTAATTAAATATGTTGTTTTACGTCCCGAACTTTTTCTAAAAGGTACCCTCCCGCCAGGCAAGAAAACACACAAACATATGACCAATATAAAGAAACTTTAAAAGAAAGACTTAAGCATAAAAAAATTGTCTTTCTTCAATTAAGATGAATAATTTTGACTTCATTTTTACAAAAATCATCATAATATCATGATATTTCTATATCCAAAATTTTCTTTCTTTATGAGATGTCTTTATATTTCTCTTATTTCCATCGTAAATGGAAAAAAAAACATGTACATTGCCTGTTAAATATCGATCGTCACTATAGTTCTGATGATGAATCTACTGTACAAATAGTAGAATATCAATGAATATGCAAAGAATAAATTACATGCAAATGAACGATATTTACATATGAAGATGAATAACTATTGCATGGCACCAAATTTGCATAAAGTTAACAGCACTTGTGTTCAACAAACTTTAACAATGTAACAATTTGCGAAGATAAAGAACAGTAATAAATTGTAGAAAGGCACAACTTTTAAGACTTTCACTTCCTGCCAATGAAGGCACTTGGAAAGAGGCTTTCAAAAACTCTATAGTGATACATTTTCATCGTTTCTGTTCTAAACGTTTCAAAATAATAAGCTTACGTAATATTCTTAGATCTTGTCGAAATTTGAATTCAAACAGTAACTGAGTGAACAGAAATATGTTTGATTGGTCGCGCGGGTAAATCTTAGAACCAATCACAATGCATGTTTTAAGAATGTAAATAAACATGGCTCACATTTACAGTTCAACAAGGAGTAAGATAAAACATGCGCTTGTAGCGAAAACATGGTTTGGGGGCTACATGTAAAGAAATTGTACTCTACGTAATATTATCCAATGAGGAGAATAAGGGATTTTAACGATGATTTGACAAATACTTCTTGCCGATACTAAACTTTTCAAATACTAAAAAATTGCTACGTTTTACTTCAATTCCATCCTAAATCGAATATCATAAATATACATTATAAATTAAATAAATAATAATGAGTGTGATATTTGACAAGAATACATATAACAAAAACAAACCCTCTGGTATAAGGTAAAATGTACTTACTCAACAATGACTAGCTTTAACCATTTTCAAAGATAAAAAGTTTGTTGACAAAACTTTCATTTCTTATTACATATATACATCACAATCATAACGATTAAAAAAAATTAAGTTCAAGAAATCTTCTTGTAAAAGTGTCAACAATTATTCATGAAAACGAAAAATTCCAATCATACATTGGCAACAATTTATGAGGTCCTTTAAAGTAGAAAAAATGCTATAATAATACAAATGGCTTTTTTCATAACAATTCGTCTACATATTCAACACGATACTGAAATACTGGGACGTCAAGTTCGTCTTCCATCACATGCGCATACAAGGTAAAATAATAATTTCCTTCCTGTGGCAATGTTATATGAAATGTTTCGGCATTTTCAACGTCCCGAATTTCCTCATCAATATTATCAGCGAGTGCGTCCTCGTCTTCTATCGTGCCAGGACCAGCATATTCAAGATGGGGAATCACAGCCACATTTCTAAGAAGCACAGTAATACTAAGTTTTCCATCGTAAGTTCTTATCACAGATTTCATGCTTAATGGACGGATATTAAAATGAAACATGGCAGGCCACGCCTTCACTGAATCTTCAAATGTTTCTACATTTATCGTCTGGTTCATGAGCAACCATTTTTTGTCTTTCGGATAATGAGATAAAATAAGATTGTCGGGCGCGGTCATGAAAAAATGGTCCATGAAGAATTTTTCCCGCCTTGCTCCATACATTGGATCAATCAGACGGTAGTGGCCGTCCAGTTGCACAGCGCACCATGTGTGTTGAAATTTAGGTGATTGTACAGTATTGCCTGGTAGGTATTCTTTGCTCTTTACGTAACCTTCTATCTTTTCACATTTCAAACCAGCAGCTCTGAAAGTGTATTAGTAATATTTACTTTTCTTTGAAATTTGAAAGATCTTTTACGAAAATGTAGTGATCAATATGATCAATAATATCATTTAGGAAAAAAAAGGTTTTGGAATTTGGCGCCATTAGAACATGTTTAAAACTATAAGTGGTTGCTTGCTAAAATACCTGCAAAGTTCTTGATAGAGGGTTGCATAAGTTAGCTTCTTTTCTGCAAGTTGTTTCAGTTTCCCCAAAGGAGTGTTCGCTTTGTGTCTCATTCGAGAAATCTTATTCAGGTTAATGTTCGTTAACCAGCAGTAGATAGCCTGGGCTTTAAGCTGTTGTGTGGTCAGACCTTTTGTAATGGCTGCAACCAGACTCTTAATGTCATTGTGCTGGTCAATTTTCACCTGAAATTGAATATCCAATTTATTTAACATCGCAGCAGACGATACATAATTAAACTGCTGTCTGAGATCTGTATGTTTTCAATACCCCCAAGTTTGGTAGGTGCTGCTTTGAAATAGTGTATGTGATTAAAATATCGTACCAAGTCTGAATAATTGAAGAAATGCATTGATACATTAATACTTAACAAGCAAGGGTTATGAGAAGGTAACCGGCAGCTTTTGTAACAAATAAGAATAAAAGGCATTGTTGATAATATTGCTAATGGGAGTGGCTAATTATAGGTTTAAATCTGATCTTAATTTTCCTTAATACTCCAAATCCTTTTAAGCTCAAACTATCCTGCAAGTTATAGAGGAAATTTTATGCAGAGTTCAGGCCGTCTGAGGCAGATTTTGAAATCTATCCAACTAGGCCATGTGCGACACCTGAGACCCTATTATCTTTCTTGTAAAATTGATATTAAAATTATTCTATTGCGTACGACGCCTTTTGACATAACATTTTAATATAAAGCAATATTTACTGTTTGAAATAGTGAAAATGCTATCGCATTGATCCAAGGATTTTTATTGTTACTTCACGATTTGAATATTGGCATATCCAAAAGTAAATAATAATTTCATATGCTTTCCTCAAAATTTGATCTTCAAATCGCATTTCCTTTCCTCTGAATTTGCTTCACGGTCTGTTTAGGTTCAAAACCTATAAATTCACCACTCCAATTTTTTAAATATTCATGAGAATTCCATTTCAAGCATTTGTTTTATGATTTGAAACCTATTCATATGACATGAAATTTTCATTTCAAGCATTAATTCCAGAATTTCCCATTCAAGGGTGTCAATTAGTATAGCTCTTGTAAAGATGGTTTGCTGTCATGACAATTTTTACCTTCTCTACTTTCTCTATCATCTCAGACGATTCTGTCATGCAGGCTTCATCGATGTCGTCTGCCTCTGTCTCCTTTGAAACGTCGTTGCTAGAGTAACTAGAGTAGCTACCAGACGACATACTGACGGCTATTCCACTGTCCGGACGACTCTTGACGCTGTACTTCCCCTCAGTCTGATAGATAGGAAGGTCAGAAAGGTTAAGATGGATTATCCATAAGACAGGGAGTATATTGTTTTATTGAGAGCTTAGATAACAAATTATCATTAGGGATAAGAGAATCCGTGGGAATAAAACTCTTCGCGTTTTCAATTCAATAATTTTCCAAAATGTCGAGGTGAAAATAATTTTTCGTACCCAAATTTCCGTAAGCATGTATTTTAGTGCTTTCACCACAGAAACAGACAATTTGAATTACCCCAGTGAACCCTCACTTCGGCTTGTAGAAATTGAGTTATTACAAAAATTCAATTTTAGACAAACCTCGTCTACCCTCGTGAGGGTTATATGATCCTCCGCCCCCTCCCTGAGAGGAGCCATAGGAGCAAGGCTGTGTGTCTGTACGTTAGAACTCCTCCTTTTTGCAGTCATCGCTCGTGTTATGTTTCGTGTGGACGCATTCTGAAGAAGAAAACAAAATCAAACTGAAGATTAAAGAACAGCATAAAAATCATAAATCTGCATACTTGCTGAATTTTCTGCAAATAAATGAATAAAACCCGTTCTGCAAAGATTGAAGTCAAAAGTGCTGAAGTATGATTTCATATCGCGTTGAATGTGTTTCTCCGCATTCCTTACCTATTTATGAAAAATCAAATGAAATGGAAAAATGTCACGATAGGGATCTAAATCTCCTTAATTTTCGTCATATCTGTCCCATCATTTCTATATCCCGATTATTAGTATTGACAAATTTCAGCATCTTTAAGCAAAAACCCATCTATCATCGTTAATTTAATGGACAATCTACCAATCTCTGGTGGTAAAGTCAACAATCAGACAATGGATATTCCCCGCTTACCATTAACACGGACCATTTCTCATAACAAATGTTAAATGGATTATTGTTGTATAAAACATCTTATATTATTATATAAATGAGCTCTCGGATGACTACGCTCTAATGAAGGGTCTAGACATTAACATCGTCACCTTATTAAAGGCATCAATCGTAATGGCTGCTAGAAATCTAAACCTGTGAATCGTCATACACATTTAGTTCTTTTAAAATCCCTTCACCTATCATTGCTCTGTTAATGGGAACCTATGTCCCGGAGACAAAAACCTTGCAATGGATGACAAGATGTCAATGCAACCAAAAGCGCAATGTGCACAAAAAATGAACCATTTTGATCTCAATCTGATGCATATCTTTTTAAAGTTCTTTGATATCGTTTCATAAATTCAATATTTTTTTATCTAATATTTATATTAAAGACTTGAGTGTAGAATATTAATTTTCCTTTCTTTCACTTTTTTTCAGAACCACAGCTAATTAGGGCTGGCACAACAAAAGGGTCGACTCCAGGGGTTTGTTCTCTTTTTTTGTATAAATTTAGAAATAAGCAGAAATTCAATGCCTCAATAACGTACTTTTACTTTATGAATTTGCATCAAAAACACCTGCTTGTTGACATGATGAATATTATTTAAGTCAGGTAAGACCATGATCATGTTTATTTCATGGTCCATTTCTTTTATTTATATTTCGCAGGCGTCGGATTCTGGTTCCGTGCGTCATTTTCTTTATTCCGGAGTGATTTTTCACATTACATTACCCCCACTTAACTGATTTACAAAACTATGAATGAAGTTTAACGGCTAAGGCAGTAAATTGAAAAGTAATGCATTACTGATCATTCTGAGTATCACCTTACAATATGACAAAGGTAGCACCACGCACGTCAAGAAATTTAATAAAACAACAAATGCCACCCGGATCGATCTGTTCCGGAACGGTTGGTCTTGTAGGGGGTGGCAGAAAAAATATACGATAAGATGCGACTACAATAAATAATTACCGGAAATTTTATAAAGCAATTAGATGAGGGAACCATAACGGTCAGCAAAGTGCAGAAAAACACATTTGAAGTTCAAATAAAGCAATGACCATCATGCCACTGATTCTGTAGATTTTCAGAACATAATAATTACCATGGTCTACTTCAGAAGCTTGATTAACTGTCTCCGATCTTTTATTTAGCTTTCAATGAATAAAATATTGGCAAATTCCGTCAACTTCTTCTGCATTTTTTTCTGTATTAAGATATTTGAATCTTTCACAACCGCAACCGACAGAACAGGTGGAAGCATATTTCAATCAGATAAATTAATTCGTTTTCAATTTACAGTAAATCTAAGTTAGAATTTGTATTCAATTTACATTAGCATCTTGCCGAAAAAGGAAAGAATTTAAAGTAAAAAGTTTATTGCTTTCTAAGTAGGTTTTCGCTAATGTCAAAACTAGACGACATTGAAAATTTACTCAGTTCGAGCCAAACAAGTTGAAAAAGAAAACATTATTTTTACGATCAAAAGTATGATGATATTAGGGCATGATTAATGAACTCACCAAAGACCCCCCTCTATAGAAGTTTTGAAGTCGTCCTAATATTTCGTTTGTTTATCGTGATAATTTAAAGAAGTCTTGTCATCTAGGGTAGATATTGTTAACTTAGATGTCATGTAAGTTAAATATGTGATAAGCTAGAATCAATAATAAGATATGATAAAGGCAAAGCTTATCTAGCACTTGTATGGTAAACGAAGAAGCTACTCTAAGAGCACACCATATTACAACTTAAACATGTCTTTGTAGCGAAAATCACAATTTGTTTAACCAAGTTTGCAATCTTGCAATCATTATAGTTTTTGACAGTTGCCAGATTGTCCAAACTGTGACACTTATGTCATTTTAGAATTTAGAACAATTTATATGTTTTCATTATATTTGCATTCTATAGATTTCATCCTCCAATTTTATTTAAAGAGAATCAAAAGAAAATATTTAAAAAAAATTAAAAGTAAGCGATATTTTCAAATTGCTCTAACTTGACCCGTATGCTGAACAATCTAAGTGCAGTGACATAAATGGCAGTCTGTTTTATCAAACATAAAAAGACATATTTACACATGATATCAATTTCACATTCAAAAATAAAGACATTCTCCATGTTATAGTATGCTGAACAATGCCTCTTCAAGCTATCGATAGTCTGCTTTAACACCAATATCAAATATTATATTTCAAATTAAGGCCTTTCAGACTTGTTGAATTTTAATTCAAATGTAAAACAAATCAATGTCATACCTGCCCATAGTCCGCGGGTCGAACTGTTATCAACATTTTTGTTATTATTCTTTGCACATCTGTGAATCACTTGAGCTCTTTAAACTAACGGGTCCTCTAAAATGTTTTGATTTTTCATCGATTTTCATTTTATATAGCTGTACAGTCGCTCCCTTTTATTCATAATTTATGCCAGGCGATATACTTTGTGAAAAACGAAATACAAAGAAAGTAATTTAGGCTTTGTGGGGGGAAACTTTACAGGTTACAACCTAGTGGGGCCGTACCCACAAACGTAGGGGGTGGGTGCACTCTTTAAACCGGTTAGCAATTCGCATGTCTAATCACAGCCTACCTGGGTATAATATATGGCCATCATAAAAGTTCATTTTTTACCTATCAAAGTTCGGTTACATTGCACTTTTTAAATGTTTTCATATTGTTTCTATTTACCGCATGCGGTAAACCAATGATAAGGTGCACAAGGAAAAGATCTAAGGTCTTGATCACTTTCAACGACAATGTGCAAGCGCGTATCTAGACGGATATCAGGAGGTCCGGGACCTCTCCCGATGGAATTTACCAAAAAAGTTTCGTTTTTACGTATATTTTTTAGGACAAAAGCTGGATCCCCTGACAGCTTGGGCCTCCCAGGGAAAAACCTAGATCCACATATGATATGCAAAATATTCCCCTATTAAAAATTCTGGAATATGGTTTATAAAGCGTATTAAATGCTGGCAGATTTATGAAGACATTTATCAAGTCACTAATAAGACTGAATTTGCAATCAGGAGGGTCCCTGACATAAGACGAAAGAATACCTTAAGTTTCATATGCAATGACTTCTTTTAGATATACCTCCAGAGTTAATATTAAAATTCCACAGCAATCGGGAACTATTTTATTATAAACGAACAAGAAATATTTCATCAAAAGTTTAAAAATTGTTTCGACCAGTGCGTGTAAATTTTAAAATCAGAGCTGACAATTGAGACCCTTTCAAAAAATATACATGCAATTCATAACTTTATTGAACTTCTGACCCGCCCGTTCACTGCTTCTATGACAAGTTTATCATAGAAGCAGTGAACGGGCGGGTCAGAAGTTCAATAAAGTTATGAATGGAACATAATGAGGATCATGGTCGTACCCCTCCCCACAAGGTACGATGTTAATGTAACAATACACTTGTAAGTACTTCTTCTGATGGCCATAGGGTCAAATAAGGTGAAATTCGTGAAATTCAATTATGAAAATAATATTCCATAAACGCAACAATTCTATTACTTCTAACAATTGTCTTTTTATTTCTGTTTGATAGCAAAAATCCATTTAATATCACATTCTTTAGGAACGAACCATTTCAAGTTTCAATCATATTTTTTAATTGGAAATGTCTAGTTTAAAAGCTGGATTTCCATAACAAGCTGCAAGGCCAAGGTGTAAACAAGACGAAGGAAACAATAGATTGTGGTAACAATTAGAGAATTCTGAAAGTGAACCGTCCCCTGTTGGTTGACATTTGTTGAAATTTCCGTCAAAATTAATTATTTTTTGGAAAAATGGGTATCTCCAAATCACGTGATCCATTACGTCTCTGATAAGTCGGAGTGACGCTACTAGGCACCGTGTCATCAGAAAGTCATACAAAGATCACGTGATCAACAAATTTTAATTCTTACGTTATCGATTTTGTAATCAAATCTCTCAATTACATTCAATTATGTTTTTATCACACTATATAATGTATCCATACAAATACCCTGTTTATCTCAGTGGATCTGAAAAGACGCTTCTCATGTAATACAAACACATCGTATAGGGCAATTTAAGCAAAAATGCATGACATTGCTCGCATTTACAAAATATACGATAATGATTAATGGCAGTCAGGAAAGATTCATTCTTGCCAGGTTCTGAAGAGAAAAGAAGAAGAATTTAAAGCAATGACAGAGGCCATTCCGTGACGTCTTCATCGACACATTTTCTCTCTAAAGAGTTTTCGTGTCTATTAGAGTTATAGAATGAGTACCAAAAGAGGTCAAAACAAAAACGTCTATTGAATTCACTAAGAGTACTTGTCGATTACAAGTACAACTTATCTAGATGGACCGGATGAATGAAGTTTGTGTATACATAGAACAGACGATTTTAAACAATTGTCCCAATTCTGCTGATCATGTACGCGTCAGTGGCCCAACTGCTTTTGTTTTCTAATTATAGCGTCCGAAAACTTGCAGATAAAATCTTAGAGAGAAGGTGTCTCTTTTATCTTAGCACCGATTTCGGGTATGTTATTTAAGAAACACGTTACTGTTAAAATGTAAAATCCGAGGGGGGTAAGCTACTGGGATATCCGTATATGTACTATAGATCTACATGGATACATATATCGTTTCCTGAATGGCGTGCATGGAGTATTATGACAGTTATACAGGCGTCATAGAGGGGCTGCAACACTCAACATCGCTTTGTCCCGACAAATTATAAAGTTACACGATAGAATTTCTCAAAGAAAGAAAGATTTACAACTCAAATACTTTCCTGGTCCATTTCATATGAAGTCAGAACACTCGAAAAAAAAAAATCAAGTCGAGTGATTTATTTTCCATATAAATGTGTAAAAAATGGATCTGTAAAAATGATAAAGATTCTAAAACTCTACACAAAAGTGTGACAACGACGAAGTTGACATTTTAAAAAATAATTTTGGATTATATTTTAAGACTTAGACAATGCGGATTTGGATTTGCAACTCTTAACGATTGTGTTTTAGAATTCTTTTTATTTGGTATCAAAAGTTATGTCAAAAATTTCTTCACATCAATTTTTTAAAAATAATTTTTGTTATAAAATAAAATTTTCCTTTCAATTATTTTTCATATAGTCGTAGTCCGTTTCTAGAACGACTGACTAGCTCACATAATGACACTTGGTCTAATACGTGGTTGTACATAGATATGTTGATGCCCAATAGGACCAGAAAAAAGGAAGAAATGTTCCTGAGAAATGATGTCATGTCGTAAACATTTAGTCTACAATTTTTCACACTTTCGCCGACGAAGTCGTAGCTTTTAATTATGAAATTTCTCAATGATTACTGTGTCGAGACAAGAAGTTATGAAATGGATCATTCACCAATCCAAATAACAAGCAATAAATGTACACGTAATTTGTTTTAGACCTTTTTAAACGCATACGTTGTGTAATACATGTTTACTTCCAATCGAATGGTTTTATTATATTGACAGCTTTTGTGAAAAGATCAACACTTTATCTTACTCCATCCACAATAATCGTCAATCATGTTCTTTCAGAAAATGAAATTAATTCAAACTTCAAGGTCATTTATTGGAACGAACAATCTTTGTTAATTTCAAGCAATATTTGATTTTCCTGTAGCAAAACACCATCAGACTCATACAGAGACCAAAATATAAAATGCAAAAAAATAAAAAATAAAATAAAATAAAATCAGTAAGTAAAGAAGACCAAATAAGCTTAAATGTTTTTTTTTTTCAAATCCTTACATATTTCCATAGCACATGTAATATGTATGTTGTCAATACGAAATAAATATGTTTAAACTAAAGAAGACCAATTGAGATAAAGAGGAGATCCCGAACATGACGACATTACATAGTGATCACAGCGGAACACACACATGAGACAGGTAATAGAGGAGACAGAACGCAAAGACTTTCGTCAATTTCATACAAGACGAAAAGAATAGGGCAAAAATTCAGATAAAAAAGGTTTTAACATCTGTACGTCATTGCACGGGTTCAACTCAATTGAAAATGGGTTAAAATTATTAACAAACTCGAACGTAGTCAGTAAAGCTCCAAGACGAAGAGCTGAAACTGAATTTGTTTTGTTGGTGAAGGCTTTACTATGTTTTTCCATATTTGTTTTCATCCAAACATTTTTCTCTATTAAATTTTTGGAAACCCTACTAGATTACCAGAAAATATGGTGACTTTAGAATGATCCCTTCGGTCTACTTCGACAGGGGATTCTAATGTCGGTATGTCATAAATGTTACATTTCCTTGCAAATTATGTAATCTTTAACAAGTTTCAAGTTGTCAGACTTGTGAAAAGAAGGCTTTTTTTTTTTGCTTGGATCCCATTAAATCCGTAATGCGTTGTTAAAGATGAATGAGATATAAGGTTCTTAAAGTATATCCACACCGTTGTAAAAATCACATTTTTATCGTATATAATTAGATACCAAATTGAAAAAGAAATATGAAGGTAAACAGTTTATGAGACATATAAACTCCCTTTGTACTTATGTTTCCTATATTGCATTTATCGATATCTTTTAAAATGAAAATGACGACGAAATATGTAACTAGTCAAACAGGAGTGGGAGGTGCAATTTAGAAATTCGTTTAATTTAATTTTTCTTGGTGCTATAAATTTTGAACATGATCACCTTATCATTAAAAGGATAACTTTTTATTAAATTGTAAATAATTTCATTCCAGAAATTCAATAGTTATTTCTGGTGAGACGGACCAATTGGTCTTGTCGCCTCTGACAAACAAGTTTCGGTTCTATAACTCCAAGAGAATAACAAGACAATGTTACCCCAGATTGGAACAAACAACAGCAATCACATGAAAATTGAAACTTGCGACACAACATCACATAAAGCAGGGATACCAATGTGAATTCGGATGTAACTTTGGATTTATTACTATTGTTCTGGATCACGTCCGAGAGTTCATGATAATGGGTAATATAGGGTGCATTAAATTGGATGCTTATACAAAATTTGTGACTGCAAAATTTTGGCCATCGTACAATCATAGGCTGGGTCTACTTGCTCCATGGAACCCCCCAAAAAAATATGACGACCACGCGAGACAAAGTGTTTGTATGCAGCTTTGCTCCAGACCTCATTAATATCAGTCTTGCAATGAAAACACTTAATGACAATTTTATCTAGGAGAAAGTAGACCCGATCATGCATTGAAAGCTAGTCGAAATAATTCTAGGATGCGTTTCCTACAGTATGATGCGTTTCCCCTCTAGTCATCTTTTAGAATAGGTCAAAAGTAAGAACATGTGTACTACAAGAAATTCCGTTGCATCAACTTGCCATGTCGCCCCTCTGCTCCATTTCTTTATTTGAAATCGGTCAGAGGGAGCATAAAACTTTGAATGGAATTGTTTCTTCAAGATGTTTTGCCTTTGCTTTGTAGTTGGTAAATGCGACATATATAATGGTACGGCTGTTTGGTTCTTTTGTGAATTTCATGATCAATAGATCGTTGGAGCTCGCGGTTTATTACCAAACACCATGCATGAAATTAAGCAGTAAACAACCAAGATTAAAGAAAAACCTACGTAATGAGGGAGATTTTAAACAAATTAATAAGAAGGAGATTTAAAACCTGCGTTTGTTTTTCCTTTTTAGAATTCACTGATCAAAGGATGGTCTTAATTCGAAAAGCAATACATACTACATGTATATTACAAAGTACTCGTAGATTTCTATACTTTGAATCATTTATTAAATTAATCATAATAAATGCTCTTATAAAATGTTAAGATAAAGTGCGTTGTAAACAAGGTAAAACTGAAACTTTTAAAATTTTATTCTTTTTGTAACATTATTTATTTATTTTTATACTTAGCATTCGAGAGAGAAAAAAATCATAATTATAAAATTTGTTACCTTCGAATGATGAAAAATAAAAATAGAATGAAATACCTTTAGTCCGAATTCACTCTCTAACTTCCATCTGCGCATGTCTGGCTCGCTGCGCCTGCTGGTTGTGGAACCGGCGGAGGACTCTGATGCCCGGATGTCCGCCACTGCATCATTGAGGCTGCGGGTCCTATTGATAGGAGCGGGGGAAACTTGGATTGACCGAACCCGCACTGAACCCGTCTTGCTCATGTGATCTAGAATTCGCCTAGCAAACTGGTCCTTCCTTATCTCGTCATGTTTCAGTGTCAGGACAAGATCTTGACAAAACTTCTTGTCAGCAACATTGTTATCCTATAAAACAATAATAACAGGATGGAAGAAACAACTCGTCTGAATTTAAAAATTTCCCGTCAGTCGCACGGCTTGTAGTCTGGGTAGTCCAGTAACAATAAAGTTTCCAAATTTCAACTCTCACAAAAAATTCTCACTTTTAACTTGCAATTCTGAATCGTTTCGAACAAGATTTTAAAGTAGAATTTTTTTTATTCCTCTTGAGAAATGGTACAATTGACAAACGGTTGATCCGTCGGATCATAAATGAAGTCCACTCCGTCGTGAAAGTGCTTCGTGTGCTATTGGTATTGTTAATCCCAGTCTTTTAACAATTGAATTCATATAGGTAGTAATGAATACACTCTTAACCAGTATTGTTCATTTTGAGTCATTCAAGCGTTCCATGCGATCAAGTTCCTTCTGATTAGTATGGTTCTCTTTCCCTCTCTCTCACTTGAACTTTCAGACATTATTAATCTCTTCCAATACTTCTTTTTATTTAATGCGATTTCAATAATAACTATCAAAACTAATCATACAGCTCAAAGCCCATATTTATTACAGCCGGTTTACATACACCTATAGATTAGGCTTTTAATGTTCGCGCATAGATCCAATATGAATATATACAATATATGGTCATCCACCTGATTATATTTTGGCAGCAATATGTTTTCATTGTTGAAATCAATACCGTCATTATTGGAACTCATTTATTATGAAAACGAAACATTTTTTCGCTCTCTACCTAATGAAAAGATAAAAAAAATGTATTCCCCTTTAACGAGTTTTTCTTTCTGTCATTTGAAAATGATGTGACACAATACAAGAGAGGTCTCTATGAAATAAAATGACCGATGAATAATAAAAGAATCGCATTTGAAGGTTTGTAAATTATTGTAATGGACTTTGATTTTTTTTATTCCCTTAATATATCGTATCATCTACGGGAGCAAAATTAGAAAAGGAGTATTTCTAACGATAAATAAAAGAAATTGACGAATTCAGTTCCAGATAATGTGGCCGAGATTAATGCTGACCATGACAAATACGTCGAAAAAAAAAGAACCTACACTGTATAGTGACAAACTTCCTCTCTTGCATTTCCAAAAGAGGGCATTTATCGACAAAGATCCCACTAGGCATTTCTATTCGTGCATTCAAAAACATAGCACTTCCGAATTTCAATTCTGAATCGGAATGGAATAAACTGAATTCCCTTTACAAAGCTAAAATAGGTTTTATAGCCGCGTTCAGATGCACCGAAAAAACCGACGAAATTTTAAAAGATTTTCAAAATTACAATGTATTTTAAAATATATAACCAACAATTAGAATTATTATTATATACGTCCAGAAATATACTTTTTCACTTTGTTAAAGTTTTGTAATCTATTTGATGAACAATCATATACATTATTTCAAATATCTGGTTCTGTTGCTTGAAAGCATCAAAACAGTACACCAACTGTCCAACTGTAGTGCAACAGACCGTCATGTTTATTTCTGATACCAGATGGTGGCGATATCTACGATCATGCACTATTCTAATACATATGAACATTTAATTGTGCTTAAGATAACTTGCATATTTCCTTTTTTTCAATGAGAGATCATAACCCTCTGGAAAAGATGTGAGAGTTATGCAATTTCATAATTAACATTGTTTTAATAGTATTATACAGTTACATACACCATTATACATCTAAATTGGACCAATTGATTTCATAACTAGAACACGAATAAGTACAATGATTTTATATATTCACTTATTTCTTAAAAAATAATTCAATTCCTGCCATGAGCTAGTTTGGTTGTTGATGTATTTCTACATAGCATTTTGTCACCTCCACAAGAAATGACCTATATAATTCTCTTTCTGTCGATGTTTCAAATATAGTATATCATTTAGTTGGGGTAAATATTTAATTAAGGGATAAGGAGCCCATAAATGCTATTTAGCATTCCTTTGAGAAAGGATCAATGATTATTTGTGTAGCATGGTATTATAATATGTATTAAGATACTTTATAATAATTTTTGCAGAAGGCCTGGTTGAAGTGGGTTTGAAATATTATTCAAGCAACTGTCAAAATTCAAAAAGAATTAGTTGCAATTTGTCCGCAATCTTGACATTGAGTCACCAGCTCGACAAAGGTGCCGACCACACCGGGAAACCTGGAGTGACGCGGTAATAGAACAATATTTTGGCATACCAAAAATATGACTTTTTCCATAACACTTATTTCATAACTCTTTGAAGTTTATAAATGCGTCAGGTCACTAGATACATTTTTGACATCTGTTTTAAAAATCTTGAGTCAATCGGTACACTGCGTAGACCATATGTTGACATGCAAAGTGCACATTGAAATTCTTTTTTTCTTCTTTTCTTTTTTTTTTTAATATCTCCACAGAAGTAAGTCTGCTTTCATTAACCTAGAAATTGTGACATAGACATATGGAATTCCCTAGAGACAAGCAGCAATATTTCAGAAAGGGGTAGAACCACGAAACCTGTGCTACGGAACTCCAGAATTTGTCAGAAGTTTTATAATCAGGACCCCCCCCCCCCTCCCCCCTCTCCCTATTTTGCAAAATTTCATCATAATCCTCATGCAGTATTCAAGTTTGACTGACATTCTAACAGTTTTACATTGATTCGTTCTTTTTGTATATTGCAAAAAGCTTAGAGCTTTCTTATTAAGCATACATGATTATTCAACTTTATTTCTAGGTTGCATTATCAGTTGTCTTATTATCTAATTCATTTATTCATTGTCATACGCAGTTGTTCTTTTTTTGCACTTTTCAATGAAAAAAAAAAAAAGAAATGAGAGCACGCAGGCTTGGAGACCACTCCGTTCATGACGTCATATATTGTCATATGTTTTGTAAAATTTACCATGTCTTTGAAAGGAATCTCCAGGGAAAGGTTTCCTTTGAGCACCTTTATTGCTTTTATTTTCTCGTGATCCTTTTCTCCTAATATTCTTATCAGATAACATGTCATGTACGCTGGTAACACGTGCATATAATTTTGATTTAAATATTTCGAAGTGCTTCAGACGAAGAGAGAGCAAGTATACATTCAGAGTTTAACATGAGGTTAATTGCTTCTAAACATGTGCAATTCCAATCGGTTACACTTTCTTCTGCAAGGTAAAATAGTGAATGACTAAATAAATTATGAAAAGATACAAATTCAAAAGGAACCCATCTGACTTTCATACGTCACATTTTTTAATTCAAATTTAAGTATCCTTTTCCGTTATGTGTGTGTGTGCATGCGATTTTTTTGTTTTTGTTTTTGTTTTTGTTTTTTTTTTTGAGTGTTTTTTAAGGGGGGGGAGGGGTTCTTAGGTTTTTTTTTTTTTTGTTTTTTATCTTTTTATTTTCTCTTGTACTTGTTTTTGTGTTTTTCTTGGGGGGGGGGGGGGGGTAATTGTATTTTTGTTTTGATCTTTTGTTTTTGCATCTACACAATTAGGAAACTCAGTATCTTTTTATAACGACCGTAAAACAAGCGGAAATTGCATTACATAAAACATCGTCATTGTCACTTATGGAGTAAGTCATTTGATTTAACAATCAATAGAGGTTAATGGCAAAGTATGAAATTTTTTACTATTACATTTTCCAATTACGAAATAATTCAGATAGAGATACGGATGAACGCATCATTAGTGCAGCAAATTGATGACTTGCATCTCTAATAAGAATTATACAAATTTTTCCTTAATTTACATGATGTTCACATCGATTATCCTACAGAGAATCACATAAAAACCTTTAACACCTACATGTAGTTTTCACAGAAATAAAAAAAAAAGACTTCAAACAATATATAGCATCATTTTGCACCATCAAGGAGGTCTGCAATAATTTGACACAACAACGATGCGAGGCAATAAAATATGACACTTAAATTGTTATGAAAAAAAAATAGCAAATTCCGATACATTTACATTCGTTGAGTTCCTTTTGTCTTCTATTGAGATGATAATATTCGCTCGGACAATCGAAAAGAAATTGTACGATTTCCAATAGAAATAACAGCAGCATTCTCTCTACTGATCCGGATAAGCCGGAGGGTTGTACACAACTGGACTAACTCCTTCTATTTAGACAATTGTCTTCCGTGGTTTAGTCATGTCTTCGTCTGTTGTTTTGGGTTTTTTGTCTGTATCGGTGGGGGGAATATTCGTTGTCCCTAAATGTTTGTTTTCAGATACCTAGATGTATAGTTTGTATCTCGTAGACGAAATACAGCCTTCAGTTCTACTTTTGTGGTTCCCCGACCACATTTCATATCAGTCAGAGCTTCCTGTGTTGGACGGGGCACGGGGCGCATACGCATTGCAATTCAGTTGTTTCGACTGAGGTTTTCAGTTCAGTTCAAGGAAATTCCTCCACGCATAGGGAGCATCCATCACGGTGAATACCCGAGCAGCTGCATTGCGCTTCTGAGGGCATCGGGTTCATTTTTGTAACAGGCTCATTCTTATAATGTACATGTACGTTTTAGTACGATTACTACTGTTGTACGGAATGACCATGGATACGAAAAATGGTTTGTTCGTTATTTCTGAGGTGGATACCAGCACATTGTTGCAGCATTTTTCTGTAGAGAATGGATACAATTTCGCGACCACTTTCTTTTAAAGGAAAACTTGTTAAAGTATCAATAAGAAACCAGTCAACAATTATTTGGTAATTCTGTTTATTTGAAGCTCCATCAATTGGCTGTGTTTCGGTGATACCATCTATAATGAATTCCGTTTCAACCAGTCCAATGTTGTCATTGTTCTTCTTCCTTTTGAACTTTATTCTCCGTGTTTCAGTGGTGTTTCTCCTTGTTCATTTGTCGTTTCGATGTGCTTGTTGCCGTTGTCTCCGTCCTGTCTGTTGACGTAATAATTTTACGTGTTGTCTCCCCTATCTCGTGTCATGTGCGTGTGTTCCGCTGCAATCACTGTAACGTCGTTGTGTTGGGGATCTCCTCCTGATATGAATACAACCACTCATGCACGGTCCCGTTTAAGCTTAATATGATTTCTCAAAACTTTTCTTCAATTTTATTCTACGGTATCAAACGTAATATCACAGATTTCATTTCAAAGAGTTATCGTATTTCAAAATTAAGCACATCTTATATCAATACGAAAATCTTTTTATTTCTTGTCTAATAAGGATTAAATGGGGTTTCAATATTTAGTCCTGTGAATGTGAACGCTGTTTTAGTCCCTTACCTGCAAAGCCAAAGGGACGCGATTAGTTTTATTTTTCATTTTCCATTCGCACGACCCAGTTGTTCTTGGTTAATATCGATGTCATATCAGCTTTCCGTCAATTGTCTTTGTGGAAAAAATTGATTCATCTATCAAATTGTAATTACAGCTTTTAAATTATTGAAAATTTCCTCCCCCATGTGAAGAAAAACGCACAATGGAAATAGCGCCATATACCGACAAAAATTCGACTGGCATTGTATCTATTGAAAGCATGTCTGTATATAGTGACAAATAGAAAGATATATATTTCCTACGCTGTCCGACATAATAAAACGCCGACTAGTTTTATAATTTTCTAATTCAGTTTCAGTTACTTATTCCAATGTCAACTTGAATGAAACACGTCTGCCTGAACACAATGAAATATTACACAATTGTATTATTGCGATTCTCACATTGCAGCTACTGCACAACTGCTGAGCCGTAAATCAAATAACTTTATTTAGTTAATAAATCCGAATAGAAGAATTCCTAAAAAGGTAACAGGCTATATTCTCCTGACCGTCTATCAATGTATCAAGTTGTCTAATGATCTGATGATACATGTATTTGCTTGACTTTATTTTCATACCCGAATTGTTGAACGAATGTCGTATACGACTTTTTTTTTTTAAATACGATTTGTGATCTAGATTCTATTTTTCAAAATCAATGCAGAAGTTTCTGCCATGCTTTCCTATTCCTTTGGACATATCGACCATATCCACAGATTATGTTTATGTTTCAAGAGAAGTCACATCTCCTATGTTACAAAAATTCTCTAGTCTACGTACATCAGAGATACTTGTGGGTGACACCTGTCTCTATGGCACGCTTACCCTGTCTTTCTGTCTGTCTGCTGTGATAAAAAAGTTATCCCTAAGTGTACATATGCTTCGCAGGCGATAAAAAATGTCTGTCACTATACTGATCTCTTTGGCTCTATTTTGACAATGGCGTCGAGTCTGTCTGTGTTGAACCCTCAATATTTCTAAGAGTCTTCCTATTTGATGTTTTCGCATCTTTTCAATATCTTGCTAACTATTTTGTACCCACATGGCTCGTTATAATAATATCTTTTTCTGGAGTTTCCTACCGATAAAACTGGCGTCCTTTTTTTTTTTTTTTTTGCTCCCTGTGTCTATATCTATGAAGTCTGTTTCTTTTTTTTTCCAGTATTACCCAATCATGTTTCTCTGCCTGTATCATTGTCCCTTCATTGTTTTGTGATTCATCGTTAATGTTTCCGTGATTGTGGTTGTTTGTTTGTGTCTCCATTTTTTAAGAAATGACTGTCTTACTTTGGGTGTTCATGGTAGTATAATTCTGGTTGGTCACGTGCAAATTCCGTGAATCGCGAAGCGATTCTCGGAAAATTTGCACGTGTCCAACCAGAATTATACTACCATGAACACCCAAACTAAGACAGTCATTACTTATATTTTCATTTGTACTAAATATTGGACACCCCGTTTAGCATTAATAATGAGCCTTTTGCATGTTATAACGTCAAAAGTATCTGAACGTTGGTAAATTCTCCGTACTTTCAAAACTGAAGCGTGACGTCATAGTAGGCAACCAGAATTATAGTTTATAAATCCGTTTGCCTAACGGGCGCTTAACATGGGGATTCCTCTGCAATGGAAATATTGTCCTGTTGACTTGGTTCCCTCCTTTAGAACTCCTTACTTGCCCCTGGTACTTCCCCGTGTTATAACTTATATCTCTCTCGTTTCAAGTATTTTCCTTTGAGGCTGCCTTTTAGTCCCTGTGGCTTCTATTATGTCTCATGACCATCCTGTATGTCTCCGTGACCATGGGATATTTTTTTTTTTTTGTGGCTTTAAATATGTCCCTATGACCTGTTGTCTTCTCTATGACTTTTTATAGCACCTGAGGCTTCTGTCGTGTAATTTCGGTAAGTTCTAGCTCTGTTTCCACCGTGTAATATATATTTATGTAATGAAAAGTTTAATTCTTTGTTATCTTTATTTCTCTCTCTCTCTCTACATTGCATTCGTCCGAATTAAAACCCAAACACATAAAGAAACCTTTAAAATGGATAATGATTCATTGAAAATATTTTAAAAGTTCTTTTTCATTTAACTGTTATTGAAATGTGTGAAATCGACTCATTTTTATAACGCATACGCTCAACAGAAACTTTGAGAAATTCTATTTTTATAACGCATACGCTCATCAGAAACTTTGAAATTTTTTTTTTTCTAATTTCATTTCAGCGTTCCACAGCTCTGCTGCGACTATGTGGTGAAAGCTTGTATTTATATCTGCTCTTCCCGAGAACCAGGTCTGACTACTTATTTTCTGGACGTTCGCTAGACGGTTTCCTTGCTTTTCTAGCTTTTATTTTGGCATTATTTTTATAAACACACTATTTGCTTATACGTGTATATAGCAGATGGCCGGATAATGTCCGGATAACAACACCATTTCCTTATAGCAGATGGCCGTCCAAAGTCGGCGTCGGGTGCACATTGGTCTCATTCCTTTTATGTGTTGTCATTGATGTTTGATGTTTCTGTACGTCTGTTTCTATTGTCTTGTATGAAGTTCTAGTGATTATTGTAGTGTATTTTTTTGTGGTTTGTAGTTTTGTCTGATGTCATTTACATGTCTTTTTCTTGTGGGTTTGTTTCCTTGGGTGGGTGCAGGGTGGTCATGCTGGAGATCATCTTCTTTTCTTTATGCTCATCGGTTTGTACTTTACGAATTTGCTATTTAAATACCGTAATCATTTTCAATTCAAAATGTGAAGACCGTCATTTGGCGGTACAATTATCAAAGATAATTGACTGAATGCTTTATTACTGATAGAAATGGTCTTTCACATTTGTGCTTGTCTTACGTAGGCGGAGTACCTTGATTCAATAACACAATGATTCAGTATAAGCTACCCTGAGGAGTAAAAAGTGTAATACAATTTTTCTCACACGCAACTCCACCAGTATGTTTTACATCCATCAGCTCTCTGACATTGTATTGATAAAAAGTACTTCCTTTGTATTTTTTTAAGAACGTTGTATTTTAATGCACTGTCCCTTGGTTTAACACGCAATGTCACTTCACGCTGAAATTTGCATATCATCGTAATTTGATGCTGATTCAGTTTTTATACTTTTGTATTCTTCTTTTTTATTTTATTAATTGTGATGATTCAGTGTTTTCTTGTATTCTTGTGTTTTTTCCTTTGTCATTATCAATTTTTTTTTCATTTATCTCGTTTCTCGTTTTTAGAAAAAAAAAAGACACCGTGCATCTTAATTTCCAGTATGTATGGAACCATTTCTGCACCCAAGATGAAACACTAATAATTATATAAATACATTATATTTTATTCTCTGTGAAGTTTTATCTTTTTATAATATATGACGAATATCAATAATGTACCAAGTAACATATCGACTCAAAGTCGAGCTTATTGATTCACAATTTTATCTTATACCGTGTTATCCAATACCTACCAAAATGTTAGTGCAGTAAGTGCATTTTGTCTCAATCTCTTTCTCTCATTGAAATTAAAGATTCAAATTTCAAATTATTTCAGAAATACAGAATTATCCAGAAAAAATATTGCCAAAATTGCACAAAGTATGTAAATCTCGTACCTTTGAATTTTCTTTGAGGTCACGACGAATGTTCCTCATGTACATTGTCAGAAGTCCCACTTCAAGAGTATATCGCTCTGTCCAAATCTTCTCCAGCATCTCCAAGAGTAAACAATATTCATTTTGTGTCTGCAAAAAGATAATATTTACTTCTGAGAACTTGTTTTCTAGGATAGTTTAAACAACCTAAGTAAGCTGATGCGGCAGAATATAACTAGTTGGCATCAATGATTTTCCCCCTTTTGTCTCAGTCTCTATTGGTCCTTCATTGAAACGCCGCGACATAAGCATTAAAACCCGATTCGTCCAAATGGTTCCGTGTTACAATAAAAAGCAGCCTACCATCCTTACGTATATATTTTTCAATCAATTGATTGACTTAAGTACTTCAGCTTTATTTCTCTTCTTTTTTATTCATGTGGATCACAGATGATTTATGTCCATAAAAGAGCTAATACATCATATATTCCATTGAAGGAATTGTCGAAAGTGTCATTTGAAGCATCGTTCCGAATCTACTTAGATGGATATTTATTCAATGAAAATGGTCGAGACTTTTATCTACTCTTGTTTATTGCATCCTTTTATCGGGCAGAGTTGAAGTATACTTTTAGAAACTAATTCAATGTTTCGAATCATCAATTTTACGGCCACTGCGACCTCCAAATCAAGCTATTATTTTTTTTCTTTATGAAAAATGCATTGACGACCTACATGTATTTTGTACAAGTCAAAGGTTTGACCTTATTGTGGTGTCAGACGAAACAAGTTTTATTTCTTACGAAATCACAAAGAAATATCGGACGAAATGGTAGAATATGCTAGATTTCCTTTTTTTTCTAAAGAAATCTTTAAAGTTTCATCGTATCTTTTTTTTAATTTTATAAACAAAAAAAGGCAAGTTTGTAACCACGTATCTTTTGCAATCTTAGAACACTGTAAAAAGCAAAGCTACGACTTCCATGCGCTTACTTTGATAGAATCCTAAAGTAAAATATTCTTAAAAGTGTTTTACTAATATGAAATGTCATCTTCTCGAGACTAGAGTACGTAATATCTTACTACGTAGACTTGTCTCGAGAAGATGATGAAATATACACAATTATAGTAACATAATTCACTGGAAATTCATTTCAATTCGTTGATTTTTACATTTTTTGCCATGATGAGGGTACTACATTGTGGTGTATGTATACAACTTACTATGTCATTGGACTGCTGTAATGTTCTCTGTAGCTCTGTTTCATCCAGTGAAGAAGTCTTTCGTACAAATGCCAGAGAATCGCCATCTTCGACGTCGCCATTTTCTATGGTTTCGTCAGTGTCATTTCCGCTTCCGTCTACCTCGTTTTGAGAGGATGACTCTTTGGAAAATTGTGGTGGTGAGGCATTTTTCTTTCTTTTTCCTGGCGAGAGTAACTTCCGGGAATTGGGAGAATATTCTGAGGGAGCTCCAGAAATCTCTGAAGGCGAAGCAGACGACACTTTCTTGGCGCTATCTCGCACGTGGTATAATTGTTCAATGGTTCTCATGTGATCTCCTAATTCTGCTGCGATGTCCTCTGATGTGATAACATCACCTTTCAAGGCGAGTCGTTTGGCCAACTGTTTTTCAGATGCCTCTAGTATCTAATTTATTGAAAACATAATGAAATTTAATACAGACAAAGATGGAAATCGGAGCTAGATAAAACTTGTACCGTTAATTAATTTCACAGTTGGCAGGAGCATCATAATACTAGGAAGTTTAAGCAGGACCCTTTAAATTTTTCGTTTTATAATTTTAGTTTCAAGTTCAGACCTTGTTTTGCAATCAGGTTTTTATTACGCCATAAAACTTACATTTCACGGCTTTAACATCAACTTTCATCTATACATCCCACCATGTAAAATTTCGTGTGAAGTTCACGTTTAAAGCGTATTCTGTTATTTAAATCATTTGACTGATTGCTTATCGTGTAAAGATCAAAATGATCATACACTATGATACAGTTAAATACCAGATTACGATTAAAGGGAGAGAGAAGGAAAAGAGGAGTAACTCTCTCGCACTGAAGATCAGACATCAATCTTAAAGCTTTTTGGTTTATTAAGCATTTTCTCAGCGTGAATGTTTTGTACATGTTCAGGTTTTAACTCAAAATTTAATGCATAGCAATCTCGGATACTAGTATTATAGAATCAGAATACTAAGTATTCAGAATTTTTTGAAAGATATACAAATAAACATAATAACTACTGTAGTACCTCTTCGTCACTTGGTAAAAGCTTCACTGGAACGGGAACCTCAGTTGCAAAAGTGGACTGACAGGACTGTCAATAGTAGTAAGAAAAAATTGATATTGTGATGAAATTAAACATAAGTTAACTAATTGATAAATCAATCAATTGAAAATATTTTTACAAAGAAATCGACTCACAGTGATAGGGAATCGCGGCGTGATGTTACAGGCGATACAGCTTCCCACGAAGTCCACAAGTTGATGACGTAACTTCCGCATGACTATGAGGTAATCTCTCTCCGTCAGAATCTCGTCATGTTGACACAAGGTGTCCGTGAAAGAAGTTACAAGATTGTCCATCCGCTACAACACAAAATACAGATCTCGTTTTTGGTAAGTAATAAGTCATAGGTTTTAACACACAAAAAACAACAACAACAATGAGTTGATCATATTGCACTGTTCGTATGGTCAACATCCTTTGTTGATAGTAACTGAATCGCTTCAGACAACCGTAAACAGATATTATTGATTGCTCTTTGCCTTTTTGATGCTGAACGTTTATTGTCTGGTTTGTGACATATAGTTTAAATTTCAAATTGTAAATCTGACAAGTCCTGCATGCAATCGGTCGTTGTAAGATCTCTGTAGTTTACGAAATAAAGACAGCTGTGCCCTGAGTTTCACAAACATTCTTGCGAAAACAGAAACGCATACTTTTCGAAATTAAACTGACTAGCTTTTTCATTAATGCTCCTCGTGTTGATTGATTTTTATGGATTTGGTTTCTGTGTTGTCATTTGTATGTTCTTACTTTGTATTTTGGGGTTACATATTGTTTATTTTACTACTTATTATACTATCTTTTCTACCAAAGTTTCAGAAAGTTTTTGTATTAATGATTAATTAATGTCCACTTTCCTATAATTTTTGCCTGAAAAACTGTTTGATGAACTGATTTTCACTTCTGCAATACAGATTTATAATGTAAAAGCTGACAAGCTAACGTTTATTTAAAACTATGCACAAACTTTGTTACCAATATGGTTGTAATACATACTGGAATTACTTTTTCGTGAGTTCAGTTCTGAATTTTCAATGTAAAGGTGCATTGTAGCAGTAATTGGATTTGCCGCAGTAAATCTAAAAAAAGAAGTGGATTAAAAATGTCACCCTGTTTGACCCCTCAGGTAACGTAAAAGCGTTTAATATCCAATTTCTATTTTCTTGTCGCTAATGATCACTAGCTTACATCGACATTTTTTTTATTATGCCAACAAAATTTCCCTTCGATTCTTAATAATACCCCTTGATTCTTAATAAGTTCTTATTAGAAATTCTAAAATCATTGTAAACTCTTTTTTACATTTTCCTTATGAATCCTTGTAATTATCGCAATACATCAGTTACTAATTGCACTTTTACAGTTCATTTGTATTTCATATTAAACTTCTCAAACGCATTTCCAAAGAAAACCTTTAGTTTCCTTGATCCCAAGATCAAAAGAAAATAAATTTAAATTGTAGTTTATATGTTTTGTATTTATAAATGTCTTCAAGGCAATCAAATGTACTGACATTAACATTAATAGATACTATAAATACAGATATTACAAAACTGATGTACTTTAATTCTTTCCACAACAATTGATTCAGAGTTTATTTCATTGCAAGACAAAACATTGAAATTCAAACCAGGGAGGCAAGTGGCCAAATTCATTTAGGTTAAATGTAAAATGCAGAACTAATCAAAATATGTGTCAAATTTCAGATAAGGCAGATATGAATTGTATACATAATAAGTGTTAGTACCTATCATCAAGCCTGGTTGCTACGATCATTTTAATATGCCCAAATAAAGAACGATATTAAATTCTGCAATCCAAATATCGATTTCTAAACAAAAGAATCTTAATGTATGATGCAATATGGTCCCTGACATTAAGAAATTTGATACCTTTAATATAATTTTACAACAGCCTAGGTTTCAAGGATTTAGGAGGAGCAATATTAGAATTGAAAACCTTTTCATTCTGACACATCCTTGTCAGCTCGACAGGATGTTAGATCGAATTGACCGAAAGGCGAAACATTTACGCGTCACAATTTTCTTTATGGGTGTTTGCACATGTTCAGTTTGAAAACATTGGTTGTCATTTCGTTTTTCTTTGAATTGCAACATGGCATTACCAATGTCGGAAGCTCTTCTTCCCTCCTCGAATAACAACACCCATTTCCTATACTCTGAATGGTGTTATATTTCAAAGATCCCTAAAATGCTATTTAAATTTGCCTTTAATCATTCAAAGTCAAAATGTATATTTGCTAATCTCATATGTTACCATCAGATCTTATTTCTTAGGAAAAAAAGTATCAAAGTTAAATCAGTACTAAGTCTTGACAAGAACTGGCTCACATTTGCAGTGAATCACTATAAGACACTTGATTTCTTAGCTTTATGAGTCTGGATTTATGGACCTTTATTGTTCAATACATGTAGCATAAACTTCTTTAAAATATGTTATAAGTAGTTGGGGGTTTGTTGTTTTAAAATGAATCTGCGTGAATGTGAGTTAAGGGTTTCTATGGTTTCCTTTACATATTTATGCTAAGTAATTGTGTTTTGAGTCTTATGAACCATGTAAATTATGTATTTGACGCGAGTCGTTACATATGTGATTGGTGTGCTATCAGCGGCTCTTGAGGAATAATGAAATGTATGTTGCGTTAGTGTTGTCTGTCAAACCAATTGTATCAATTTAGTGTTTTTGTCTACGTATAATAATTTCGTGCGGGTATCAAATTTAGCGATTTAAGCGGAGTATCATTTTTTTATCTTCAATTATTTATCTATTACATGTATGTATATACATTATTACGAAAACAATTTTTTTGTGTTTCCATATCGCTTGCAAAAATAGCGAAACTTAGTTTCTCGCGAAAAATTCTAGCAATCCGGTATTTCATTTTTGTTGGATCAATGTGCACTTGCAAAAAAGGGAAAGAAAAAATGCACCATACGTTACGCACAATGAAACAGTACTGCGTCCTTTTTGCTTAGTGAAACAATAACAGAAAAAATAGAGTAAGTCCTAAAGTTTAAAAAAGCCCATTCCTTCCAAATTATCATTATGTTTCTTACCTGCTGCAGTTGAATAGGTAACTTGATGACGTCGCAATTCTCGCTGGATCGGTAAGAGTTGGTCGGAGAATTATTGCCATCGGCGGGCATCAGTATAATACTGGAGATAGATCGCTCGCTGGCTTTCTTTGCCAAGTTAGCATCGTACCGACTATAGCTCTCCTGGACTATCCTACAATAGTCTAGAACGTCGGCGGATCTAGAGGTGGGAGTTAGGGTACCAGAGGACGACAGATCGTCATCGAATATCCACCCCTTTTTGCTCGATGATTTCCCGCGCGCGGAGTAAGTTTCATCTGGAATTGTCCAGAATTCCGACTCACTTTCCGAGTTATCTGACGAGAATTCCAGATCATCGACAAGAGGGGCTCTCCTGCTTTCGGCCGTCTTGGCCCTCTTGTTGACTTTTGATTTCGCAGATTTCGGTCGAAGATCTTCATAAAAACTGTCCTCTCTATCAAGGTCCTCATCGTTATCTAAATGAGGAACAAATGATCCTCCTCCCGAGGACTTTGTTTTCCTCACATATTTAACAAGTTTATCTTCTTCTACCAACAATTTGTTGTTTCTGACATTTTGAGTGGCTTTTCTGTTACCAAGACGACATGAGTGCGGTCTAGATGGCTTATGAGGTTCATCATCTTCTTGGACATTATTGTCATCATCAGAATCGTCATCTACGTCATCTTTTTCTTCTTCATCTTCGTCCAAGTACGCTCGGCTTAGACTTAAGTGATGAGGTATTTCATTTTCGACGATTCCAGAGTCGCGTGAGATGCATGGATGCAGCTTGCTAGGTTCCCGCGATAAATGAAGATCTTCATTTCCAACATTTCGCACTTCTCTTTTTGTACATATACTGTTAGAGATTATTACAGAACGTTTACTAGAACATACGGTACTAAAGCCTGTTCCCATCGTCTACATCAGAGGAAATCGGGGCTACTCCAAATGCACCTTATTTTGGAAATGCACTGCAATCCAATCAAAACAAGTATTTCAATAACATTATTTTATCGCATTAAATGATGACGTAATCCCCATTATACTTTTACTTTAAAATGCAATTGTATGATAGAATTGTTAAATAATTTGGTTTCGTAGGTGGGGAACTTTCCAAATATCATTTATTTCTTCTTGTCTTATCAAAGCGGACTTTTGTTGTATGGACTAAATATACACAGGTATGTAAATGGCCGCTTGGATAGAGCATTGAATATGTTGGATATCAGAACCTATCATCGATGCAGTGACCATTTGAACTTCTATGCATCAAAAGCAAATACCTATTGAAGAGGAATTTCAATGCAAACTTGGGTGTGAACACAAACCCCTGTTTAACCCGCCAAGAGTAATCGTCGGGTGTTTACAAACGTATTATGTTTTAGTAGTAAGTGTAAATTTTACACAATTAAAAGCGGAATCAATTATAGGAAGGTTTCTCAGTCCAGTAAAATCCATACGATTTTATGTCCAAAGCGTGTTGTATTACTCCTATTCGGCAAGAATCAATCGATGTCCAAACTCGTGGACCTTTAATCTCTTTAAACGAATGTGTGATATTTAACGCTTTGATGTTAATGTCTTGGTCAGTTTTTTGTCAAACATTTAGCCTTAAATAAACATGTAAATTTGAAAATATTTAACCCCTCTTTACATTAGAAATTTTAACTGTGATTTCGACTGAAGTTCAAATTTCGTCCATTTTTTGAACTTTCTGCACTCAGTGGAGATATGGGGTGACTCTAGCAACTAAAATTGAAGACAGCTTTTGCAGCAGAAATACGAGGCTATAGACATCCCAATTTTACGTATTAATTAAAGACAGTCACAAAAATACAAAGAGGCAGGACATGTTCTCAGGACCATTTTAACTATATACATGTAATAAGGTTCTTGAAATGATCTCATAGAGTTCCATCCTCATGGTCAGTTAGGGTTCAACATTCATTTCAGGTCCATAGACGTTTACTTCTATGATAATAAGGCAATAAACGAATCAAATAAGCTTTCACACCGCATGTGTCCAACATTGTGCCTCATCAAGAGAATAATATATGTTGTCAGAGTCAGAGAGATGGAAAAACAGGCAACATGGTAAAAAGCATTTTTGCTATACAGAAAAATAGGAGATTCTTTATGATGAATACAACAAGAAAAAAACATTGAGAGAATTGCACTTACTGTGTTCTTTGATTTGCCAAGGAAAGTCTTTAGTCTTCATTGTGTGACCATAGCAATAATCTTCTTACTCAATTAGTTTTTGCAAAGCGTAGACGGCCTCGTTTGAATGTGTCTGAAATTAACAAAGCAACATTATGCATGTTCAGAAATTAGCATTGATTTCATATTGATTTCTACTTCTGCCAATTCAAGACAGAGGGAAACACTTCTTATGGTATCGAAATGACGGAGAAAGAACGAAGTTCAATATTCTTTCAAAAATATCGATCTTGACCCTGTGTCTCTCGGAGTACGTTTTTATAGATCAGAATAGTGTAAAAAGAATGTTAGCTTTATATATCAAACATCAGTCAGGCGTTACAGGCGATACTTTTACTACATTAAACATCGACAAAGAGTTTTGAAATAATAGATTAATACCACTTCTGATGTTGACGATATCAAATCGTAATAAGTATAATCTCTATTGCTATCCGAACTTCATTACCAACACAGAATGCCCCTTTAAGACTGATGAATGATAACATAATGATATAAGGTACCAATGCAGAAACCTAATATGAGGTCATATAAGGTCTCTGAGCAGACCTTTAATGAGGATTGTATAAGCCTGCCATCTTATCAGATTTTCTCATGGGTTGGTTCCTGAATTAAAACATGTGTCATCTTATCGAGATGTGCCAAAATCTCTTCATATTAAGTCAAAAGTCAATCATACAAGCATAGTTTATTGACGGCTTCTCCGTCATATATATATTTTTTTTTTTTAAATCGGACTGTGGTTCCAATGTTTGACGACTGCGATCTGTACCTTGGTTGTCCATGTATCCTGTATCATGGTGACTATTATAAGGATAGGGTTGTAAGTATAGTATGTATCTAGAGGGGGATCAGGAATTAGCTGAAAATACTGATTTTTCATGGTTTATATATAATTACCATTTTCACGTATTATTTTGTTCAAAACCATAGGCTGGACATCAAACCCCCACCCTTAAGGATTGAAACCCCCCCGCCCCCTTCCGAAAAATATTCTAGATCTGCTCATTGTTAATCATGAGGGATTACGGGAACTCAGACGATCGAATGAAATCTTTATTAATTAATCAATCATATTTATAAATCTATTCAGCCAGTTCAGCAAGAAAAATCAAACTGTTACACTTTATAAACGACTAATAGACAAATGTACATGTATAAGGAATTTCGAATTTTCGATTCCACAAACAGAATATATTTAAGTCGTATTTACGAGACAGCGTACTCGTTTCAGACGCCGTTACGGTCTGTCAACATGAGGTAATTACGTCTTTTAGATTAAACTACAGTCAATTTTAATGTCTAGGTCAAAATGGACAAAGTCAAATTTAGAATGCCACAAAAGTACATTATTTCGATACTAAAACAGCTTTCTCTTCAGCTCTCAAAATCGATTTCTTAATTTGAAATGTAAATATTTGATGATGAAATACGGAATATTTGCCATTACGTCATGGTGGGGACCCTTGTACTCTTAATCTCTCTTGAGGCTGAATACAAAATAAACTTTTCGGGCTTTATCTCAAAATATGTTAAAATTCCACTTTCAGTTTTATTTGAATAACGGCATTTCCTAAAGGCTCTCGTGTCTTTCAATACACACTAAGTCGTGTAATCTTATAAGCCGTTTACTGGTGAAGGGCCAAAATCAGCCACAATTATATCAATGTAGTCCAGTAATTAGTGAATGGATAGCATTAATTCTTTCTAATAAAGATAACACACACAAAGCCTTGTCCCTTCATGCTGTACACGAATAAAGGCCAGTGCCAACGGTACAAATGTATAAATAGTCTATTTATTTGGGGGATTACCCAAATAGAAGCCGTTATAATAAAATAAAATTTTAGTTACTACAGGAATTTAAAATTATCTTACCATTACTCATCTCTTTAAAGTGTCCGGATTAGAGATTCCACGTTGGAGGGCAGAGTTTTAAGATCATGGAATTAATATCCTGTGGGCAATTTTCATTAGGCATCTAATATTGAATCTCTCAATGTAATAAATGTATATTTGACTGATAAAGTGACGAGATTGGTATATGACACATTTTCAAACAATCTAAAACCCTTTAGGAGCAATAAAAGTATCAAAAGTAGCTCTTTTATTTTGATATGAAAAAAAAATCAAATGGAGTAAATGGACGGCATTTTAAGTCAAAGTCAAAGAGTATTTGCTCAAAGAAGAAACAAATTCATGTCAAGACGCAGGTGCTTAAAATTACGATTGCAATTATTGACAAAAAAATATTTGCTGGGTCATTTCTTAAGCTTTACAGTTAAGTACGTTTTTGACCAATGTATAAAATGCACTCAATGTAGTGATTTTCAAAGGTATCGAGTTAATCACTCCATATTCTCTGTTATGAAATCGTTACAAAAATGTTCCATGTTTTAGTTCAAGAAATGAACTTATCTGGAAATCAAAAGATCTTTGTATTTGTACATGTATGTATATAATCTGACGAGACAGATTAACTGAATTTTTTGAATTTTTAATTTTTGATCAATATCTGTTTTCATGATGAAACTCTTGATTTGTTGTTTTATTTCTTTAAACTTTAATATGTGTCAAACCAGAAAGGTCAGATTATTTAAAACGAGCGACAAGGAATGAGAAAGGGGTAATTCTAGTATTCTGAAAACTTCAAAGCCAACATGGGTAGCCACATCTGTGTGTAACGGCAAGAAAATACAGAGAACGCACTTGCTTTGAACCCCCTAAAGATAATTATATTAATGTCCTATGACATGTAGTCATAATGCATGTTTAAATGTTTTAACATTTCAAATATGTCATAGGACATAAACAAGCTTGGTTCCCACTTTCGTTCGTTTGTAAACATTAGCTTTTCCAGTACTGCCAAATCGTACAGGCAATTTCATTTGCTGTCTTCCATATTTAGTACTAGCTAGACCCAAATGCCAAATTGCTGTTCCTATAGTCATGAACGTCACCAAACATTTTATTTGACATTATCTGTGTTGTTGGGCAATGCTTTCGTGCATGTGGAAAAAACTGCAAGCAATTGAAATGCGCGATTCGTCCGGCACAAATACGTACATTTTCCAACAAACTGGACGATCCCTGTATTTCGAGTGCATTTTTATTGCATGGAATCTGGGTCGCAAACCACACAGGTAACGCATGAATAAAATCAAGGCTTGTTGCAACCATGGCCAAAATTTTCAGTCAAAACTAAGTCTGACATTTGGATCACGTACAAAAACGTCTAACACGTTCTTCACTGGTAAGTAAATCTAGCACTTTCAAAAGGAAGCCAAGGTCATTTTCAAAAATACTCTACAGTAACATTCACATCAACACTCAAATACTGAAAATGTAAAGATGGGACAAGCAAACGCCAAACACACAGCACAGACGACGTAAATGAACCACGACTACTCATTAAACGATGAAGATTATAGGATTCATACGTAGGAAGGCCTTAAAAATCAATCCAGTAAATCTCAACCAAAACGACAAACTGTCCAACATATATGCACACGCTAAAATACATTATACCTTTACAAACTGAGACATATCCTCTGCTTACCGAAGCAATCTCAGCCCAATAAAGATGGAGAATAAGAAACTGAATTATGTAATGATTATATAGTCAATTCAATGGATTTCATATACTTGTATCCTTCGCTCTATCTCCGAGTCCTCTCTATATAAAAATAAGTTTAGAACATCAAAGAAAGGAAACCTTTATCACTTTTCGATTTACAGTCAGTTACGCTTTGGTTTATTTCGCTTTTTTTGAAATAGCAATTATGATATGATGAAATATTGTAGACACAACACAAGAACCAAATCGCACATTTAGCAACGTCTTGAATTTTTCTTTTACATCTCATGGCAAACTTACCGACTTTGGTCTCCCTTTTACATCTCATGGCAAACTTACCGACTTTGGTCTCCCTTTTACATCTCATGGCAAACTTACCGACTTTGGTCTCCCTTTTACATCTCATGGCAAACTTACCGACTTTGGTCTCCCTTTTACATCTCATGGCAAACTTACCGACTTTGGTCTCCCTTTTCATGAAAATGAAACAGTTTATTCGAAAATATTTTTATCCGTAGATTAGAAGTTCAGTGTGGACCAAAGTGTCCTTAAATCGATATGTGTCAACAGTAAATAAGTATCTTCATAACTCTTTCGTTTAGTAAAAGGGTAGATTAATGGCCAAAAGAAGGTTTGAATCCTGTGTAATGTGTACACAATGATATTGATTTTAACCAGGTTACGTGAACTACGCGCTGTGTTAAGTACCTTTCCGGTTTTTTTTTCTTCTGATAAATTTCAAAATCCCTTTGACCAACGTTATTAAATTTTGGTAATGTAGAATTTCATATTTTTCGTCTATGTGTTAGTCAGATAGAAAGCTAGGGAAAGCTTGGTACATGGAACTTTCTTAAAAATAAATTGGCATTTTATTTAATTTCGATTAGAAATATAGTAAATGTATGTTTTTATGTGCTATGTCATTAAAGAATTATGTAATACTGTTCACCGCATTAAAAGAAATCAATTTTGAGTTCAGAGAGAAAGCTGGTTGTAGGTTTTCTTGTCTCTTACAACGTTCCCTCAATAAAAGACAAAGTTTTTAAGCAACCATCGAGTTTGATTACATTGTATTTCTATAAACACAATCAAAATCTATAATATATATATCCCTAAAACTTATAGCAAATTTTTCAATCATTTTTA
The DNA here is from genome assembly GCA_028142955.1 of Pinctada fucata. Classification (NCBI taxonomy): domain Eukaryota; kingdom Metazoa; phylum Mollusca; class Bivalvia; order Pterioida; family Pteriidae; genus Pinctada; species Pinctada fucata. The sequence goes on from AP027102.1 coordinate 82,149,169, forward strand.
TAAAATCTTTAATGTCATAAGGAATTTAATTTGACGACACCGATCCCCCTCCCATTACTCCTTTTCTCCACATTTACAACTGTTAATTTTGTTGAATATAACAAAATACAAATGTAATTGTCTAATGCACGAAAATATATATTAAAACTACAGTTGCCAGTACAGTGACAGGAGTATTTTTTCTCAAAGTATCAATAGCCTTCAGAAGGAATTATTCCACAGAGAAATTCTCTTTGTAGACGTACAAAACTAAAACTGAAAATAATTTATATCAAATCTTTTTAAATCTTTACAATTTCTTGTGATCTATTTGAGTTCGTGACAAAACTCACAAAACTGGAGATTTGGAGATAAAAATTCTTTCGTTATAAAAAAGTTGGTTATGAAACATAAAATGATCAATTAAAATTATAATTATTACGTTGTGAGCCCTCCCCCAAAAAGGTCGGGTCAAACAGTACCTTCCATTTCATTGATATGGAGAAATAATTGCATATTATGGGGTAAACACTTGAAATTTATGAAAAGATTTTATTTAAAGTTACCATATTGAGACCATAATTTCGGGTCAAAACATAATACATCCTTTCTTCATTTTTGCCCCAGTTCTGAATTATTCAGACCATTTTATTACAGTGTGTTGGTTGCAACAGAATTACTAGGCCGTGGTGACTCCGACCTCAATGATTGGTATTCAAGACATCAATTTTTCATCATAGAATTTTTTTTATTGCCAAGTTTTATCAACTGTGAGAGCTATGTGATTTTTTTACCTACCTCAGCAATTTTACGACCAGCTTATCCACTAACTTATTACAATATAAACTAGCTAAGACCACCCATTCTCATTTTACCGATCTGATTTTTTACGCCCTCTACAAGTAGCTCATTTTGTTATGAGCAAGCACAGGATTAGGTTGCTCTCAGACAGAAATGACTGCTAAGAGAGTCTCATATGACACGAAATTGAAAATTTGCATTTTGAAATACGTAAGTTAAATATTAGATCTCTCGTGTTGAAATAACAAACTCCAAAAAGCCATTGCTTCTACTCATAAGGACTACGATATGATATTCAGGAGTAAGTACTCCACGTCATTACATGGTAAATACTGTTGGTGGACACGTATCAGACTATGGCTACGTAACAATGTGAAAAATATATCATCTATCACGTCCTAACCCCTGATTTAAACACATAATAATGAAGCTACAACGCATATCTGAGGGCCAGAAGGAAGACCATATAAATCATGGATAGAAGTCGTTAAAATGATTGCTTGGCGACAAACAAGTGCATCTTTATAGATTTTCAATTCCAGACTTCCGATCTTGCTTTTTACAGATGTCAAACTCCATTAGTCAATATGTTCAAACAAATGAACAAAGGTTATACACTAGAGGGCTTTTTAATATAATGACAATGTATATATACTCCTGATAATTCAATGCTATAAAGTTGTGATGTTAAAAAGATATAAACACGACCTACGGTTGAAACGACAATAAATATACATCATTATTTCTTTTACTCTGAGAAAATACTAATCAATTTGACAAACTGTTTAGGATAATGAGCAATATAAAAATAATGTACAGCACATTCATCCCTTAGCTACGTAACCTAGCAATCTATCTGCGATTTCTTTTATTCATTTATCAGAAATAAATAAAATGTATATCGGAGAAACTCAACTCCTTAATAAGTGCGTAGTGACTGACAATACAGATGGGACTCAATGAGGGCCTCATCGAAGAGAAACTGCACCGATGAACTTTGCCGAAACACTTGTACAATGGTGATATATTAGAAGCATACATAATCTTTGAAGGGGTTTTCTGTGTGATCATTAAGGTTGGTCTTCGATCACCGAGTCGGATCAAACTTTCCTTTGCAAGTTTATACATTAATTGTTCGGTGTTCTGGGAAACGTTTGATCAATGATCAATCCAAAATTCATTGCATTTGATTAACTCATTATAAGGGTTTTACCAAATTGGCATTGACATTTAGGAAACAGAAACAACTCTATTCTTATTGCAAATTTCAATAAAATCCATTTCGTGAAACAAGCTGATTTTAAAAACGTGTATTTTGTGACCTTTTATGTATAAGATATCAGACAGGTTATGACTATTCCCTGAATATTATGATTATTATTTGTTTCTTGAATGAGTATTGTTTAAACTACGCTGATTTTGCTTCTATCCATATCAAACGATCACACAAGAAGAAAGGAACAGAGTCTACTCTCTCTCATGTGATGTTGTTTATAGATGATATGCTGATTTTCACTTCGGAGTTGGTCTGTGTGCGCCTTTGGACGTTTATGACAATTTGGTTTAAACTAGAGTAGTTGGGGTAAAGTCCAATAAAACTAAACTCATTTAAGCAAATCTTACAATCAAAATGTGTTTGCGATATTTATTATTAATGTTGTTGCTGTTCAAATAAAAATCTGCAATAATTACGGAATTCGATGAAGATCCATTTAACTAGAATTCATCATCGAGATGCTCGATATGACATGGATTTTTTGTAATTGTTTCTTCAAATTCTAAAATTATTGCTTTGAGGGGTAAATTTAAGTAAGGATCAGAGGTTGAAAATGTGGAACTATTTCTGCACGTACAGACAAAATACAGGGCTTATAAATATAAACAAAACATCTTTATACAGTACAAACAATGATATGAAATTAGTATGATATAATCCTATGTTTTCTAAGGTTATTGAACACGTCCACGGACTGGAGATGTTTGCTTTACTTTTAATATTCCCGCCGATACCATACATTTAGACTCTACTTGACAATGATATAATACCAGTAGAAGTGTTTTAAGTTTGAAATTTGATCAATATTCTATAAATGCTTTTCGTTCCCTTCTGTAAATACTCTGCAGTAAGAATTTGATAGAGTTAAATCCAATATCCAAGTCGTTTATTTCATGTCAAAATATCCACTCCGGAATGAGTCTGAAGAGCATATTAAATTTGTAAGCCAACAACTGGCACATATGGCAAGAAATGTAACATTTTAGCCTAGTTATCCAGGTATTTCAGCAAAAAATCTAACAGGATACATCTTAGGATAACCAATAAAAGAAAGCCATCGAGGAACCCATACCCCCTCCCCCCCCCCCTCTTTTTTCCATTTAAAGGGGTAGGAGCAAAAGTGACCATTTTTGGCCCCAATCAAAAAATTTCAAAAAGGTTCTATTTTCTTATTCATTATGCTTCTTCTAAACAAAAAATGACAAATTTTATGTGATTTTTCGAAAACCCAGCCTTTTAGGGCAAAATGATTGAATGTTAAGCACTATGTCTTTACATAAGAAGTTGAGCTTTTTAGCAAGGGACACACATACCTACAGTTGTAAGCCCTAGAGCAAGGGCGTGTAACAGGTTCATACTCATATGGGACATTCCTTTTCATATTCTGAATGTACATGGAAAGTATAACTTTGTTACATGCGCTTGCTCTATATATACTATAAACTATTATGTTAAAATCTGGTTGTTATCATTTTACCACTAATTTCCATAGTAGTTGGCAATTTTGGCTGGAAATAACACTCATATTAGTTGATTATATCTATTTTCAATTCAGTTTCAATAAACAACAACATCTCTACTCTTATTTGAAAGATAAAAAGTAGTATGAAAACAATTTTTGAAAATAGCAAAAAATGGGGCCAAAAACGGCAGATTTTGCCCCTACCCCTTTAACATTCTGTTCATTCCATCCACTCCATAAGTAAGTCTACCATCTTTTTTGAAAAGTTTAGTTCTGACAATTTAGTCTTTAGCTACGCCATTGAGTACCAATACTAAGCATACATGTATCTTCAGACTTTTTCTTTTCATTCTGTTTTTCATTTATTTCTGAATTATGTATTATGGCGTTTTGAATCTTTATTACAATTTTGTTGATCTATAGAATACAGATTATTATACATACATGTAGTAAGACTCTTAGGTCTTTCATGGTCTGCTAATAAAGACAGGTTAAATCTATCTTTGATGTGCTGCTATGAGAGAAAATAAATTTGATTCAATCAAATAACTATAATTTTGTTGTGTTTTCGGTTGCTTTTGTCTTGTTTTGTTTTGTTTTGTTTTGTTTTTAAAATAGTTTTTTTTCAGTTATCTTCGTCAGGAGCGGAGATTCACCCTGTCCGTCATAACACTTACATATAATTTCGGGTCAGATGAATGATGACGTCGCAATTTGTTCTTTCAAAGAGACATTGAATCAGTTTTCAATGCCTCCCTTGTCAATGAAAAGTAGACGAATGGCAGGTCGGGAACCTTCGAATTGAAATTGAGATAAAGTAATTTATAAGCTTGAATTTATGATTTTTCTTTAAATTACAAGAAAGCCGACAACAGATGAAATCATTGGCATTTTAACAATGTTATTGCGATAACTTTTTGACATTGACAATTACAGCTTTTCGATAAGCTGAAATTTTAAGGGACAAAGTTCGAACTCGCTTTATTGATAATTGAATTTATTGATCAATTGTTCCGAAGTCAAAATTTTGAAGTTTAAGTATAGAAAATGAAACCAAACTCTTGCTTTTCATGTTTACATGCATTTAAAAATGACGTCTTTAACAGAGACATTTGCCCTTTTATAAAGTACACGATAAACCATAGACTTGATTTTGGACATCAACTTGATCAAGAACACTTCCAAAACATATAGGACTTATATTTATTAAAGGTGGAACCCGACGAAGGCGGTAATTAGTCCCCTACCGGCAACGCCGAGGGAGACTCTTAGTTTCCTCTCGGTCTGTCCGTCCGTCTGTCACATTTTCAATTTTCCGGACTTTTTTTTTGCTGTTGTTGCATATATTGAACTCATTTTTGTTATGTGGATATATCTCAATGTGATACAGATTAAGTTTGAGTTTGGTTTTGATTGACCTATTTTTACAAGAGTTATGGCCCTTGGACTGAGCAAATTGTATGAAAAATCAGTTTTCCGGACCTTCTTCAGTTCTATTGCAGATTAATGAACTGATTTTTGGTATATGAATACATCCTAGTGAGATACAGACCAAGTTTGAGTTTGGTTTCCATTGACCTATTTTTGCAAGAGTTATGGCCCTTGGACTTAGCAAATTTAATGAAATTTTTAGTTTTCCAGACTTCTCTTGGTTGTTGCAGATAATAAACTCGTGAAAAGAGATTCAGGACATAAATTTACGCCGCCGGAAGGGGACTTTTATCGCTCAGCGATCATTACATTTTTACAAATTAATTTTGAAGACAATTTTTGCAGTATCTCTCTGTGAAGTGAAACTGATTCAACCAGAAGGAAAACATTGAACTCACTGCATTTGTATTTGAGGAAATACACAGATTCACTTATAATAGACAGCTTCTGAATTTTTTAGAGATTTAAAGAAATTATAGTGAATCACAATGAAAGAGATAAAAAGTTTTTCTGGAATACAACATGATGGGATACATTGATAACGCATAAAGAAGGTCATAAAATCTGGAACTGTATACAAAAACAGTAATCATCAGGTGCATGTCCTGTACTGTCGTCCAATTTCATGGTGTAGACATTATCGTCGATACTAATGAAATGCAGAAAAAAAAAAGATTTTTTTTTTGGCAAAAGCAATGCACAGATTCGAACAGAGGAATTCAAATTTTCAATTATTTGTAAGCCTGGGCCAAATTCAGAAAACTCATGCTGATAAAACAAATAAGAAAATTCTAATTCAAACTGCTTATCAGTATTCTAATAAATTCTATTATATCAATAATGAATTAGTTCTTATGCAATTTGCTGATGCATATCACGGTCTCTGGGCGAGAAGACACTTGACAAATACCGCATTGTTTATGTGTCAATGCTTACATGATATGTTTGAATATTATTAGATCCACTTATTAATGATATAATGAATTTTTAAAACACATTTACAGATTGGTCATTATTTTTGTCAACAGTAAATCATATCAATCGAGTCGTATTTTTCAAACATCCATTTGAATGTCTCATTTATAAGCAAGACTTGTTTATTCGGTGCTGTTTTACCGATAATAAATACACACGGCCTCCGACCAATAGTCAATACCGGCTCCATTGTAGACATATCACCATGCTGACTTTTCGTCTTTCAGCAATCTTTCAATGGAAACATTATGAATTGAAAGACGTCTAGTATTTCTTTAACGTCAGATGCTAGGAAACCAATCAGAATATCGATAGGCTATTCCAACCCAAAACAAACACGTTTGATTAATTTGTTTTTGTTCAAAGAACATTTTGTGTTTTTCTCTTTCGGTTGCCGACAGTTTTTGTTCTCGGTTCATTCATATCTTACCGCGACTATTATTAATATATATTTATTGAACCTTCCTCCTCTGTAACGCTCTAAACAGGTAACCTAATGGTTTTTGGGGTCTACTACATAAAATGGCCGAGATGGCAGTTCCCATTGATTATTGAAGATGAAATTATCTGAATGTTCATAGAATCATAAGTCTATAGAATACTGTATGATCCACAAAGCCCGGATGATAATGATATCTCCAAAATCAGGATTTACGAAAAGAGAGATGGCTTTATACTAACTAACATTGGCCATTTGCGGTAATTGTAGGCGATAGAACGTTAGAATGTAATGCTAAAACGAAGATTACAGATATGTCAAGTTAGGTTTTAGGAGCAAAAATATTGAAAACGTCATTTTTAACTTTGAAATTCAGTTCCATTGGTACACTATGATCAAATAATTTCCCATAATGCCAATTTGCGTGGGTATCGAATTTAGCCCATAAATTAACAATTTGAAAGTGAGAAGCGCATAGAAGGATTTATTTCATCACGGAACCCTGTTTTAATGGAAAACTTTTATAATTCTTTGACATTAATTGGAGTCTTTCATGACAAGATGGACATTTTCCCCGTTATTTCCGTAAATGAGGTATAATATTTATTAGGTGATATTATTTCGACATAAATCATTAAAAGTACGATGAAATTGGACAAATTATAGAGTACCTTTGAACAAAACCAACAATCTCATAGAGAGAGGGTCTAAACAAAAGTATTAAATTGTACAAAGACAGGACTCTGGTCACATCTATCTTTCTATGTTATTTGTTTTTTTTTATTTATCTTTATTTATTCATTTTATTCTATTTGTGTTTATTTATTTTCTTTTTTGTTTGTTTTGTTTTTAATTTTCTTTTTTAAATTCTCGAGTAATGAATATGAGTTCGCTCCAACCAGCAGAGCACGCACTGTTTTCGTATGGCAAATGCATTTCCAATGTCGCTTTATTACCAAAATCTCTTTTTACTTCTTTGTAACGTCGCATTACAAGATGGACTTTAGGGGGGGGGGGGTTAACAACTTTGCGTATTGAGATATTTATCTTTTTGCGCACGTAATCCGAATACTTTAAGTTGCTTTATTTTCGTTAGTTATGATCGATTCTCGTCAATTAATTAAGGTAGATAATTTCGTCAGTACACAAATTCGTCAACCGAATTTTTCTGAAAGGAATTTCGTCAGTTCATATTGTGATTACACCTATAAATTGGTCGATCAAGTTTCAAATTCATTTCAAATCTTAGGACATATATCCCATCGACATGGTTATGAATACAGTTTATAAAGCATGACCGACACAATGATAATTTTTAATATTTTCATTACTAGTAGATTCCCCATGTTAAACGCCCATTAGGCAACTAAAATTATATTCCAATAACTTGGGTTGCTCACGTTCAAGTTTTGCATGTAGGGAGAATTTACCAACGTTCAAAAACATTTGACGCTAAAACGGGCAAAATATGCGAAGTGCATGCAAATAAAAATGACAGATATTTAGAATAAATGTAAATATAAGTAATGACTGTCTTACTTTTGGTGTTCATGGGTGTATAATTCTGGTTGGTCACGTGCAAATTCCGTTAATCGCGAAGAGATTCTCGGAAAATTTGCACGTGTCCAACCAGAATTATACACCCATGAACACCAAAAGTAAGACAGTCATTTCTTAATTAATAATAAGGAATACAGAATGTTTATGGCGAAGCGGGAGCAGATAGTCTTGTTGTACATGCATATATGATGGACAAGAAATGTATGCATGTAACAAATGCAATGGAATAAGGATCAATATATTCATTTTGTTTGTTAATTACGTGTACTTTATTTTCTTTTCATTTTCTTTTTTTTTTTTTTTTTTTTTTTTTTTTGCGTACTTTTGTCAAACACAATTTCGCCAAGAAGAAACCAAATCACAGTATTAAACCGATCTCCTACCAATGCGTCAGATTCAAAAACTTGAATAATATTGCCAGCATGTGCCGCTTATATCATTGTTTGCAAGTTCCCGTATAACCATACTACTAGTATTTGTTATGTACATGTTTTTCGCAGATTGCCGACCAAATCGACTCCGGATGTACATTGTTTCACTCAATGTATATGTTGTCTTATAAGCTTCATCTTAACTTTACCTTGTTTCTTGGTCCTCGATGGATGAGTGTTCGTTTTACCTTGCTCTGTGCAGTTGCTTGTTTGTGTGTATTGTTTCTTGTTGTATTATATGGTGTTCTGTCATATTCATGCCGGAGAACGTTCCCCGATTCACAGCAATTTTGTCCTGCTTCCGCTAGGATTTCGTGCGCAAAAATAAGTCCATCAACTGACGTGAACTGTAGCCATCTACATTCATACTAACAGTATTATGTGTTTAATTTTTTCTATGGTTTTTTTATAAAAGTAGATCTATTTTTTTTTCTTCAAACAAAACTAAATGTTTCCCTTCTTAATTTTGTTAACCTTGAATCGACACCAAAGATAATCTCCGTCAAATCTAATGACAGTCATTGTCCTTTTCTTGTTTTTTTTTTTTCATATAAAACTATGTACTGTGAAGTGTAGCGCTCGAGGTCTTGCAAATTAGTTGACGATCAAAAGAACTTATAATCAATGCGTATTCAGACAAAGGCACTGAAACATTATATTATGATTTTGTTTTCCATTTTAATTGTAAAATTTTCGTCTCACACTTTTTATACTTTTTTGTTCGTATGGTTTCTTTTGTCGTTGGTGGTGGTTTTATTTCATTTATTTATTTTATTGATTTTTTTTTCTTTGGCATACTTAACCTTTGAACAACAACCAAAGATGTTCTTGTATCACAATCTTTATTATAAGTATCATCTGACCATGTTTTTGTTAAAATTCTAAAGCGTATCAAAGTTTCGATATTAATATACATGTATTTTCTTGATAATAAACAGGATCCCCGTTTTATTTAGATCGAGGGTTTCCTTTTAATATGGCTTCTCTGTAAAAACCGAACCAGAAGTCTCTGATGAGACTGAAGCTCTAATGGCTGTTTTGCTAAATTCACTCAAATAAAGTGACACCCATTTAAAGACCCTCTGGTCAGGGACTCACACAAAATATCAGGTGCACATCTATACACCACATACACCAAAGACACTTGTAAAATGATGTTAACTCTCCATCAATTATACTTTCTGAGAATTGTTGTTCACAAGACTTATATATTAGAAAATGGCCACACCCATTTTCAAAGACCCTGGGGTCAGGGGCTCAAACAAAATATCAGGTACACAACTAGACCACAGACTCACGGTAATGCAAAAAGAATTACCTCTCTATCAAGTATACTTTACGAGAGTTGATGGTCACAAGGTTACATTAACTTATACAGGAGAAAATGACCAGACCCCTTTTCAAGACATTGTGGGTCAGATGCTCAAAAAAAATATCAGAGACACAAAAAGACCAGAGATTCATTATAATGCAAAAAGAATTACCTCTCTAATGATTATACTTTGTGAGAATTGGTGTTCACAAGATTACATACTTATATAGGAGAAAATGACCACACTCACTTTCCAAGACCCTGGGGGTGAGGGGCAAAAACAACATATCAAGTGCACACCTATACCAGAGATGATTATAATACAAAAAGAATTATCTCTCTATCAATTTTACTTCTCGAGAACTGGTGTTCACAAGATTACATACTTACCATTGCAATCGTGGTTCAAATACATGTATATAGTTTGTTTTCATTGTTGTGTCGCCTGCGAAGCATAGCGACACTTAGGGATCACTTTGTCCGTCTGTCTGTCACACCTTAAGTGATTCCCGAGTGTTGTAATGTTTCGCAGGCGACACATGCATTCCTTGGAATTATTTTTTTTACATTAAGTATGATAATTACAGAAAGTTTCGTCAAAGTCCATGACACGCCGTGGCCAGCTGACCTGTTTTATGTTTTTGAAGAGAATCCATATTAAAAAGTATAACGTTAATTGTTGCACACAAATGACACAATTTTTGTTTTCCTTGCGAGATGACGATAGCTACACTGATAATTTTTTCATGAATTACTGTGTTCAACAGCAAAACCTTTAGGGATTCAAAACGACATCATGAAAAATTTAAATGATGAATACACTGCAAGGTGAAATGAATTGATGATGCTATATTTGTATATACATGTTTTCTAGGGATTATTCACAAGCAATTGATAATAAAAAGTAAACTGCTGTTTATCATCAATTATTACTAAGAATCATTTCGTAACCCTTTGAAACTTGATGAAATGTAAATATAATAGAAACAGAAGTTTCAATGGCTTTTATCATGTGGCATACCATTATGAATTTATAAGTGACAACAATTTTTGAATAAGACCACGTGTGACGTACTGATTTTTGATTAATTTGGATACATCTACATCTTACATAATGCATTTAAAAAAAAATGAAGATTTCATCCTTGCAATTCACATAGAAAATACAGTACTAAATGCTCCAAGTATAGTGCTACATAGTCGCTCTAGACTATAGTACGCCAGATATCTGTAACTTTCATTAAAATAAACAAGGATAAAAAATTCTAAAAAAGAATTTACGACAAATTTTTCAAGCAAGAACATGAAATTGCAAAAATTTGCAAGTCTTACAAGATACTTTCAAACAAATACTGGAACAAGTTGTTCTTATAAACATGAATTTGTAAAAATCAATCGCAGCCATTTTTACTTAAGTCTCTTCTGATATCAAAGCATATGCTAATTTTCAAGTGAAAAAATTACAGAAAATTATTAACAAAAATAAAATCTAACTGCAAAAACAAAATATCAATACAATATGATAATTTTTTTTTTAAATAACCCTACAAAATTAGAGTTGTTACTAGTAAATCACTTTCACTTCACCTACCGTCTTCTTGCTGCTAATGAACCTCACATAAATTTTTGGAATATACTTTTTTCTAGGGCAAACTCAGAGACTACACGTGTCAAAAGGTTCATGCATTATATTCCATCATTGCAAGAAGTGTCAAAGTTCTCTATTCTATACATAACCTCAATAATGTACACTGAAGTCAATTTGTCATACCCTTCTTTACTGAATCAAACGGGAAATATTAATATTACAAGATCCTATTGAAGACACTTGACAATTTCAATACAGCTGTTCATTCCAAAATATGGGAAGAATTCGCTGTAAATAAATCTTAATATAAACATAGCTACTTACATTCTTGTTAGTTATTACTTCTCGTGTTAAAGATCCCATGAATTTGAAAGTCGAGTCTGTTGGAAATCAATAAATGGGTAGATTCCACGGAATGAAACGTGAGGCGAGACCTGCCTTTTTAATACACAATCTTAGTTAAATATTTAACAGCTTCTACTGTACGTGATACTTCAAGACATGGAGGGTACGGTAAAGAATTCCCGACCCAGGGGAGTCGCCCATAGATAGCCGTCATCGATTCCTCCGCTACCCATATCAGTCTATATAAATACTGTATTAATACATACACCCCGATAACGTCAAATGTTCTTATACTATGACCCTCCTCCCCGCTTTGCCATCGACCCCCTTTTCAGCTCTGTTAATTCTACAAACCGGCCGCCGTTGGAATCTTTCAAGATTTAAATAACGTGGGATAATGGTCGGCGTTAAAGCAATGGAAAATAATATGCAGCACCATATACATTTAAAGATACAGTGGACCAAACAAAAGGTATTCAATAAAATATTGACAAAAATTACAACATTTGTGGAGACGATTGATCGTCGGAGTGTTTATCGGGGAGATATTAATGTATTACAGGGGTTTAAACTATCAGGCACTCACAAAGGGTGACTGCAAAAATACAATTCCCCCTCCTTATTGATTAAATGTTCATTATTTAGTATTAGCTTTACTTATAAATGTACATCATCTTTATATCATTGCACCAATCTGTAAGAATCAAAACGCAAGAAAATGGGGGGAAATTAAAACCTTTGTAAAATATTGCTTCGCTCTTGTAGTTTGTTTGTTTGGGGTTTTTTTTTTTTTTGACAACAATCATTTAACAAAAGAAAATGTGACCTTTGGCATATCGTCCTCAAAATCAAAAGGTGTTTTTTTTTCTAAATCAAAAGTTTGCTTCGATGGGTAGAGTTCTTTAGACATATGGTCATGGACACTAATCTTGAAAGTCCTCTCTTATCTCTTATTTCCAAATCAAAAGGTCTGTTCGTCTTCATATATATACACCTATCATCCTGATTTGGTCACGTGGAAGGTATATTTTGAGGCATCATCTTGACTTTGACCTATCCTTTACCACTATATGTTCTTTCAATCTTTGGATGGATAGATAGGTGGAAAAGGATTTTAAGAGTTATATTTAAGCCAGTACTGCATAACAGTGACTTTGACCTCTGATCTATAGACCCAAAATCAATAGGTTACTTTCCCATCTGATATGCCTGGTAAATCCTTTTAAATTATTACATTTTTTGTTTGGATATGTTGAAAGATCTTAATATACTCATAATCTTGATACTTAAGTATGAAGGAACAAAGAAATGTCGGGATTAAAACATATAGTCAGGACAAGATTAATGGACAGACGGCAAGCAGACGGACAGGATGACTCCTTAACAGTAAATACCCCAAAACGTTGCTTGCAAGTTGAAAGGGGATGTCTTACAAACAGTATTCATTTTTATCATTGCATATACATGTCTTCGCCAAAAGGTTATTTCATAATCCACAATTTCTTCAAAATCAGAAAATTATGGAACACGTAGTTTTGAGTATGTCGATGAATCCTATAAAAGCCAGATTAATGGACTAGACACATAAACACGTAATTATACAACGTACTTTATGACACCAGGGTCAACAGTTCAAGTGAATCAATACCAATACACAGTAGATTTGGTTCTATTATACATCCATCTTCAGTGTTGTACATATAAACACTTTACTACGGCTAATTAGTCACACTGCATAGACATCTATGTAGGAGAGGTGACTGATCGAACACTCGCTAGACTTGCAAATGAAAACATAAAAGAACTTGCATGTAGTGGCTCATTACCCTACCTGATATTTTTTTCGAAACCAATGTGACGTCACCCTAAGCCAAAGCCAGAATAATCAAGACATTGAACACGAGAAAAATATATCACAAGTAATTGTTGTTTTATTCAGCCCATCCCCCATTTAGCAAACCGGAAAGTATTTCCTGTTCAGTGCAATGCCATTATCTCGCATTGGTATAGAAAACAAGATATATGCAACCTTTTGGATGGCATAAATATAATTTATGTAACCATACTCCAATAACCTTCAACTAGTATAACACAAGACCTTGAAAATAATGAGTATATTCTTTAAATATGAAGGAGAAATTTTCAAAACGTTTAATGAGGTTATGTTGGAAGGACTAAGACATAACCTTGACCTTTGACAAAGAAATCCGTTAAGAATGTTTTCATATCACAGTACAGTAGTAACAAAGTTTGAAAAAGTTTTCCACAAAATCCCAACGATCACCTTGACCTCTGACCTTGAAAATCAAGTGTTCTTTTATATCATGACAAATAAGTAAATCAAGTTTGATAAATTGTTGAGAAATGCTCATGTTACTGTGACTGTACATAAAGATTATGGCCAATTCCTTCTGTAACCTTGACCTTTGAACTAGAAAATCTATAGGCTCTTTTTCTACATCATAACCTATAAGTACCAAAGTTGATGAAATTCTGGTGATAAATGCCTACCTAGAGTGTCTATCTTTCCATATAATTTTCAGAGCTTTTTTCTTAAAAGTTTTGTGACAATCTGCGCAGCTGATAATAACCGAAACCGAGAAAGCATCAACCTATCAGATCAACGGTGGAAATCTTGTCTGACAGACCATTTCAAAAAGAAAATTTGGAACTTCAAGATGCTTCTTGTAAAGTTTCATGAAATTCTGTGCTGTAGTAGTATTGAGGAGGTTATTAAGTCAAATGGCGGTCCTCTTGTTTGAAGGATTAACCCCAAAAGTGCATCGTCGGAAACCCACGGTCTATTGCACTGCGGAGAATGGGCCCTGGGTTACAGACTAAGACATCCTCTGAATCCCTGTGTAATTCTATGGAGTGGATGAAGAAGTAGAAAATGACGACGGACTAGGGACAGGCTATGCCAATAGCTTAATTTTAGCCCTTGACTCAGGCGAGCAGAAAAACTAAGATGCGCTGCTTTCAAATAAGCTAGAGTAAAGAGTATAAATTTTCCAGTAAGCTAGGATAGATATTACTGGCATCAATCTTGTTTTAAGGCAACTTCCATTCAAAGTCAACTTTCTATAAAACACTTGAAAACACCACATACACAACGATGGAATTTAATCGTTTCTCGATGTACATGTAATAACAATAATTCATTTGCTAAATAAAGTTTCAAATTATCACAGCGAAATAGCACTTCTTACACCATAGTTGGACAGTTTTGTGCAATATTGGACCGTCCCCGCTTGTCTCAATGAGGGCGACTTGTAATGAAATTGACAAATGGCGAATTCAGAGCGAAAACACACGACTGACATAAATTACATGTAAGGTGGAACGGAATAAAGCCTGTTTCAGGTGAAGATCCTTCGCTGAAACTTGAACCATTGTGCAGGGAGCTCACTCGTACAATGGTAGTTGACAGAAAAAAAACTTTCATTCTCCTTTGTTATTTCTTTTTCGCAGCGGCTTCCTGGGCGGCTTTCTTCGCGCGAACCATTTCGCAAAGTTCCTACAAAGAAAAATGATACGAATGTTACCTTTGTAATATCAAAGGGTGTATAATCTTGTTAAGACCAAACTATCAAACAAACCAGCTCTTAATGTCAATAGGAGAGCTTCACCCATGACAAAGATCCGACAGATCAATTCTCTGTGCCAAACTTACGACCATACGGGATTCACCATATATTGAATTATGTAACACCAAATATTTCCGTATCTCAAGTATCAAAGCTATAAAACATGGGTAAAAGGGTGAAAACCACTTCTGATCTTATTTGAAAGTAAGTGTAAATTGAATGTACTGAAAGGAAATATCTCTCGTCAATATTATGTCTGATGCAGAATAGAGGGTGGAGGGGTTTTTTATTATTATTAACACTTACTACTGCAATTAGTTTCACTGAATTCGGGCTTTTTAATCCAAGTACCATCAAGCATTGAAGATGCATATTAATTCAGTAGATGGTCCGGTAATGAGTTTTTCTTTCAACCCATCCTTAAAGTAAAATGAAAATGGAGTAACAGACAAATCACACCTCTCCCTTGATCCTATGATATCAATACTAACCTTTTATCTTTTCATACAATCTTTCTCTCTTCTGGAGGGGATACAATCTGATATTTTTGATCTACCATCTATCAGGGGTATTGGCTCCGTATGTTTCCAGACCCCCTCCCCCTCGATCATTAATACTTTATATCTTTTTTCATGTCCCTGGAAAGTACTAGTACATGTATACATTCCGATATCTTCTCCCATTGATATACATCTATCTGGGGTACTGGCTCCGTATGTTTCCATATTCCATCCCCTCCTCTTACCATCCTAAATACTTACTTTATATCTTTTCATACAGTCCTTTTTACTCCTGGAGGGTATACATTCTGAAATTTTCTCCCATCTTTCAGGAGTACTGGCTCCGTACGTTTTTAAAGCTTGTTCCAATAACTTTTGTTCATCCGCCGACCAAGGGGCTGGATTTGACCCCGTCTCCCTTATCAACTGTTCACCTATACCTACAAGTATAAGAGAGTCTTGTATAGTCTCTTTTATATACCAAGATGTCTGTCAATCCCCCCTTCCCGGTCTTTGTTTTAGTTATTGCAAAAAAACAGCCACATGTCACAAATATAAGAAACATAAATATGAAAATTCTATCACATGCATAAAGAGAACTCTGCTTTCAGAACTTAAGCTTATAACTAGGCCACCAGCTCTTGGTATCTTGATGAAGTACGGTACTTGTTTTAGTTGACGTTTGTACGAAATATGAAAGCTCTATCTCTAATACGGCAAAAAGAATCTATAACAAGGTCAGATTTTAAGGTCAAGATAATTTGGACCATCTTGGTAACAAAATGTCTGACTGCAATGGAAATGTGCTTCTACAGCTTCTTAACGATCGGACAGACGAACAGAGGACAAAAGTTATACCTCTTACCTCCACCCCACCCTCCCATATAAACTTGGTTGAGGGGGCATAGATAGCTATATTAGCCTATAGAAAAAGATGGTATTAAATCTTTCATTCCATCAAAATGCTTCCTATACAAAATT
Source organism: Pinctada fucata (assembly GCA_028142955.1). Taxonomy (NCBI): domain Eukaryota; kingdom Metazoa; phylum Mollusca; class Bivalvia; order Pterioida; family Pteriidae; genus Pinctada; species Pinctada fucata. Next base: position 82,165,836 of record AP027102.1, read on the forward strand.
TCATTAAAGTTTCAATACAAATGAAATACAATATATCAAAATTGAAATAAAGATTAATTCCATCACACACAAAAAGTAAAGAATGATAAGCAGATAATGGCACCCCTCAGCGATCTGATATAGCTTCAGAATTTGGTCAAATTCTTGTTCTCTCAATACAAAACCCTCCTGCTCTACATAATTTATCATAATTAATGATGAGATTGATTTACACGGTGTAATTAATTTCATACCACCAGTTCCTTTAAAATCGATCCTTCACACTACGGGCTTAAAACCTCTCTACGTGCCAAGTCTGGGTCATCCATTATAAAAGTGGAACTTGCCAATTCTGTTCATTGACAAGCTAAGAGAATACTGTTATCATATTACTCGCTTGATGGCACCTGATCTGATTATGAGTACCCGTAGTACTTTGGTATTGTTCTCAGTCAGTCGACAGAATCTAGCCCTTTATTGGACCATTTTATCCATTATATAGGTCAGATTTGATGTATTGGCCTATGCCGTGACATATGTAGCATGGACAACTTCCATACGGAGCCGGTGTCGCCAGCCATTATATAACAATGTCTCATTGGACAAACAATCAGACCGTTATGTAACAATGTCACATTGGACAAACAATCAGACCGTTATGTAACAATGTCTCATTGGACAGACAATCAGACCGCTATGTAACAATGTCTCATTGGACAGACAATCAGACCGCTATGTAACAATGTCTCATTGGACAGACAATCAGACTTCTTGCATGAACAAGGGCATTTGACACAGGGGAAAGAAAGGGGAGCAACAAGGGTAGACTAAGTCTCTTTTGATTTTCGAAAGTGGGAGAGATGCACACAAGTATGCCATAGCATTCTCTCAAGTTTGACATAGGAATTGTAATCTGGTAAAACCATATAAAATACCAAACAAAACTCCGTCCAGAAACAAATGGGAGAATTTTTCTCCTGTGGAGACTTTTTTTGCTTTCTAATGTTCCTGGAAGGTTTTGTTTTGGCCTATCACATTTTCTAACTTCTGCTTCGTTACAGGAGCCAAATATTTCGAGAATGTCGGCATTTACCCCAAAATAAATCTAAGCAACCTAATGACATACTGACCTATAATTCATTGCTCGATCAATACACATGGCTGTTTGGACATCTGTCTATATAGACTGACCTACCCATGCAACGACAGACCGACATAGCAACAAACTAAAAGTAGATCGTTCGTATACCAGAAGAGGGTGGGGAAGCAAATGTTACTTGCGTTGGTTGAAATGAATCTGCTGTACTTTTATAAAGTTACGTGTACGTTGATGAAACCTAGAAGGGTAGCGTGAACAGACAATGTCGTGCAGACATACCACGACTCGAAGCCGCCATCACAACACTTTTATGTCTAAGATCTATTCCACAACATTTTATAAAACTAGATGTTTTACATGATAGCATGGTAAATATTTAACGGAAAAGAGAGAATTGGGAAACGGTCGCACCATAAAGCAAGACTAGCAGAGCTTGGAAAGTCATGCCACGCTCTCATCCAACACGCTATCCTACCATAAAAGCGACAACGACGTCATTTGATTTGAAAAACCAGGAAAATTCATGAGGACGATCTAGGTACATATAGGTCCAAATTCTTTCCTAGAGAAAACATCAATACTTGCATTTAGGCCATAAGCTTGCTATAAATCATTTTAAAATACCTAGCTATGCTCACACAACTTAAAATTGAGTGGCTCAATCAAACAAGAAGCACCTTGCATTAAAAAGCAGTATGGCCAGTAAAAGTGATACGAAAGTATAAGTCATATATCAAGTCATGTGACTAGTAAAAGTGATACGAAAGTATAAGTCATATATCAAGTCATATGACCAGTAAAAGTGATACGAAAGTATAAGTCATATATCAAGTCATATGACCAGTAAAAGTGATACGAAAGTATAAGTCATATATCAAGTCATATGACCAGTAAAAGTGATACGAAAGTATAAGTCATATATCAAGTCATATGACCAGTAAAAGTGATACGAAAGTATAAGTCATATATCAAGTCATATGACCAGTAAAAGTGATACGAAAGTATAAGTCATATATCAAGTCATATGACCAGTAAAAGTGATACGAAAGTATAAGTCATATATCAAGTCATATGACCAGTAAAAGTGATACGAAAGTATAAGTCATATATCAAGTCATATGGCCAGTAAAAGTGATACGAAAGTACAAGTCATATACATCTATCAAGTCATATGACCAGTAAAAGTGATACGAAAGTATAAGTCATATATCAAGTCATATGGCCAGTAAAAGTGATACGAAAGTACAAGTCATATACATCTATCAAGTCATATGACCAGTAAAAGTGATACGATAGTATAAATCATATATCAAGTCATATGACCAGTAAAAGTGATACGAAAGTATAAGTCATATATCAAGCTATATGGCCAGTAAAAGTGATACGAAAGTACAAGTCATATACATCTATCAAGCCATGTGGCCAGAAAAAGTGATACGAAAGTACAAGTCATATACATCTATCAAGTCATATGACCAGTAAAAGTGATACGAAAGTACAAATCATATACATCTATCAAGTCATATGACCAGTAAAAGTGATACGAAAGTATAAATCATATATCAAGTCATATGACCAGTAAAAGTGATACGAAAATATATCAGGTCATATGACCAGTAAAAGTGATACGAAAATATAAGTTATATATCAAGTCGTATAGCAGGTAATGTGTAAAATTATAAGTTTTGAGCAAATTATCGTATATTATCGAATATCATATACATCGAAAACGGACTGGTTAATCAGACGGCAGACACAGACAGACAGAGATTTAAACGCTACATGTGGTTCTATTTCTTTTGACAATATACATGTATATCTTTTCACCTGTATATTTTTTATAACTCTTTGTCAAACAGGTTCGTAATTCAACTCGACAAAAGCACTGTTTTGCAAAAGAAATTGATTAAAAGCCATATCACTCTGAGATTTGAAATTAAAATCAATATCATACAAAGGAAAGACAAGCCGGTTTATATTGCAATCCATCCTGCCAATCTAGGTTTTAATTGAAGTGCCTTGCGTACACAACAGGACCACATGTCAAATAATGATGTAGGGTGTAGGTCTAAAAGTAGTCCTGTCTATGACCTTGTGGGGGTATATGAGATATATTATGTAACTGCCGTCAAATCAACAATGACGGGAGAAGTCAGGGCAAGTTGTTATGGACATTTTGATAATATTTTTGTAAAAAATCATTCTAACAGGATCAATTTTAATGTTCACCGAGAAAATTGAATCCTTTTGAGATCAAGAATAATTACATGTTCAATGCACAAAACAAACAGAGAATGAAATATTCAAAATCAGGTTGATGCAATCATTTATGGTAAAGACTTATTTTTCAATTCACTAAGAAATTTTCTACGACTGCGCTGCGCAAAAAAATATGACTCCACTCGAGGTCGAAGTTTGGAAGTCCGCATAAAATACTCTACTAAGGAGTGCAATCAGGTTCGTGCATTCAAGTGTGTTTTAGTTGTCAGAAGACTACTACGGTATGTTTTTGATCTTATATTGGGTATACATTTGTATCATCAAAATATCTATATGCCATCACTTACAATATTCAAACGATATGACCAAGGTGAAGTTTTAGAAAAATTTGTCAAAAGTCAAAGGTCAAGGTCACAAGGACAAAAAAATGAAAGGTCTTATAATGAAGCATCCACATGTGAAATATGAAACAATTACACATGGTTCAGAAGATATGACCCTTGTTAAACATTTTGAAAAGCAGAAAATGTTACAAGGTTAAGGTCACCAATTCAAGAGCCATGGTCTCAAATGAAAGGTCTTTGTCATTAGGAATCTACGCATGAATTAAAAAATCCCTGTCCTTCAAAGTTCAAAACATAAAGACCAGGTTAAGGTTTTTGAAAATTAGATCAATCATCAAGGTCAAAAGTCATAATCTCAAATGAAAAATCTTGTGATAAATTATCTACACATGAAATTTCATAGCCTTATCACTCATATATTTGGTCTACAGACGACGATAACAGCGAAGAAAACAACAACCCCGATGATATGACATTCGTTCTCCGTATTTTCGATCCGAAGAGCTAAAAAATCAGCTTTCAATCCGATTGACTTCTATCCTTCAGCGACCTACACCGTATTTTTTTTTTTTTTAGATGACTTGCTCATTCTCCTTTCATACAGTTTTACAATAGCTAAAGAAGATTGCTATACCCTGTCGACAGCTACATGTACTAGTATGTTTGGCTCAAAGTTAAAGGTAATTTGGTCAAGGTGAAGATATCAAATGAAAGGTCTTGTTACAATGAACATATATGTGAAATAGGAAAGATGAAACACATATTGCATTTGAAGTAATTCCTTAGCAGTATGTCAAAATTCAGGGTCAAGGTCACAAAATAAAAGGTATTTGTATCAACTGAGAGTTCTTGGCACATATGAAGTATACATGTATCTAAGCTGTATTAGTTACCGTATGACAAACATTAAAATTTTGGACAGACAAGCTGACAAACCAAAAACGTCTTTGATATGAGACTGGGAGCATAACATTTTTTTTAATTAATAAAATTTATGCCCCACTGCAGCGATTCGTCTTTTTTTCTGGGCAATCATTGAAAGGAGATGTGACCTTCACCTTTTGACCTCTGAACTTATCTTCCCTTCCTAAGAACTATCAATATTTGATTGGATATTTGAATGATTCTTGATTTCTTACTGTTTCAGCACAATATCTCTACAGAATGTGAAAGAAGTCTAGAAAATAGTTGCCAGAGTCAACTAATGCTCGACTGCATAGCATAATATCTCTCATGACAGCCAATTTATTTAAACTCCCTTTCTCAGGCAACAACATATATCACATCATAAATCACTGAAGCAGAAAAAGTAGGTCAAGGTCAGATTTCAATAGTCAAACCCAAGATCGTCCAATATGCAAGTCTGGTGCATGTAGCACTTATACTTTTCTCAATATTGGCTTTTAAAGGCAAAATCATTCCAGCGGAAAAAAGTAGGTCAAGGTCATTTTTTGAAAGTTTGATCAAAGATACATCAAATATGTAAGTTTGGTACATGTAGCACTTATACTTTGCTCAATATTGGCTTTTAAAGGCAAAATCATTCAAGCGGAAAAAATTAGGTCAAGGTCATTTTTTGAAAGTTTGATCAAAGATACATCAAATATGTAAGTTTGGTACATGTAGCAATTATACTTTGCTAAATATTGGCTTTTAAAGACTATTGCTATCTTAACATTTACCTTATCATCTCAACATTTGCCTTATCATTTGAAATAATTTAAAAGATCCCAACCCCAGGGGCTATATCCTCATCTGGATATATTAAATGATGTATAATTAAACATTTGCAACAAAAAAACCAACATAATATGAATATAGGAAAGGTAAATGTGTAATCTTAACATTTAGTTACCTTATCATCTAGTTCGGACGACGCCGACGCGGACGCCGGGGGTATTGCTATAGCTCTTTTGCACTAAAGTGCAGTCGAGCTAAAAACTACAGGGTGACAGATGGATAGACACACAGACTGACAAAATGGCGTGGAAACTATAAGTCACCTCCACCTTTCAAATGCGAGTCCTTGCTAATAAGTACAGTTACATTATGTCTGCGTAATGAAGGAACATTTGCCACTAGTAAACTTGATCTAGAAGTTAGCCTTAATGTTTCGGTCACCAATAAGATAACTCCCAACTATATTTTCTAATACTACATGTAGTATATTTTTACTGAGTGAGCTTGACATAAGTATATATGTATAACTGCATTTTACCATAATTAATATTGAAGCATTTGTACGAGGGCTGATTTATATGTTGTGAGCCTCGTATTTAAGGACCTTTGAATTTGAATTTTATCAGACATTTTGCATTATTTTTCTACATAATCCCCTTCAGTATCTATACACTTTTACCACTGGTGTTTTTAAGGGCCTCAATAACACTTTTAAAAGAGCTCCTTATCTTGACTGGTCAGAAAGCCATCCACTGAAAGTATGACGTCATCATCGGACTGAAAGTGGGAGCCAGAAATAGCTGCTTTCAGTTTTGGGAATAGATGAAAGTCTGATAGAGCAAGATCAGGTGAATGAGGTGGATGCTCAATCAAATTAAAGCCACAATCATGAATGGGAGCCATGGCAGTGACAGACATGTGAACAGGAGCATTGACCTTATTGAACAACACACCTTTAACTAGTGAGCTCTCCATCACGCTTAAGTTTAATATTTTCCTGAAACTGTGTCAGAAGTGAAGCATAGTATGTGCCATTGATTGTTTGTCCCTTTTGGAGATAATCTAACAGCAGAATACCTTCTGCATCCCAGGAGACCGAGTCTCACAACATATCAATCAGCCCTTGTATGCATATATTTTTTTATGTACAGCTTTACCAAAATTTCATATTCCTAGTACACATAAACCAATACAAAATGTTAAGAGCGATTCTCTGTAAGCAGTGAAGAGAGTCCGAAATCACTAAACAACAACTTTATCATTCATCTGGCCTCATATTCCAGGTGATACGACAATAGATGTCATCAAATTCTTAGATTGAAATATAATACATCCTATCCTTATTGTCTCAAACTGTTTAAGCAGCAAATAAAATACTTGTATCAGGTTAAAATGTAAATTCAAACTTACTTTCAAATCTTTCACTTGTAACTCCTTCCTTTGGTTTAGCTTGAACATCTGTTGATTTCACTTTTTTCTCAAAATTCTCAAAGGCATTTTTATCTGCATCATGCTTTAGTGCCAGATCTAGAAATGAAATATTATGTTGGATCAAAACTTCATCAAAATTAATTTGATTTTCCATTATTGCTTTTTGGATATCTGATAGATAGACAAGAATAGAAAATCAGAGCAAGTTTTACAACAGTAGAGAGACATACATGTACTACAATGCACAAAGATGTCACAAATATATTCTTAAAAGGATTGATCTCTCAAATATAATTTTGTGTCAGTTTTACTTAGAAGCAAAAATATGATATGATGACACATGTCTACCATCCTTACCATTTTTCTGTAAGTATATAATGACACATGTCTACAATCCTTACTATTTTTCTGTAAGTATATGATGACACATGTCTACAATCCTTACTATTTTTCTGTAAGTATATGATGACACATGTCTACCATCCTTACCATTTTTCTGTAAGTATATGATGACACATGTCTACAATCCTTACTATTTTTCTGTAAGTATATGATGACACATGTCCACAATCCTTATCATTTTTCTGTAAGTATATGATGACACATGTCTACAATCCTTACCATTTTTCTGTAAGTATATGATGACACATGTCTACAATCCTTACCATTTTTCTGTCAGTATATGATGACACATGTCTACAATCCTTACCATTTTTCTGTAAGTATATGATGACACATGTCTACAATCCTTATCATTTTTCTGTAAGTATATGATGACATATGTCTACCATCCTTACCATTTTTCTGTAAGTATATGATGACACATGTCTACAATCCTTACCATTTTTCTGTAGGTATATGATGACACATGTCTACAATCCTTACCATTTTTCTGTAAGTATATGGTGACAATGTCTACAATCCTTACCATTTTTCTGTAAGTATATGATGACACATGTCTACAATCCTTGCCATTTTTCTGTAAGTATATGATGACACATGTCTACAATCCTTACCATTTTTCTGTAAGTATATGATGACACATGTCTACCATCCTTACCATTTTTCTGTAAGTATATGATGACACATGTCTACAATCCTTACTATTTTTCTGTAAGTATATGATGACACATGTCCACAATCCTTACTATTTTTCTGTAAGTATATGATGACACATGTCTACCATCCTTACCATTTTTCTGTAAGTATATGATGACACATGTCTACAATCCTTACTATTTTTCTGTAAGTATATGATGACACATGTCCACAATCCTTATCATTTTTCTGTAAGTATATGATGACACATGTCTACAATCCTTACCATTTTTCTGTAAGTATATGATGACACATGTCTACAATCCTTACCATTTTTCTGTCAGTATATGATGACACATGTCTACAATCCTTACCATTTTTCTGTAAGTATATGATGACACATGTCTACAATCCTTGCCATTTTTCTGTAAGTATATGATGACACATGTCTTCAGTCCTTACCATTTTTCTGTAAGTATACATGTATGATGACACATGTCTACAATCCTTACCATTTTTCTGTAATTCTTTGGCTTTGGCCAGAACATCTTTTGCATTTTTGTTACTACTTGTTATATGCTGTTTTATGAAACTTGCTATTACTTCCCATCTGAAAGTAGATGAAGAACTTATTCAGTATCTCATAAACGGTATTGTTATAATGGCAAAGTACGGGAAAAATTTACTTCTTGCCTCAACATCTCTCCTTTTTAAGCAGCCTTTCTTAACTTACAAAAATACTTGATAAAGGATCTTTAACTTTCAATAAATGTAGCAGGGATTATTTTGGGCTGTGAAATTGAGAGGATCTCTCATAATATTTACAATTCTCTCTTAGAAATTCTTGATTTTGACAGATTCTTCCATAGAAACTGATAAAAAACATAAAGTTCTCTCAACAAAGGAAACTGCCAGGATAATCCCTGAATTGTAGCTGTATATCTTGTAGTCGAGGAAGTCAAAATTTGGTAAATCTACTTTGTAGTTTCTCTTCTTAAATTATGTCAAAAGACACAAGCTTTGAGTGAGATCTTGGGTATAAAAGTAATATTACATGCATTTTCAAAGGTAAATTCAAAGGCAGCATGAATTAGTACAACAGTCTTCATTATATCATGAGGTAACAATCAAAACATTTATTGTTATGAAGAGTGAATAATTGTGAATTGTTTATCAACGATACCTCTCTTTGGTTCCAGCAGGGAATACGTTGACTCCCTTTATTAACATCTGTATTTCCTTTTCACTCCAGGCTTTCCGTGAGCCACCAGAGTTATCTCCTCCTGACTGTTTCTGTAAGGCCTCTAACTGTTTCCTCTTTTCTTCCTCTATGTGTTTGTTTAGGTCATCAACCTTACACAAAATAATATCATCTTAATTCCATTATCATAACTAGTAGTATATTATTCAAGAAAATACAGTTATTCATAGAATAAGAAATTCACAAAGACACTCAAGATATAATAACATGATTGTTAAAAGAAATGGGGGGGGATTGGGGGATTAGTTAGCAGAGTGCTTAAGAAGTTGAAAATGTACGAGAGATGGACCACCAATATGGAGTATATCATAATCTAATACAAATCAAATATAAATCCTTTTATCCAGTGTTGGTAATGGTATATGATGAAAACTGTTTTGTTTGGTTGTAAAGATTACATGTACTTGAATACAAACAAGAAGTCAAACTGATATAAACACATACTGATGGATACATGTATGTGTAGATTATTTGAATATGGAGATTAACCTCCCCTTATTTTTAAAAAACAAAGACATAATGACTTATAGCGTTACCTCTGATAGAAATGCTGACTTTGATTTTTCCTTGTCCCCTGATGTAAGAACTTCATTTATTGTCTGTAACCTGTTGATGAACAAAAAGCCACAGCTAAAATCTGTCTCATCTTGTAATAAATTATCATCCTTACTATTTCCTATTGGCAATTTTACAGATGTTAAAACAACCCCAACATGCATTACATGAACGTAGAAGTTAACAATATAACTATTACAATGGTTTATACTGAATCTGATAGCTAGCCTACATTATACATGACACCTACTTGAGTAATGACATCCACTCTGCCAGTCTGTCTGTGTCAGCCATATTTTTCACTCTGTCATCTTCAGACTCAGCAAAATAATCAGACTCCTAAAGTATAAACAACATTCTAATATGACTTGATTCTTTTTCCCTATTAAGACAACAGACGCGAGCCGGGCTCTATTCTCCAATATAGGCCCTATAGCGATAAGCCACGCCTACCCATTTTCTGAAAGCAGATAAACCGGCAGGAACTGGTTTTTACAGGTCTAAGTTCGGTCATCATTAGAATTGAAATAGAAAATGACAAGCCGGGTTCTATTGTCTCATAATGCCCTCGCGTCCTCAGCCAATCACATTTATCACCTCGCCGCTGACGCGGCTCGGTCATAAATGTGATTGGCTGAGGACGCTGGGGCATTATGAGACAATAGAGCCCGGCTTGTCATTTTTCATTTCTTAAATAATATTAAAATTTAGTAGTCCCTGCCTGATTGGTAACTGACAATCAAAGAATTTATCATGAGATGAACTATAAGCAATACAAGGTCATATTTGAAAAATACATACATTTACCTGAAAATTACAATCTGACTTATACTTTGATTTCTAAAGCATTTGAAAAGTATGAAATTTAAAATATTTATGAGCATACTTAACAAATGTGTCTCAAAAAGTATGTACATGTAAGAAGCAATTCTTGTTTCACAGTTTTTGATATGTAATTTCTGAGAATACTGACTTTAATGAGATTCCTAAAAGTTTTCTTCTCCTTTTTCATAATTTTCTTCTGTGCTTCCTTTTCCTTCTTAGCAGCAGCTGCCTGTAATATACATATACATGTTAATTTTCTAATATATAGTTTTTTTTTCTTTAATAATGTAAACTTGGTATTTCCCTGGTTTGTACAAAATTTTAACCATAAAATCCTAGACTTTTGAAAGACTTGACATCATTTTTCATGGCCTCTCCTTGAAAAAACTTTGGAAATTTCTGGTTTAATGCTGCATTTTGTGCTTTTTAAAGACTCTTTTGTCTCACAAACTAGATGATATGCAAGCTTTGTGAAATGTCATCAAAATATGTGTAGACAATAGTCTTTAGCCTATATAGAGTGACTTTCTATGATCTTATCTTTAAATTCTTGATTTTTGTGACTTATTTGGTCTTTTGTTACCTTCTCATTTAGGATGGTACCTGACATAATGTAATTATGACATCGTTAAATTCTATGGGAAGAAGCATAAAATTCAGAGAAAACATACTCCTATAGGAATTTCATTATGTCATAATGTGTTTACGTCAGGTACCGTCCCATCGTGAGGTAACTCTATATATGTAAAGACAGAATGTGAACCATGATGTTATTAACATATTCCCCTACAAGACACATTTGTATACATTGTATTTGTATTTGCATTTATGGAAAAATGCTTACAGAATAAGGAAAATTTCAGTTTGGATATCATTGTCCTTGATCACAAATCTATTATTCGTCTTTAAATACCTGAGCTTTGGCTTCCTCTTCTTCTTTCTCTCTTTTCTTCCTTTCTTCTTCTTCTGCTTCCCTTTTCAGCTGTAGATTAAATAGAATAGCATATCTATGATTTTTATTCTCGTAAAATGCTGGTGAGTATGTTATGCCTCATACATGTATGTGACATACATGTCAAATGGATTCAAGATATTTACCAAAAGATATGGTTGAATGAATTTTTTTCTCTCAATTTTATCATTTTGACTTCTAATTTCATCTTTCATAATCTAAGTATATTTCATATCATATCATTTCCCTATAGTTCATATTTAGATCTACCTTTTCCTCTTCTTCGGCCTTCTGTCTTGCAGCTTCCTTTTTTGCCCTTTTCTGTGCTTCCTTTTTCTCTTTTTCTTCTTCTTTAAATCTTTGTATTCTAGGATCACAGGAATATGCATTGTCTAAAAAAAATTAGAAGAAATTTGATGAACAAAAGATCTACATGTTCATGTGTATATTCATGTAAAAATATTTACTTCAACTTCCTTACAATTTTTATCACCACATTCATCATAGAAACATACTAGTATCATTTTCCAAATTGTATATTTAAGAAATAACAAATAGCTAGCCATGGTTTATTTTCCAATAATTCCCCGAGTTGCATGATCAAATCAAATTATCACCAAGCCGCAAAGCGCAAAGTGGTTCATGCTACAAGGTTGTTATTTCTATTCTGATACAATTTAATTATGGCAGACAACAAGTAGTGTTGCTGCAGTACGAGGGTTGCCCCAGAAAAACGTAGACATTGCTCACAATTCCTTTATTTAGCGTTAAATCTACACAAGATTTTCACAGATGTAAATTTAAGTATCTGGGAAGCATAAAATGTTAATGGTGTTGAAATCTGCCTTTAATATTGAAAATTAATTAAATTATTAGAAGAGCAGTTTGACCGTACCGGAGCAGTCCGAAATTTTCCTGCATGACGAATTGACAGACAACACTAAACAAGGGCACAAGGAGTGGGGCGATATTCAGACAGTAAATTTGGCGAGAAACGTCATTGATGAAGACCGACATCGAACAGTGAAAGAAATAGAAGAGAGGGCCCATATAAATAAATTTACTGAACAGAAAATCCTGTCAAGTGTATTAAACATGTATCTTGTTTCTACTAAATGAGTGCCAAAGTCTATTATCAAATATATGAGATGAATTTATGAGTTGATTCCTTTAGGCATTTTCTTAACCGCAGTCACTGGAATCCTTGACGTTACGTATGATGCGCCGGTGGACGTCACCCTACATCTTTATTTCTTCTATAAAAGCTTTACTATTGAAGATAATTATTGATTGTTCATGTACAGAAGCCGATTTGTATGTCAAATTTATCAGTGCAAAGTTTATATAAATGCAGCCCTTTACAACTTTCTTATTGCCGATGTCTACGATTTTCTGGAACAACCCTCGTATATGCGTAGTTTTCAGAAAATGACAGATCTTCAGAAAATCAATTTCAGAGTTTGTGTGTGAGTAGCCATGGCTTATCTGACCATGAATGTGTTGGAATACACCACAGATGAGCTCTATAGCACATATAAGGAGAAAATCTCAAGTCATATTATCATTCTTAAAACCTTTTATGGAATAAGCCTTTTGTTTTACACTCACCAACAAGAGATCTTATCCTAGTCATTTCTTCCTTCTTTCTTTTCTGTCTGGCTGCTTTATTTTGTTTTTCTATCCATCTTCTTTCCTCACGACTGAAACAGACAAAGATGCTGGGCTAGATTCCTCTAAAATGCATTTGTTTCAATCCTTTGTTAAGGAGGATGCCATATGCATAGGCATACACATATTTAGGAATAACCTTTTTTTAAAAAATAAAATCATCTTAAATTGCATAATTACTGTGATACATACAAATGTACAATGTATATAAAATGTGTTCTGGCAAAACAATTTATTATCTCATTTCTTGGTAAAGACTTAGACTTACTTTTCCCCTTTCTCTTTTTCTTCTTCATCCAAATATGAAAATTCTCTCCATGAGTCAAACTCATACCTGATCAAATAGAAGGATAATTTGTTAGACTTGTCTTGAAATTACAATATTTTACTTACTACAATGAAAGAATCTGCATTAAATTGCCATTTCCAAACCTTTTCTTGAAATCAATAACATCTTCTGGTCACAGTTACATAAATTTTGGTTTTCATGTACATGTACAATAATGAATATACATTTACATTTCAAATGAAAGTTTGCATGTACAAAATGTAATATGAATTTACGTACAAACATAGGGTAATCAAAGATTACATAGCTCGCCTATACAGGTTTTTGTCAGAACCCAGGTAAAAGTTTTTGAAAAAGTAGGTCAAAGTCCAAGGTCAAGGTCACTAGGTCAAAGGTCATGGTCTCAAATGAAAGGTCTTGTCACAAGGTATCTACATGTGAAATATCAAAGCAAGAGATATAGCCCAGGTTAAAGTTGTGTCTACGGACGACGACGACAACAACACCGAGGGTATGGCATTAGCTCTCCGGACTTTTTCGTCCCCGCGAGATAAAAAGGATAATGTATATCCAGCATCAAACTGATTTCATCTGGCTTTATCTATTTCAATGACTGGTATTTGTGTTAAAGTCTGCGTTTGGTTTAGTCAATCTCACTTTTCTACACGTATCTATATATATATGTACTTACCAAAATGAGTAGAATTTATTAACTTCTTCTATGGATGTACTATCTGTTCCTAGAGATGGTACTCTCTTTTTCTTAGACCACCTACAACAACAATTGACATTACTTGTGTAAACAAAAATCAAATAAAATATGAATCAAGTTCTTCTAGAGATGACTTAGTGTTGACAAAACTGGAGGAAACAATGATAACGTATGTTTGAATAACATTGACCTTGGGATAACCTTGATATTAGAGAGGTTAAGAAACCGTTACGTGAACAGGTACTGTAGACGCAATAACTGTGTATGACGTCATTATTTATTGCATACGGGAAATCGCTACAAGTTGTCAATAACGTGTAAATCGCGAACTACACGTACGTACAAACGTGTAGACATTTATGTTTAAATAGCAGATGTATGTCATGAATACTTGTACCAAGAATATTTTATAAGTTTTAATTCAACATTTTATCTATTTATTAGTCTCGTATATGTTTGGATATCTATATTTTACGCCATCGCTAAGGGCACCAGCCACCAGTACACATACACCTACTTGTCAATTTTCTAAATCTCTGCTATTTTTTACGTGTAGATGTACTTGTAGTTTACACGTACGCATACCCGTACACGTTAGCCTTCTAAACCTCTCTATTATCTTAAAAATAAGACCGACTTTTTCATGCAAGGTCCGTACATGACTCCTTTTTAATTAAGTAACATGTCAAAGTCTCATCAAATGTTTGATAGACAGATAAACATAGAACAAAGTGACTTCATAATCACCACTGCAGCAGTTTCTTTACTCATTGACAAATAATATTAATAATAATTTTTTTATTCTTTAAAATTCTTAAACTCTTGTAAGTGCAATTCAAATGAAAAGTATTTAAGATAAACTCCACTGTACATCTATGGTATCTCTACAATCTATAATGTTACCTAGAAGTTCAAAGGTGCAATTATTACCTTGCATTTCTGTCAAAAGCCGATGTAAATATGGTGTAGAAGTTTGATTTGGTTATATCACTTGTTGAGGGAATGTCTTCATCAAACAGTGGATCTACGCTATCATATGACATACGCTTTACTGGATTTCCTAAGATTTCATGTGCTGAAAAAGATGTATTTAATAGCAATTCTCTGTAAGCATTTAAACAATTTCGGCACGCATGGTCTCCGATTTTCATGAAATTTCACACATAAGTAGGGACCAATGAAAAATGGAAAATTTGACAAAAAAATTAATTCTAGGTCATCTGGTTACCATGGCAACGGCCTTTAAAGTTGAAAAATTGGCAAAATTGAGCTAATTTGAAGCTCTATAATTTGGTCTATATGTGACATCAATGGAAGATTTTTTATGCATCCTAAAGATTAGGACATAAAATTTTAAATAAGCTCACTAGTAGTGTCTGATATTGTAAAAAAGGCTGGTTACTATGACAACATAATTAGCTAATTTTGATATATTGATTTCAAAATGCTGTTTGTATTTTCCAATTTTTCTTCTCTCTTGATGGGTATATAATAAGGAAATAGGATTTATTTTATAAAATGAGCAAATTCAAGATAAACCCACTTGTTGCTATGTACATGAGTTACCTTGGCAACGGTAACTATGGTCTTTAATATTACTTATTTTGCAACTTCAGAGTCATTTTTAAAAATTTTGCATCATGATGAACAGATAAAAATTGTTGGAAAATATCCAACACAAAGAGCTCTTTCAAAAACCGTGAAAAAGCTATGGGGAACATATGTTACCATGGCAACCATTTTTTATTATTTTCATAAAACAGTAATTATTAATCCCAGGAAGTTCAAATTTAATAACAATAAAGATCAAGTAAGCTTCTATCAAAATATAATCAAAAAGTTTCAAATAATTAATGGTTGCTATAGTAATTTGGCCATACATTACAAAAATAAGCATTTTTTGTTGTTTTTCAAAGTCTTTTCCTCAAAAAACGAAACAGGCTTACACAACCTTTATTACATATTAGATAAAGCAAAGTCTAAACTTTATTCTAGATTTAAAAAATTTCAGATTACTTAACTTTTGATGCCCGTATCCAAGGACTCAAAGTTGGTCTGTGTGCAATTTTACACAATCGTTCCCATAGCAACGGGCTATTTCCTGAACATTTTAAAAAAAATTTCTTTCGTGTAATGAAAGATCTACTTGAATACATTAATTAATTTTCATCACTTTGAATTAAAATTCAATGATCTAGTAAAAAAAGGACTCTAAATATTGTCCAAAATTGCTTTCATTTTTGCGATTTGAGGTCATGTTGCCATAGCAACGAACAGAAACTCCGTCCCAATGTAAATGCTTATGTTTTATTTGCATAAAAAACTCAATAATGTAAGCAATTTTTTGTTGAATTTTGAAAAAATGCCAAAAATACTATTTTGATAGGGTACATGTGTTGTTGCTATGGAAACATATAGATAAGACCATAAACCCAACATTATTATTACTTAACTTGAAAGAGCAATGATAGGGTACTGATAATTCATTAGTGTTTGTTTTAGATTATGCTGCATAAATTATGTATGTGACTTCAAAAACGCCCAAAAATGCATTTTTTCAATATTCAAAGTCCGTTTCCATGGCAACCGGATGTGATATTAAGAAAATTTTTAACAAATGTTTACTTTTGGGTCAGACCCAACCTTATGTACAAATTTTATCAAAATCTGAGACATGCCGTGCCATTCGTCCTTCATAAAAGTGCAAATGCTTACAGAGAATAGCTATTAAAAACTAACTTAGAAAATGAATCTTCAAAATTTAATAAACATGTAGTCTGTTGATAAGAGCTACATTACTTTCACATTTTTTATAATCATATACATGTATATGTCAATCCACATTTTCAAGAATACAAAAAACCTGCACTATACACAGTACTTGTATTCATTTAAGCAAAATTAAATTTAATAAAATTAAATTCTATTCATTAATGAACAATTTTTCCAATATCCAGAGCATACTATTAGAGGCATACATAACAGACATATCGCTACTCACCTCTGGTTATACAAGTAAAATAATCATCCTCCCCTTCTTTAACTGTGAGACCTCTTGATTTCCTCTTGTCTGGATGATGCTTTAATACCATGGCCTTATCTAAAAATGAAAGTCACTTGGATTGATTATTCTTTTTAGCACATGTATAGGCCATATTCAAAACAATGTAGCAACAAATCCTTGGTACATTGCTGGTATTACAGCTAACTGAAATGGAGGAGGGAGACCTCTGGATCATGGTAACTACATTGTACAACTGATTTCTGAAATCTCTACAAACTCTATCTCCTAACTTTTCTCATGGAATCTTGCAAAACTTTCAATACATGTTTTTCTAAGAACAACAGATGTGATTCTATTGCAGGGTTTTTTTTTTCCTTGTTTTGGGGCCGAATTTCAGCCCCTTCCCAATGCCAAATTTCCTCTATTTTTCCCAAAAAATCACTCTTAAATTCCCAAAGAGGAATTATGAAAAAATCACCTGAGAAAATAAGACTCAAAACCTGGATGTCGGCACAAAACGTCCTATTTCTAAGCGCATCTTTAAGTTTTTCATTCATTCCTTATTCAATTCAAGCAAATCAATGGATTAGCAGTGTTAATAAATGATACTTTAGGGTTATACTGTGGTGAGAATTTGTAAATAAAATTTTCCCAATTTCAGCAAATTGTCACAAAGTTTCCCAAATGGGACAGGCACAGGCACCTTCCCCAAAATAAAAAAAAAACCTGTATTGTTATGAAAAGAATATGTTCATAATATGTTCATAACTACTCTTACATTTCTCAGATTATTATCTTTATCTCATGATACTCCTTGTTGTAACATTATTACATGTATTTTGTGACTTACATTAAGTTCTCAGATACAAAATTGGCATTGAAGGACCTTACCATGAACTACTAAAACAATGGAACACAGTCATATTTTCAATCTGAATGAGGTACAAGTAACTAAATAACTTACTCAAAAAATTCTGTTCAATCTTTAATTTTTGAAAGGTAGGTCAAACATTTCTCAACAAGTATTAACATAACTTATTATATCTTCACTCTGTTCAATCAATACTTTGTATCCCATACTTACAAGCCTTTTTTATCTGATTCTCTGTTGCTTTGTACCTAAGTTTGCCCAGGCCTAAAACAGCATAGTGATCTTGGTTCTGAAATTACGAAATAGCATAAGATTTCCTCCTGTTAAACCAGAAACAAATTCTCTGGACTATCTTGCATTCAACCCAAAACAAATACCTTTGTCCGAGTAGCAGACATTTGTTGTGCTAGTCGGACAACAAATACCTTTGCTTGAAAAAGTAACAGTGAAGAACATCTTTTAGAAAGAAGTATCTATCAAAACAAGTATTTCAGGAACATTTGCAGCTTTAGAATGATCAAAACAGTCTCATGTAGGAAACAGTAAAGAGCAAAACATTGATTTGTCTATTGTAACGAGCATTCTGTAAAGACAGATATTATATTTCTTAAAAAAGCATTGGCATATTCATAATGGATATATTGGTCAATAGCTGTTGGATTTTTATAGGAACATACCTTCCATTCTTTTGGATCAAGTCCAAGTAGTAGAGCCTCGTTATCCTCCCCCTCTACCTCCTCCTCCTCACTCTCCTCTGAGGTTGAGCTCTGTATAGAGTGGTGTGATAGGGAATGTTTGTGACGTCTACGTGTACATAGTGCCTCATACCATCGTCCAGCTGGCTCAACTTTGATTGTGCATGGGGCTGTAAATGACAACTTAGGCTTTAAGCAAGTACATGTATGTACCATATGAACTCAGCAATTGAAACTTGGGTTCTTGAGTGTGCCAGCTTCCCAGTTTTCATTGAAAATACTGGAAACTTTGCAACTTCTTTTATTTCATGGGAGATGTTTCTGCATAAACATTTATGGCAAAATTAGTAACCTTTGGACTTGTGCATGCCAGCACGTTTCAGGTTGATACTCATTCATATACATTTTGTATAATTAAGAAACCATTTTCAATTACCTGAGTCCTATGAATGTGACCTTTGATCTTTTGATTCTTAAATCAATAGGGGTCATCTTGATTTATGGAAAACATTTCTGACAAATTTCATGATTATATGTGCAATACAGGCTCTAATATGGCCCAAACCATTTTCAATCATCAGAGTCCTATGACCTTGACCTTTGATCTTTTGACCCATAAATTGATAAGGGTCATCCTTGATTCATGAAAAAAATTTCTGGCAAGTTTCATGAACAAAGGTGCAATACAGGCTCTAATATGGTCCGGAAAACATTTTCAGTCATCAGAGTCTTATGACCTTGACCTTTGATCTTTTGACCCATAAATAAATAAGGGTCATCCTAGATTCATGAAAAACATTTCTGGCAAGTTTCATGAACGTAGGTGCAATAGAGGCTCTAATATGGCACGGAAATCATTTTCAATCATCTGAGACCTATGACCTTGACCTTTGACCTTTTGACCTCATAATCAATAGGGCCATATTAGGGGTCATCCTTAATTCATGTTAAACATTTCTGGCAAGTTTCATGATCATAGGTACAATACAGGCTCTAATATGGTCCCAAAACCATTTACAATCATCAGAGTCCTATGACCTTGACCTTTGATCTTTTGACCCATAAATTGATAAGGATCATCCTTGATGAAAAACATTTCTGGCAAGTTTCATGAACATAGGTGCAATACAGGCTCTAATATGGTCCGGAAAACATTTTCAGTCATCAGAGTCCTATGACCTTGACCTTTGATCTTTTGACCCATAAATTAATAAGGGTCATCCTAGATTCATGAAAAACATTTCTGGCATGTTTCATGAACATAGGTGCAATACAGGCTCTAATATGGCCCAGAAAACATTTCCAATCATCTGAGACCTATGACCTTGACCTTTGACCTTTTGACCTCAAAATCAATAGGGACATATTAGGGGTCATCCTTAATTCATGTTCATGGAAACCATTTTCAATAATCCTAGTACGGTGACCATGACCTTTGACCTCAAAATCAATAGGGGTCATCCTTGATTGATAGGAAACATTTCTAGCAAGTTTCATTATCATACATGTAGGTGTAATACAGGCTCCTGTATGGTCCGGAAACCGTTTTCAATAATCAGAGTCCTGTGACCATGACCTTGACCTTTGAACCCCAAAATCAATAGGGGTCACCCTTGACCCATGGTGAGTAAGTGTATGAAGTTTCATTACACTAGCATGTGTCATACTTGACTTATAGTCCGGAAACCAATTGTTGATGCCCTCCCGCCCAACTGCCCAGACGTCCGCCCGTCTCAATGACTCTCATATCAAATCTAAAAACATGAAAATGCCAATTCGATATTTATTAAAAGTAAAATGATTTTGAGCGAGTTAGATATTCTCTTTCTTATCTCCTAAAAACGGCAATTACTGACAAAGACAGCAAGGTCATGCGTTATGTTGAATAATAAGACAGATAAAAAATCAAAATTTAATGAAATCTGATACAGCTTATTTCTATTTCCCATATACTGTTGTAACTATATGACTATTGCGAAGTGTTTGTATTACATGTAGATAACATATACATGTACTTTTTTGTGCAGACGGAAAGGTCAAAGGTCATAAATACTATTGCGAAATGAAACCAGAAGTCTCTGACAAGACTGTAGCTCTCCTGGTTGTTTTTTTTTTAAACATCAATTTCCTTTCTTTCAATAAGCGTGGCGGTAAAGCTCAATAGCGTGACAGCCTTGCCTCGATAACACCACGTGGGGAGTCTCAAACCTGATAAATTCAAACGTGGGGAGTCTCAAACCTGATAAATTCAAACGGGTGAGTACAGACGAAAATCCTCTGGCCTGGCGGCACTTTTACTCGCCACTGGCAAACAGGCGAGTGGGAATTACAAGCCCTGAATATATTGCAACATATCTACACGAGTCTGGGAAAAAATTTTGCTTTGTTTATTAGGAAAGCTAATGGGTAGATCTACTATTAAGAAATGTATCTAAAATATGTTAACATATTTTGGCCTTTTCGTCCTTAATTATCTCTACTTTAGTTTAGGCCAGTTTCGTCCACTGCCGGGTCGCGAGTTTCGAGTTTCCTCTGATAATTCCGCATGATTCACTATAGCTTACGTTGACGTGAAAATTATGAACTAATGTAGTCTCCTTACCAGATATTACACCGTCAACGCAGCTTTTATCTGATTCTTCAGCAGGAGGAAGGACTAACATTTTTTTCACATGTGCAGTTCGTTTTTGCGATCGTTCGGTTCGTTAATGGTTTCTACAATTATACCTTATGTTACTGTACCCAAGTATGTCCATAATTATGAAAGTGATTCCAAATACACATCGTATATAAACATTATCATCCATGCTAAAAGTACACACGGATGAATTTATGCCAAATATGGAAAACATGCCATCAGATTTAGTAAATCGTTTAATTTCAATAAATTGACAATCGTTTTTCTGTTACGTAGAATGACAACCAAAACACTGTGAAGACCACAGGGGTGAGGTATCATCGCTTGGTCACAAACCCTTTCCTCAATACAAACTTTTCTTCTATATGTCCATATTAAAAACCCAGGGGTTTCATTCTGCTCCTTGGACAAGGGCGGATTTAGGGGGGTGGGGTGGGGTGGGGGGGGGGGGGTTCGGGACCCCCCCCCCCCCGTTTCCGGTTTGGTTTTTTTTTTTTTGGTAACATTAGCACCCAAAAAAAAAACCCTGCAAACGTAGTAAAAAATTGCTTAATGTCCACCAGAACTCACCATTTGAATCAAACTTTACAAAAATTTTTCTGATCGTATATCGTTTGAACTTTCGATACCGTACGTATCAATATTGGAGTTTATGGAAAGTAATTGTAATGTACGTCGCATAGGGGGTTTTCTGTTTATTTTATGCTCGAAAAATGGTCCTCATTCCAAGTAGTTACTGTATCTTTTATCTCAATTATAAATTTTACCGGAAATTAACAAAGACTATAATGTAAACATGTTCAAATAATTTGCAAACATGAAGTACATGCGTCAAACAATCAATGTTAATGGTACGGGGATCGAAACCTACACGTGTCTGTCCTCAAATTTAAGGGTATTTTTTTTTTTTTTTTTTTTTTGGTCATCTAATAATTTTGTTTAAAAAATACTTCAAAATAATCGGGGAAATGGGCAAATATTTAACATTGGATTATAGCTTTTCGATTGAAGTTCTAGCATAGCAGGTACTTGTCTCACAGAATTTTTAAAAATCAAAAACATTTTAGCACTGTTTCACAAACTATATCTTCTATTAAGACGACGGAAAGGGTGAATCACTCACTTACTTCGTCCATAGATCATGAAAATAATGTATGTACTAATTAAAAGTAAAAATAAAAAAAACCAAAACACAATGATACTAGATTTTTTTTACTCCACATCACACCAATATTCTAAGTACATGTATCAGCAAGGAAGGGGCACAGCCAGGCGTATGTTTGTACGCCTAAACGTCCACATTGTTTTCAGAAAAACAAATTGAGAGAGTGCCTCCCTCAGTTAAGCGGCCAAAGAGAAGGGAGAGGAGGGGACATATGAAATGGTATTTAAAGCAAACCACTGTTCAGAAATAGCTCAAAGACACTCCAGAAACCTTCGATTTGAATTGCATTTTTTCAAAATTTTCTCATGTTTCATTCGAACTCGATACAACGATCGCCAACAAAGTGCGAGCGGTCGATTGGAAAGAACTTTTATATAAGTATACATATAGGGAATTTCATGTTTACATCTAAAGTTTTCTTCATCCTAGATTCGGTTCATCATCTGCTGACGCCGAATCATATGCTTTTTAGCTCATATACACCCCGGAAGCAAGCCATTTGCTTCATTTAACAAAAATTTCTCGGGGAAGCCCCCGAACCCAATTCAGTTGGAGGGATTACATTTCCATACTCGTCCCCTCTTGACCCTTCGGATATCGCAAGTCATCCCCCGTAATAAATGTACCCGTGGACAGTTGAGAATCTGGGTCAAACCCTTCTTTAGACGTCCACATCGAAAACACCCTGGCTACGCCCCTGCAAGCATTAAAGTGCAAATAATCTTTAATAAAAAGATCGAGATAAACCCAGACTCGCCCTATGTCACATATAAATTGAATGAAAAATTAGTCTGGATATTGGAGAAGAAAAGAGAAACTATGCTCCAGATTGCACCATTTTATTCCATTTTTTTTTCAAAAATTTTCCGGGGGAGGCCCCCCGGACCCCCACCTACAGGAGGGGTCAACCCCCTCCCGTACCCTCCCCCGATCGGCACTTCGTGCCTCGAATCGACCCAAAGGGTCGACACAAAACCCCCCCTCTTCCCACTCAGGATCCGCGCCTGTTGGACCCCTCACGCCAACATCTGAGCCAATGTGAGACATATTAAGGTGCGTCATTGGTCACGATTTGGGACTATTCTTGCGCATCTCCTGTTTTTAGCACTCATTGAGCTTGATTTTTATGGATATTTCAATTTATTATGGCCAATGTATCACTTCTTACTCTTTTTAAGACTTTAATTCATTAGACACATTAAAGCGACCAAGTTTGAAAATTTGACCTAAAATGAATGAAGTATGCGTAAGAAAATGCTTCGCGGTAATTTCTGTAAAAAATAACGTTCAGGTACTTTTTTAACTGTTCGGATTTCTTTTACGTCAGTAATTACCCGTGAAATTTGTTCTACGTATTGAATATTACTGATATAAGCTTTTTTATAAGGTATGGCTGATGAATAACGAAAAATTATAAATTGTTTAAATTCCACCCAAAATAAGGCAAATTTTCAGCTCTGACACTTTTCAAGAAAACCACAAAATGACACTATTTGTGAGCGTCTGTTCTCTCTTATTTGAACACGGACATATACTTTTTCTTCAATATTTTGAAAAGTCTTCCCTAGGAGCACATGTTACTGTGTGTTTGGAAAAATCGTTGAAATTCGGTATCTCTGAAATTTTGACCTTGACTTGGATGATTTTCGTTATTTTTGTGTAAAATCTAGAACATTTTTAATAATCGGTGAAGTTCGTACCTAAAGTAATACTTTATCAAATTCTACTTTTATACAAAGTTT
Organism: Pinctada fucata; assembly: GCA_028142955.1. NCBI lineage: Eukaryota > Metazoa > Mollusca > Bivalvia > Pterioida > Pteriidae > Pinctada > Pinctada fucata. The sequence goes on from AP027102.1 coordinate 82,190,004, forward strand.
TCTAACCTGTTTTATTGTATAATAACAAAGAAAAGTATAATAAAAATCAAATGAGTGCATTTCAACACTTTTTGTATTTTCTTTACAAATGTGCTATTTTTAGCAACAAATTTCCGGCATTTTTTACCCAGTTTTCAAATAAGCAAAAATCTTGATTTCCATCACGGACCTATTAATTTTCCTTCATAAAATGATTAAGTCACATGAATACTATATTTTCATATGGTTATCATAAAATCGTTGAAATTCCTTCATTCAGAAATGACATGCCCTAATATGAGTTGTGTAACTTGTTTGTTAAATGTTGTAAAATAAATAAAGTTTTTATTGATTTAAGAAAATTCCATCTTCAATACAGGTGTATTCGTTGAAAAATTAACATTACAGGAAAGTGGATGTCACTTCATTGAAAATGGACGATTTTTGAAAGAAAAATTGGAAAACATAAGGTTTTGTAATATTAAATCCAAAATTCAATTTTTCTCATTTAATCATGAAATCATCTCTGGACATTTTTGATAATTTTGTTACAGTTTTTGACAAAGATTCATCCAAAGGATTCCTAATAATTTTAAACTATCAACTACAGTCAATTGGGTCGAAATTGCAATTCTTGAGTGACAGTGTCATCTTTTATTCCAGTATCCAAAACACAATTAATCTCATCTTTAGCATAGTAACTGCAATACATTTATGGATATTTCGGAAATTAAATCAAAATTAATTTCCCATAGCTTTTCGAGAACTGGGATGACACTTTTAACATTATGATGTCATCAAGAAATTCACGAAAACGTTGATTAATGCATATTTCAATGTCTCGTAGAAAATTTTCCTGTGGATAGAATCAAATGTAAGTTTGTGTATAGTCAAGGACGAACAAGAAAAATATAATGTAAGAAATTTTGAGAAAAATTGAATTTGGCGTCCAAGTGTTCAATACCTCCTTAAATACCCAAAAATTTCCTTTGTACAGAATAATGGTGATTTTTCTAAAAATAAAGTCAGAATTACCCAACTAATTTGAAGAAATATTTTCTTTTCTTTCATGTTTTTTTTTTTTATAATTTCAGTCTTCCTTTCCAATTTTTTTTATATCGCACAATTATCTGATAGTGTGTTTTCATACCTGACGGGAGGGTACCTAGACCTCCTTTCAGGAAAAGTTCCGGGCGTTAAACAAAATAGATCTACTTTTAAATTACTACATCTATGGCCTAATGCTTTAGATCGGTATTGATGAAACGAAAATGTTAGCCTACCACATGTCTCAAAAAAAAAAGGGAATAAAAAGTCATCAAAAAATCATTATTCATCACCTCTGCCTGTTTCCTACGTGTGTCTGATTGTCGTTGGGGAAAAAGAACGAGTACGTACATTATTATGTCATATTCTTCCTTTCAACCATCTTCTTATAATATTTTTGTCCATTGCAGGACCCAGCTTAGCCTTAAATAAGAAGGATACAGATTAGGTACATACTTATGTAAAGTAATAGATTTTCAAAATATGGCGACGCCGCGACGTCCTATCCGCGGAAATTTGAAATTGTCAACTACCCCAAGAAAGTATCAGCCCTATACAAAGGTTTTATGTTATTTTTATTCATATGATTCTATTTGTGAGGTTATTATTTGCACACCACATTTTCAGATAACAGACAGGCCAGCTCATGCGCTCAGGCAGCTGGTTGTTTCACACACACTATGCCGTAGATATCGGCCCGTAGATATCACTGGTAAATACCATATCTATACAAGGTATCTGACAAATTTTCTAGTTTTTTAAAGGGTGAGTACTGGTCGAGCAGATAATTCCAAACGATTTTTGAGGTTTTTCGTCTAACTTAGCTTCTACACGTCCAATCACCATGGAACTTGGTACAAATAATGCTTCACCCTTTATACAAATGCCTATATAAGAATAATTTTGAAAATCACCCTATAAATGCTAATTTGAGGGTATTTTAATACCCCCCTTAAACGGCCATTTTATGCAAGTTACTGAAGGTATTTCCGAACAATTTGCATTTGAGTCTCTCCTGGGGTCAATTACTGATCAAATGTTTCAAAACTTTACTGGTCGGGTACATATTATCGCCGGGCACATATTATCGCCACTTCATTTATATCTCCGCACATTGTTGATGTAGATATCTAATTTTTTCATCATAATTACATCTTTGAAACATGAAATGGTATACAAAATTTCAATTAATTTTATAACCTGCAAATACTAAATTGTATGATAGAAAATCCGTAAATCTGAATGTAATAAGTAAAAAGGATAAAATAATACTGGTCGGGCACATATTATCGCCACTTTTTTCAACATTTTTTGCTCTAAAATCTTTATTACGTAATGAAATGCAATGAAATTTTCACAGAAGGAAGAAGAACCTTTGATACACATTTCATGTGATTTTCATGAAAATCTGATCATCTGTTCTTGTTTATCGGTGATTTGTGTACGTTAGGATTTAACTAATTTTCAAAGAAGGAAGGGTACATATTATCGCCACCTCTATCTGTTCTTACTGAAAATCTTACACTTTTTCAATAAAATTGATATTATTTGTATCTTTGAACTTTCTTCTTTTCGACTGTGAAAAATTCATACAAAAAATTAAAAAACCAAAGAGTTATAGGAAGATGAAGTGACCTACCCTTTCCCCGGAGGGGCGGGGAAAATACATTCAGATTTACCGACTTTCTATCATAAAATTCAGTATTTGCAGGTTATGAAATTATTTGAAATTTTGTATACCATTTCATGTTTCAAAGTTGTACATGTAATTATGGTGAAAAAATTAAATTTCTACATCAACAATTTGCGGAGATATAAATGAAGTGGCGATAATAAGTGCCCGGTGATAATATGTACCTGACCAGTAAAGAATTCTATGTCAACATATATCTAAAAAATTTTACACAATTTATTTCTAAAGCAACTTTCTGAACCATGATGCAGTACGTTTATTTCTTACTTGTGTAACAGGACTCAGCTTGACTCTGAGCGCCTGTCTTCAGGTTCGTAGGATTTCTACTTCTCCAGCCACGTGACGACAAAACAGATGAAATGAAACGATGAAGATTACTACATTTTACATACTTTATTACAATACAAACAATTACGACATATAAAACAGTGAAAATCCCACCCCAGCCCATCCTTAGATGCCAAACGTTCCCCTAACATCGAAAAGTAAAGTAGCGAGTCGAGAAATGACCCATAGTAGGAAGGGAGAGGAGAATGATCCGTGCAGTGTTCAACTACAAATGGACAACCTGGCGAGATCGAACACGCCTTTTTATTACCAAAAATAACCACGTGATATATCTAAATTCAGTACAGTGAAGGCATTTAAAATTCTATCGAGAGATATATACGATATGTTAAATATCAACCCAGGTGAAGTATACAGGTAAATAATTACGAGGGGAATATTTTCTTATGAAATCATAGTCAAACATAATGTGTTCCTGTTACACTTATTTCCAATGATTTGGTATTCTAACACATGAAATTTATACACTTTTGCGTGAATATCCTGCTCTGGGCCCCTCTCAATGAAGGTTTTCATCTATCAGTTGACAAGAATAGATTTTTGGAAAATAGATGACTCCGAAGCTAGGTCAAGATATGTTCTAAAAGTTAAAACAATGACGTCACTTTCCCCTGCTCCCAAACAGATGAAAGTTACAAACAGCAGGAGAAACAAACGCTAAAAATATACTAGAATATGTTATTTTGAAATTTCCTTTCGCATGGCGGGTTATTTTTCTGAATATCTAGACGTCTGTATCACCAAAATTGTGAAAAAGTAACTCCAAGTAACCGAACTAGCGAATCGTTTGGAAATATCTTCAGTTCGGAAATATCTGCTCGACCAGTAGGACCCCTTGGAATTTGCCAAAAAATCTTTTTTTAAGGAGGAGGGTTAGGATCCCCTTAGAGTTTGCCTGAAATCCTTGTTATTCAGGTTTTACCTATCAAGAATGCACCCTGAAAAAAATTGGGCCCCTAAATAATGATAATAAAAATAAAGTAAATTCTATTTTCTAGGGGCTTGGCTGGCCCCTAGATCCTACAGCCAATTTTACTCCCTGTAAAATATTGTATTACAGTGTGTTTTCTGACTTTTCTTTACAAAAAGCTTAAAACAAAATTACTTATACAATCAGGGTTCTCATTTAGTTTGGAAGTACATGTAGGAGGTGAATCAAGGAAAAGTAGGAGGCGATCAAAGGATGCAAGCGCCGAAGGCGCAAGACCTCTAGGGGGGTCAGGGGGGGGGGGGCATGCTCCCCCTTAAAATTTTTGAAATTTAGAAGGCAATTGAGGGCATTTCCTGCCACTTAGACTCTATGAAATACCATAAAATCAAGTATATATTTTTAAAATTTACAAGGCAATGGAGGGCATTTCCAGCCATCTAGGCATTAAAAAAATACTATAGATTTTTTTCCTTCAATAGTACTTTTATAACAAGTGTTGCAAGCTTTGTGAACAATTTTCATCACTAGCATTCTCATGATTTATAGTAGTATAAGGGAAATGTTTGGAATTTCCTAGTGTACATGGATGTATCAATAGACTCAATATTACAATGAATTGTTGATATTGTTCGTATAATTACTAGTTCGTTGTTTACATACAGAAAATAGACAGAGGTAGAAAATTATACGAACTTGCATATGATGTTTACACGTGAAAGAGCGGCCGTTGATTGTCCATGACACGTGGAGGCGCATGGTCAATAACTATACAATTTTCATATTTCAAAAAAATCTTATTTACAAAGGTGAAAAGTCGAGATCTAATCATCCTATTGTGCTTCTTTAAGATATGTTGCCGTAAAATGACCTGTCACGCCGCGTTGAAATCAATGTTTTCTCACTGTAGTTTAATACGGAAATATTTATCTTGTAAAGTGACAGTTTTTTCAAGGACAATGTAATTTCCTTTAGTACACGTTCAATTTTCATACTTAAAGAAATTGACATTGAAATATGACATTTTATTTACGGAAAGTACTAAGTAGGCGGCGATTTTACCCAAAGTAGGAGGCGAGAAATCACCAGTCGCCAGCTCTTAATGAGAACCCTGTATAATAACTGTCTTTTGGAATGTGATTATACTGTGATAACCTACAATGGATCCAGGAATTGTGAGAATAATAGAATCTAGCACAACTTTGAGTTCCGGATAGAAAAATATCAGTCGAGGGTGGGATTGATCAAGTCCCAACGGAGGCGTTAGCCGAAGATGGGACGTCTATCATCCCACCCTCAACTGATATTTTTCTATCTGGAACTTATATGTGGTACTTGATTATTTTTCTTGCACATTGAAACCTTCAAAGTCCTCTTGTTTATGCATCAGAATGACTGAACGTCATAAATGTATGTGCATGTGAAATAAAGTACATTGGTTTGTCTGTGACATTATAAAGGAACAATCAACAGTGCCGGATCAGGGGTGCCGGATCGATTTCTCCAGCACTGCTGAAAAGGGGAATCAGCCTATCCAATGTGCGAGAATCACAATTCCAGGATCCATTGTAGGTTATCACAGAATAATCACATTCCAATAAGACAGTTATTACAATTTACATTTACTCACATTCAAATCTTGCCTCTTATACTCCTATAATCACAATGTCAATTCTAATTTCTATTATCATGATTATATACATATGAATGTACATTGCTTCCAATCGCCATAAAAATAGAGTATCAATTCCAGTATGATTGAAATTATGCCCATGATAAAATTAATACCATGCATATTGTTGATGATTTACTTCTAAACATTCATACCGGTACTCTTATTTATTAACAGCAAATAAGGAAAGAAGTACACCGGGTTTATGACAGGATATATGCGTGTATCTATGGACAATGCATAGGAGATACCCTTGGGTTGTTAACAGAATCATTGACAAAAGAAGAGGCCAAAAAGGTACAACTTTATGAAATCACTTCTCTGTATTTGTTTAAATACATTGTAAATTTGTATCTTTTTTCCGCTTTTTCATAAAACAGAATAACATCCACTTTGAAATCATATCTTTCTACACACTTTTATGACCTTTTAACTTGCATATGCTTTTCAAGGAATAGGAATATAGGTATAAGTCGGTCAATTAGAGCAGACTTCTAAAATGACCACACTCATGACACATAAATCCCATTTAGAAAAGTGTAGATTGAAACAGTTTCAATACATTTTCATGTATTTGTTTCTACGGTATGTAGAGGTACAAGGAAGTCCATCACAGCTTGGAGATAGCACACAAGAAGCTTGTGCCTGATGTCCACAGGAGGAAGTGGTCAGCAGGGGACTGGACAGACGAAACTGACCAGATGATTCTCATTCTACAGTCTATACTTAGACATAAAGGAGAGGTACTGTATGCTCTGTTTAGGTAAAAGGGACAAAAACAAATATTTTAAAGAAAATTAACTGATCATCTTTCAATTGAATGAAAGGCAGAACATAAATGACCATTGTATATCTACATGTATATGTATTTAAATATAGAAATTGTCCATTGAATACCAAGATATTTGGTGTTAAGTTTTGCACACGATAAAGGCTAAAGGGCCAAAATGTGTATTTGAGTGTTTTATTGGTCTTTATGTTGTTTCACATGTATGTTTCTTGCAAGAGATTTTTCTTCTGATGTGTTATAACATCATAATGATGAAGTCCACCAGCAGGCGGAATGTTGGAATATAGAGATCCCTCAATTATTCTTCATAACATCAATTTACACAATAGAAAGATAATTTGTCATAGGCATTTATAATGATGACTTTGTTCAACATAAGGTGAATCCTGTAGACTTTGCCAAACATCTGATGGACTGGACAGAGAATGGATTCCCAGAGTTAGGTGACGAGTGCGGATACGGAGCCTCAACACAAATCAAATCAGTTGTATCACATCATCAGTTCTCTGAAAAACCTTGTAAGGTAGGAATAAATTAAACTGTATGTTTACTTATATCAGCGGGCTTCATATAGCTCTCTTAAAGACTGCGCAAATTCAAGACTACACTAAAATATCATTTATATCTGATAGACTATAATGGCAAATAAGTCAAGTGCAATAATTCATTATTACCCTAATATGTCAAATCACCTATTTTTCCCTGCTTCCGCTAAAATTTTGTTGTGCTGAAATAACCAAATGTACGGTATACATGTACGTGGACAATGTAAACTTTATCAAAGGTTTGCCCTTGACATTGAAATTTGTTCACTTCATGACTGATTCTTTTCCTAGACCTGATATACATATACATGTACATGTATCAGGTATGTATATCAGGTAATGATATGTATATTTATAGTAAAAGATCATTTATAAAACACAGACATCTTTTAATTCATTTTAATGAAAAAGCAAGATTTATTATTACCTTCATTTATCTGTCTTCAAATTAGATTCTGATTATTTTTAAAAAACGCTAAGATAGCTAGACTTAGCTTTCATTTATGAGGTATTTTGTCTTTTAGGCTGCAGAAATAGTATGGAGGGATTCCAGTAGTAAGCTAGCTGATAATTCTGCAGTGGCTAGAACATCTGTGATTGGTGTACATCATTATAATGCATTGGGAAAAGTCATCAAAAATGCTATAGACATCTGTGTGACCACCCATGCTGACCCAAGGTAAAGTTACGTACTTATGCGAATGTTAACAATCTAGTCAGGCTATCTAAAAATAATTGTTCAGTAATTGTAGATGTTCTCAAAAAGGACAAAATGAAGGTTTTATTCAGCTCATTTAAATTTCAAAGCCCTCTTTTTCTAAAATGCATGTTTACTCCTCATCCATTAACATCATCCATCAGAAAATTAATTTTATTTATTTATTTATTTTTTTTTTTTTTGCCTATATTCATGTAAATTCATTCACGAAAATGAAAAGAAAAATTGTTTGACACATTCATCTGCTTCCCTATTATGTATGTTCCAATAAATACACAAGTATTATACCTGTGTTGACTTGTTGATATTCCACTATAGGTGTCAGGCATCATGTGTTGCTGTATCAACTGCTGTGTCACTAATGCTCCAAAGGAACCTACGTCATCTCAAAAAAAATGAACATTATGATGTAGAGGCTTTAGTAGAGGAATGTTACACTTACGCCTCCAGACTCCTACCTACATATGCTGAGGTAAGCCTCTCAGTTTTTACATCTGATAGCTCCCCCCCCCCCCCCCCCAAAAAAAAAAAAGCTTTGACATAGAAACTTTGTAAAAGCTTCTGAAGGAAAAAAGATGATGCATATGTTGTAAAAGAAGATAATCTTGCTTTCTCTATACATGGCTGGGTTTAAAATGGATGGTTATTTATACAAGTACATGTGATGTGCTACCATCCTCTTAGAAGCAATCATTGTTACTTACCTATTAATCCCCGTTTGTGTGGGTACTATACTCTCATAGTATTTACCTTTCAAAAGCAACACTATGAGAGAACAGTACCCACACAAATGGGCATTAATAGGTTTTGTACATCACATGGCCTTGATAGCAATTTTAAAAGGACAGACTTAGCAATCCACACTATGCACTAAATATTCACTATTGATGCTCTTCAAGGAAGTGGCGACACCTATAACGCATCTCTCCAAGCGACGTAACTCTGTGAAGCTAAAAGCAATAGTGCCCGGTAGCTGGGCACTATTCGCTCATAGTCCCTGCATGCTTAACCAATGGAATTCCAAGGATTTATCATGTGATGCACTAATGCACAATAATTATAATCAAAATATCGTGGGAGACAAAAACTTAAGAAAAGATGTAAGTCTTCAACTTTGATACGTGTATAGGTTTTCTTACATTTGGTGATATTATATTAGTTACTTGATCAATATAGTATGTACATGTACAAGTATATACATTTTACAGGTGAAAAAATTGAAGTATTTACATATACATTTTACAGGTGAAAGAATTGAAGTATTACATATACATTTTACAGGTGAAAGAATTGAAGTATTACATATACAAAAATGTACATTTTACAGGTGAAAGAATTGAAGTATTACAGATACATTTTACAGGTGAAAGAATTGAAGTATTTACATATACATTTTACAGGTGAAAGAATTGAAGTATTACATATACATTTTACAGGTAAAATAATTGAAGTATTACATATACATTTTACAGGTGAAAGAATTGAAGTATTACATATACATTTTACAGGTGAAAGAATTGAAGTATTACATGTATCCTAACTCCCTGAAAGATTTACACTTGGATGAGCCGGGCAGGAGTAACTTTACATACAAAGCCCTGGGAGCAGGGTTTTGGGCACTCAGACAGAAAAACTTCAGACAAGCCATACAGGATATTGTGTTAGAGGTAAATTTTAACTATTTGATGATTGTCACTCTCTTGATGATACATGTATAGGTTTCATATCTATCCAAACTTCTACACATATTTTTCTGTGACTGTTATGCTTTTCTGATGTCATTTGCTTAAATTGAAGGGAACATGAAATTTGATACACCTTTCTAGTAATTATCTATGATATTCAAAAATTCATGAATTGGAAACATGCAGGAAGGAGCTTCAGGTTGCTTATTTTTGACAGATGTTTGTAGCCTTCTATGAGGTAAGCTGGTTGGACAGAGTATGTAGCTGACTCAACCATTTTGATTCTAAATGAAACGGATGGTAATTGTGCTGTGGCAGAACCAGTGTACACTGCAAGGCCCCCCCCCCCCCCCCTCCCCATCAGTGAATCTATATGACATTTTATCTTAAAAGGCCAAGATATTGATACTACATGTACTGTCAGCGCGGCTCACCTCAGAAACTGGATAAACAATAGATCTTGCTTAGTCATAAATTTTGGAAGAAGTTATACGATAGTAGGTGCACACAATCAAACTTTATAGAAAAAAACAAGTTTTAGATGGGCCATTTCCCATGTTAATTTTTCCTGTGACGTATGATGTTGTTCATAGGCTCAGTGTTTAACTCGACGACGTCACACTAAAATTTAATTGTGAAAACAGGGATTTTTCAAGTCCGTTTTTGGGTCCGATTATCGGACCCATTCCAAACGCCAAAATGGCCTGTATTTTCCCAATTTTTGATTGAAATTTCCCAATTTGAACCTTTTTTTTTTTTTTTAAAGTGTTCTCCAATAAAGAGCAAAATAATGTCAACTGAAATACCTAACTGAAGCACAATCTAAAGAATAGATGGCTTTACTTGTACTTTGCAGAGATTAATATACAATTTGATCTTAATGGGTCCTCTGGACGCAATGAAACTTGGCCAATGGGTCCCCAGCCAAAACAATGGGTCCCAGCAGAAATTAATGTGTCCCAATTTCTACAAACCTCCTTTTTCTCAAGGCGTTTTACGTTCGCGAATACATGTGAGCTGACCTGCTCGCGGCATTTTATGTTCTTGAGATCGTCATAATATGTTCCACAAAAAACGTCTAACTCTTAAAATTGATTGTTTGTTAGCGATACTTCGTACAAACGTTATCCAAACAAACCAATTCTATACGGTTTGCAAAGATGGTACAATGATGGTGTGAATTAAACGATTTCAATAGATTGATTCATAATGTCATGTAAAGTTTACAGTGGAGGAATTTTTCATAAATATATATATCTGTATCCGAATGATATGAATAAGTTACCGGTAGACTCGTGTCGGACTGCATATACCTTCTAATTAAAAAAAAAAGATGCTCCGCAATGATTTCTCATACGATACCACAGATCTGTTAGGTTTAATAGAGCTGTCAAAATATAAACGACAGACACTTACACATTACACAGCTAAATGAATACTGTTAATAAACTTTCCCGACTTTGAATGTTTTTAAAATATATGTAAACATGAACTAAAATGGACGCATTATACGACAGTGAACAATGCGCACTGTGGGACGCAGCGAGCGGAAACCAATGGGTCCTGGGCGATTTTTATGCGTCAGAGACGCAGGACGCGGAGGTAGATTAATCCCTGACTTTGTTTCTTTTATTGAAGACACTTTGAATAAGAAGGAGTTATATATCAGTGTAATGATTTATTCCATTGAGAATCAATTAAACTGTAGGAATTCGAAAATTCCCAATTTCATTGAAATGCCGTGATTTTTCCCAATTTTAACGGACCCTGGACCCAAAGTAAAATACCCTGAAAAATCCCTTGAAAACGCCATGTCCAAAAAAATTTTTGTCTGTATAGTTTGATTGCAATAACCTATGACCATATTTCATATACCAAAATTTACTACTAAGTGAGATTTATTGAATGGTATCAATTTTATTTCTATTTTTTAATGACAAAGTAGTCAAATTTGTGTTTATCCAGTATCTGAGGTGAGCCGCATGGACAGTAACTGTGCAGTGGCAGGTGCCCTTCGTAGATATAGAGCATACAGCAGATTTCCAATCCAAACCTTTATGACATTTTATATTTACAGGGTGATAATGCTGATGCTAACTGTGCAGTGGCAGGTGCCCTTTGTAGATATAGAGCATACAGCAGATTTCCAATCCAAACCTTTGTAACATTTTATATTTACAGGGTGGTGATGCTGATGCTAACTGTGCAGTGTCAGGTGCCCTTTGTAGATATAGAGCATACAGCAGATTTCCAATCTGAACCTTTATGACATTTTATGTTTACAGGGTGGTGATGCTGATGCTAACTGTGCAGTGGCAGGTGACCTTTGTAGATATACATGTAGAGCATACAGCAGAGTTCCAATCTGAACCTTTATGACATTTTATATTTACAGGTTGATATGCTGATGCTAACTGTGCAGTGTCAGGTGCCCTTTGTAGATATAGAGCATACAGCAGATTTCCAATCCAAACCTTTATGACATTTTATATTTACAGGGTGGTGATGCTGATGCTAACTGTGCAGTTGCAGTGTAGATATAGAGCATACAGCAGATTTCCAATCTGAACCTTTATGACATTTTATATTTACAGGGTGGTGATGCTGATGCTAACTGTGCAGTGTCAGGTGCCCTTTGTAGATATAGAGCATATGCAGATTTCCAATCCAAACCTTTATGACATTTTATATTTACAGGGTGGTGATGCTGATGCTAACTGTGCAGTGGCAGGTGCCCTTTGTAGATATAGAGCATACAGCAGATTTCCAATCCAAACCTTTATGACATTTTATATTTACAGGGTGGTGATGCTGATGCTAACTGTGCAGTGGCAGGTGCCCTTTGTAGATATAGAGCATACAGCAGATTTCCAATCTGAACCTTTATGACATTTTATATTACAGGGTGGTGATGCTGATGCTAACTGTGCAGTGTCAGGTGCCCTTTGTAGATATAGAGCATATGCAGATTTCCAATCTGAACCTTTATGACATTTTATATTTACAGGGTGGTGATGCTGATGCTTACTGTGCAGTGGCAGGTGCCCTTTGTAGATATAGAGCATACAGCAGACTTCCAATCTGAACCTTTATGACATTTTATATTTACAGGGTGGTGATGCTGATGCTAACTGTGCAGTGGCAGGTGCCCTTTGTAGATATAGAGCATACAGCAGATTTCCAATCTGAACCTTTATGACATTTTATATTACAGGGTGGTGATGCTGATGCTAACTGTGCAGTGTCAGGTGCCCTTTGTAGATATAGAGCATATGCAGATTTCCAATCTGAACCTTTATGACATTTTATATTTACAGGGTGGTGATGATGATGCTTACTGTGCAGTGGCAGGTGCCCTTTGTAGATATAGAGCATACAGCAGACTTCCAATCTGAACCTTTATGACATTTTATATTTACAGGGTGGTGATGCTGATGCTAACTGTGCAGTGGCAGGTGCCCTTCTTGGATGTAAGCTTGGAGTTGAGAGTATACCAAGGACTTGGATAGAACCTCTCTTACATAGATTTTGGTTGGATAACCTCATGGACAGGTACATTAGTATAATTTGTTCTTGATTGACACTCAAAGTGTTGCTATTTGGTTAACAAATGTACATGTAAATACATTTTCAAAATTTAAAAAAATGTACATATTTATTGTCGTAAACTGCCCTAGAATTGCTAACGTAAGTTATCATGGTAATATTATAAACGCTTTTTCTAGAATAATGAATGTTTATTTTTACTTGGTTCATATCATTTGACTTAAAATTTGCATTAAATTCTTTAGGTACTTTGATTTATTAGAGGGAAGGCACACACAAAAGGAGACAACATTATGATGTACCCAAAAGCCTATGTTATTATGTACGTGATATTCAGCATTATGTGATACCACTTAAAGTGTATAGATATTAATGGAAAAAAGAATCTCTCACTGATCATTTGATGAGGATGGAGAGACACAAACCTCTCAGGACGAGAAAAGGAGTCTTTACCCAGCCTTTGAAAGGCGAGGCTTAAAATTCCTTATTAGAGGGTTCGGCTTCTTAGATTTTATTTCAGGACACCAATGCTTTTTTAGCTCACCTGAGCCATAGGCTCAAGTGAGCTATTGTCATAGTGTTGCGTCCGTCGTCGTCGTAAACTTTTCACATTTTAAACTTCTTCTCCAGAACAGCTGAAGGGATTTTGATGAAACTTGGTAGGTATGAAGTACTCATGGTCCCCTACAAGTGTTGTTGTTTTTCGTCCGGATCTGTCAACAGGTGGCGCCACCACAGCCAAAAGTAGGTCATGGGAGGTACCCTCCTTTGACAAACTTCTTCTTCAGAACCGAAGCATGTATCGACAAACCGAAAGCATCAGGATGATCTAGAGAGATGTCTTAAGAAGTGTTGTTATTTTTGGTTCCACTTCGAAGTCAAATTTTTGACGTGTTTTTGACGTCTTTTCGGACTTTGTCAGAAATGCACATTTTTGCACTATTTCTTTAAATAACTCAATAAGTTTATGATTTTACACACTCATGTACTACATATTTATCATATTTAACTTACTTAATGCTTTGATATGTATTTTATGCTTAAAATTTATTTTTTTGATTTTTTATGAATTTTTTTCTTATGTAAAAAGGAAGGGAAGGGGTTGATTTTCATACATTTTCTGCTTCTTTTCTATAACCACTCTTCAGATTGTCATGACAATTTGTAGGTATGAGGTACTCATGCATGGTACCCTACAAGTGAAAGAATTTTGTCAAGATATCCACTTTTGGATTTTTAAGGAATATTTTTTAAGATTGTACATAGGTATAATGTATGATTTCCATGCCCAATGGACCCATGGGGAGTAGCTTCAAACCCCGGCGGGACCCCAACAATTTTTTTTTTCCCTTTTTCAGTTTTTTTTCTCTTTCTATTTTTATATTTATCGCTAGAAATGAAACTGTGAAAGAATTTTGTCAAAATATCAACTTTTAGATTTTTAATGATTTTTTAAATAAGACAAACTATAGCTAGTTTGGCTTTGTGTACTTATTTTCATACTTCGAATTAACTTGGCCACATACGCTATCAAATATACTCTGAATTCATTTTTAAGATGTTGACTTTTTGTGTCGCCTGCGAAGCACAGCGACACTTAGGGATCACTTTGTCCGTTGTTCGTCTGTCCGTCCATCCGTCCCTCCGTCTGTCTGTCACACTTGGGTGTCACACCCCATAACTTTTGATTGGTAAGTGATAGGGCTTTGATATTTCACATGTGTATTCCCTGTGACAAGACCTTTATACACATATCATAATTTTTGACCTTGTGACCTTGACCTAGATATTTGACCTACTTTTCTAAAAATCTAATATTGGCTATATCTCTTGATTGATTAGTGATAGGACTTTGATATTTCACATGTGTATTCCTTGTGATTAGACCTTTCTACACATATAATGTTTGACCTTGTGACCTTGATCTAGATATTTGACCTACTTTTCTAAAAATCTAATATTGGCTATATCTCTTGATTGGCAAGTGATAGGGCTTTGATATTTCACATGTGTAATCTTTGTGACAAGACCTTTCTACGCAAACCATATTTTTTTACCTCGTGACCTTGACCTAGATATTTGACCTACTTTTCAAAAAATCTAAGATTGGCTATATCTTTTGATTGGTTAGTGATAGGGCTTTGATATTTCACATGTGTATTTCTTGTGACAAGCCCTTTTTTCACATACTATATTTTTTAACCTTATGACCTTGACCTAGATATTTGACCTTCTTTAAAACAAAAACCAAGATTGGCTATATCTATTGATTGGCAAGTGATAGGGCTTTGATATTTCTCTTGTGTATTCCTTTTGACAATACCTTTCTACACATACCATAATTTTGACCTCATGACCTTGACCTAGATATTTGACCTACTTTTCAAAAAAATTAAGATTTGCTATATCTTTTGATTGGTAAGTGATAGAGCTTTGATATTTCATATGTGTATTCCTTCTTGTGACAAGGCCTTTCTACACATATCATAACTTTTGACCTCATGACCAAGACCTAGATATTTGACCTACTTTTCAAAAAATCTTAGATTGGCTATTTCTTTTGATTGCTGAGTGATAGGCTTTGATATTTCACATGTGCATTCCATGTGACAAGACCTTTCTTCACATACCATCATTTTTAGCTCACCTCGACGAAGTTGACTGAGCTTATGCTATAACCCCACGTGTCCGCGTCCGCGTCCGGTTAAGAAGTTTGGGGTAGCTCAGTATCTGACAAAGTACTAATGCTACAGTAACCAAACTGGCACAAGTGATTCATCTTTGGATGCTGAGGTGAACCCATGCATCGTATGCAGCATCTGACCTACATTTTCCGCTTGAGTGACTTGGTTAAGAAGTTTGGGGTAGCTCAGTATCTGACAAAGTACTGATGCTACAGTAACCAAACTTGCACAAGTGATTCATTTTTGGATGCTGAGGTAAACCCATGCATCGGATGCAGCATCTGACCTACATTTTCCGCTTGAGTGACTTGGTTAAGAAGTTTGGGGTAGCTCAGTATCTGACAAAGTACTGATGCTACAGTAACCAAACTTGCACAAGTGATTCATCTTTGGATGCTGAGGTGAACCCATGCATTGGATGCAGCATCTGACCTACATTTTCAGGGCTCGCGCTGGGCTTCGCAAATGTCGCATTTTGCGACAAAAATTTGAAATTTGCGACAGAAAATCACGATTTGCGACAAAGGGAATTTTCTAAAAATGAGTTTTCAAGTACCAACAAACACGCGAATTCGGCATTGACAGATCGATACTAAGTAATCCAAAGTGCAGTTAAAGCGTTCAGGTGTAACGTAGGTAAGCGGGTGACCGTAAAAGGTGTGAAATACACTGGTAATTAGGTAGCCCCAGCAGCACGAGAGCCACTGCTAATTAGATAATTGGATTAAGAAGATTAGTACTCCTAATTTTGAAAATGTATTTTAACTTTGTTACAGGGGACGGCAAACTTTATATCTTTCGATGTCACTGAAAAGTTTAGATCATCACGAGTATGTCATAATTATTTTATTTTTCAATTCTTTGTTTCTCCCCCGAAAGAAGTACCACTTATTATATAATTTAGATTTTAAAATTGGGAAACGTAACTTAGAAATGACCGATTACGTATCGGAAAACAAAATAGCAAAATTGACGCCGTTCGTTTTTAAAACGTCTGCAATTTCTGACGATAAAACTAACAAAAATAAGCCTTCAATAGAATATACATCTAAATCGAGGTTTTGAGATATTTGTATTCAGGATAAAAGCATACGAGCTCGACGTCGTGGACCCACAATAGCACCCCTCTACTTTCTTTTAATTTTGCGTCATAGGCGTCGATCTTATGTGAAACAAAGAATTGAACAAGAAAAAATTACTTTATTTCTAGACCATTGTGATTACTAAAACATATTCATCTAGTAAAGTTAAATGTACGTTCAGACCTTTTATTTTTTATTTTTTATTTTATTTTTTTTTTTTGGAGGGGGGGGGGGGGTTCCGCTACACCGACCTTATTTAATCAGGTCAACATTTTTTTTCACACCATGCAAAGATTATTTAAGGGGACCGTTTTCAAGCTACATTGAATAAATGATCAAGAGCATATATCTAGAGGGTGTTAGGAGCCACCTTCAAGTTGGAAATTTCCAAAAATGCTATTTTTTTCCCCGTTTTTATGTCTTATGTTTTTCACAGTCAAATACTTGGACCCCCTCCCCTCCCCATCCCAGGAAAAATTCAAGGTCTGTCCATCTTTCTTTGGCTACAATAGCCAATTCCAGGCTGTCCTTGCTATCAAGGAGTTCAAGTCATGGGGAGGGGGGGGGTCAGTACTATAGCTTGGTCTAAAAGCAAAGCTGCAGTTCTTTCAGCCTACACAATGTTTGCAGCTACCAACTGCCTTGTCAATACAGTAATCCATAAACTGCAAATTGATGATGATAAGCTTGCATAGAAGGCCCTCCACTGGATATCTTTTAATTAGATGAGAGGGCTTCTATGAAGAATTCTGTGACTTTTTGAGTTGGTCTAATTGAACTCATCTTTTACTCAGTACTGTCATTGAATTCAATCTTACTGAATATTTTGCATTTACTATGTTATCATAGAAATAGTGTTGATACTAGTCTCTGGCTTTGTTGGATCTAATACAATATGACTTTGTATGTTCTATGTAAATTAAACACATAGATCAACACATACACTATCTTTATTATTGAGAAAAATCAAAGTTTTTTCAGCAACTTTATCGTCGCAAATATTGTGCATCAGCACAATTTTGTGTCATCGCGCAAACTTGCGACACAAAATTTTGAGCCAGTGTGAGCCCTGATTTTCCGCTTGAGTGATTTGGATAAGAAGTTTGGGGTAGCTCAGTATCTGACAAAGTACTAATGCTACAGTAACCAAACTTGCACAAGTGATTCATCTTTGGATGCCGAGATGGACCCATGCATCGGATGCAGCATCTGACCTACTTTTTCCATTTGAGTGATTTCGCTTTTAAAAGCCAATATTGAGCAGAGTATAAATGCTACATGTACCAAACTTGCATATTGGATGTATCTTTGATCAAACTTTCATAAAATGACCTTGACCTACTTTTTCCGCTTGAGTGATTTTGCCTTTAAAAGCCAATATTGAGCAAAGTATAAGTGCTAGATGTTCCAAACTTGCATATTAGATGTATCTTTGATCAAACTTTCATAAAATGACCTTGACCTACTTTTTCTGCTTGAGTGATTTTGCCTTTAAAAGCCAATATTGAGCAAAGTATAAGTGATACATGTACCAAACTTGCATATTGGATGTATCTTTGATCAATCTTTCATAAAATGACCTTGACCTACTTTTTCCGCTTGAGTGATTTTGCTCTATAAAGCCAATATTGAGCAAAGTATAACTGCTACATGTACCAAACTTGCATATTGGATGTATCTTTGATCAAACTTTCATAAAATGACCTTGACCTACTTTTTCTGCTTGAGTGGTTTTGCCTTTAAAAGCCAATATACATGTACTAAGAAATATGTTTGAATTGAATTTTGCTGTCACGAGGTGAGCTTCGTAATCTGTGATTACCTATGTTTACCTCGTGCACTTGCCCTATATATTTGACCTACTTTTCAACAAATCTATGATTTGCTATATCTTTTGAGTGGTAAGTGATAGGGCTTTGATATTTCACATTTGTATTCCTTATGAAAAGACCTTTCTAAACATTCCATAATTTTTAACCTAGTGACCTTGCCCTTGATATTTGACCTAATTTCAATAAAAAAAAAATCCGCTACGCAGGCGACACAAGCATTCCTTGGATTGCTTTTTTTTCATACATGCATATTTCAGAACAATTTCCCTATTTAATGATTATTTTCTCTGTCTTATTTCTGTATCTATGGTAAACATAGTCGCCATATATCTTGTGTTACAGATTTGATTGGTTCAATACCTCCTTGCCCCTTTAGTAGGGGTAACTACTGGAAATAAAAAGGTGCACACTAAAAATTTTGACTGACTTGAAATGCCCGGAAGTCTGTAAAATTGGTCTTTTTTGATTGCGAATCTTTGGCACGCATAAAAATGTAAAGAAAAAAAGGGGGGGGGGTCATGCATGTCCTTTTTTCGCAAATTTCACTTTTTTTACAGGAACTCTGCGTCCTCATCGAAAATGTTCCGAATTTTGCATATTTTCAAACCTATCTGTAGATTGCATAAAAGACAAGATCAAGTTCGAAGTTAAATTTATCATGACTATTGATTCAATATGCTAAAAATACATTTCCAAGCGCCGCATTTCAGCATATTTACCGAAAATAATTTGTCCAAGTGGCTTCACTGGGTCATGAGGTTTGATACACCGTACACTGCTGTTTGGAAAATAAATTGGCTCAATTTCTGCACAACTCACTTGAATTAATATTGTCCGCTAACAACTTGTCTGTGTTAATTGGATTAACACAATTTTGACTGTACGTTACATGTATTAAGATGAAATCAATACTATTCAAAAGCTCTCATTCATAGATTTCTGTATAATTTAATATGAATAAAGGCAAAACCGAAAAGTCTTTGTTTTTTATGCTTCCGGAATCAAAGATACGGGGGCATATAGTTTTTGGCCTGTCCGTCTGTCTGTTTGTCCGAAAAACTTTACATTGGGCATAACTTTTGAATGGAAGGTGATAGAGCTTTCATATTTCACATGTGTATTCCTTGTGACAATACCTTTCCATTGATACCAAAATTTTTTACCTCGTGACCTTGACCTTTGACCTACTTTTCAAAAACTTTAACATTGGGCATAACTTTTGAATGGTTAGTGATAGGGCTTTCATATTGTACATGTGTATTCTTTGTGACAAGATCTTTCCATTGATACCAACATTACTCTGACCCTGACCTCTCACATACTTAACAGAAAATGGTGTTTATACCAACAAAGATGCCACCGCGGGGCATTCGTGTTTCACAAACACAGGCTTTATTATTTTCTGGCATACTAGCTATTAATAATGAAAGGTTTGGTGTTCAATTTTAAATAAACTTATTTTATGAAATCATTTCATTGTTTTATTCTGTTTCTGTTGCACATTAATGTGGAATTTTACAAAATGATTTTATTTTTGATGTTGCATAATCAAACTATACTAGCTGGGCATATGACTTTGGATCGCATAATCCATCTTTTCAAATCAGTAAAAAAGTTGTTGTTTTGAAATGTGACTATTTTCTCTTGTTTGTACTTTTAAATGTTGTCTGAAAAAAAAAACTTGTCTGCATCCGGCAAAAATCTTGTTAGAAAGGTTGTGGGCTAAAATCCTGGTACTGGCACTATCAGTATTCAATGTCAGTATGTCAATTAGAGCGTGCATGGGTATCAGGTGAGCGTTGTGCCCCCTGGGGCTCTTGTTTTCCAAGGAAAAGGTTTTTTTTTCAAGATAAGCAAGCCTCTCGACTCACTCACTCATGCCTTGAATCACCAACCTCTGTATAGTTTTTTATGTGCTACTTTAGAGTTCATACATTCCATGTTGTATGTTCTAGTATTGATTAATCATACCATTTGGCAACTTTAGTGCATTTTATGTTAATTGATAAATAAAAAACCTAAAATATTAATAATTTCATAAAATCAATCAATGGTATGATTTCAAAATATTTCATGTTGTACGTATGTAGCGTATTGTTAAGTTTACAGAATGTTTAATTAATATTGACTTTTGTTTTATATACTCACTATTTGTAGATACCCTACTTGTTAATTCAAAAAAAAGAATATGTTTTTACAGACCTTAAAATGGCCTGTCAAAACCAGAATGAGTTGTATTTTTTGATGGGTATGATGTAGATTTATGTTTAGAAGTATACTGTCAGGTTGAGATATTTGATTTTTGTTCTGCTTTTAGTCATTCATTTTATACTTGCATGAATCTCTTAATGAATGCAAGTTTTGTTTATCTTTTATTGATCTTTGACCATTTCATGTATCACCAATTTCTATTACATGTAGGTCCTCATTGCTTTGAACATTTCTTGCATTGAAAATATCAATTAGTTGAGAAGCTTGTTTTATATGCGAGTCATTTGTGCTGTGTTCTACCAAAAAAAAGACATTATTGGCCAGTTTTAATCACTTCAATGCACATGTTGTATCAAGAGAACACTTGACCGTTTTAAAAAATCTTTGTTTTTGTTGTTTTTTTAGGGGTTTGTTTGTCTTGGTTTGGGTATTTTTATTTTTGTTTATATATTTTTTTAAATAATCCTTTTACAAGGTGATGTGGTACCTGTACTATGACTGTCCAGCTGCTCATGATGAAAAAACCAAATCTTTTAATTTCAATATCAGGGGTCAAAGGTCAAGGTTACAGGAGAAAAGCTTTTGAACACTACAGAAATCAAAGATTACTTTAGGTATTCATCATATTTTTGCTTGCAAGTTGCTCTTGATTATAGGATGATCTCTATTGATTTCCAGTTCTAGTGCGTTAGTGAAATGACATCCAAAGTAATTTATTGTGCTCTCCTTACAGGTTAAGTTGCTTATTTCAGATTGACCCTTTCTGATATATGTTTGCAGCCCATAACAGTAAATGATTATATATTGCAATCATCTTCTTTTCAGGCTCTACTTACTCATTGTTTACACAGATTGCAAATATAAAATCAACAGTTGCAAAGATAATATTAGATATTCATATTGTCAAGGTCAAGTATCAGAGGTCAAGGTCTTTAGTGGTGTGATAGAAAAAAAAAGTATTTCTCATTTCATGGTGAAGGGATTGTGAAACAGGATATTCTTTATAATTTCCATGTTAAGGAATGTTGACTATCTTAAATACATGTATAACACATTTATGAACAAATAAATTTTCGGATTATTAATATAAGCCAAAGTTATCAAATACTAGTACCTGTACAATATATGCAAGGACATAAAACATATCATGTGATTTGTGATACTTATACTTTACATGGACTATACATTTATATTTGATAATGATTTGACCTTATACAAAGAGAAGTTTATTGTTTTGTACGTCTTTGTATGTTGTTAGAGGATATTTTATGCGGACATGCTATATGGCTTTTTGTTAATTTTTGTTGCTCAATAAATGGTATACATGGAAACCTTCATTCTTTTTGTCTTTTACAATTTTCAAATGTTCTTTGATCAGTTTTGGAAATTTTTTATTTTCTGTCATCATCAGTTGGATCCTCTAGCCTACATTTCATGGATTCTGCTCGGCAATCTGCTAATAGAGATGATTCCTGTGTTCTAGCGCCTAGCCAAACTTCTGTTCAAGAGTTCAAGGTTATCTTAAACTTTGGTTTATTTTGATTTTCTGATGTAAAGTATTTTTGGTCAAGTTGCAAAACTTTGATCTTGATTTGATGTGAGCTGGGAGGCAGAGAGAAGGTAGAAAAAGTTTTCAATTTTTCGTCATTTTAATTTATAATAATTAAGGTAAATTTACATATATGTACATAGAAATTGACTGGTCTATGGAAATAATTCCTTCTTGACCATGTTCTCAGATTTGTAAGGAATGTACATATCATCGCTTTGTTCGTCATTTTGGTACGTTGAGGTTAGCTTGCCACTTTCGCCGAGTCCTAGTGTCAGATAGTGTGTAGATAATGCTGGAGTCCACGCAGGGATGACAGACACGGCGTATGATGACGGGAGTCCGGTACCGTAGTTATACGCCGACGTCAGCGGTAAATAGGGATACGTGTATGAGGGGAACATCAACGGTTGAGAGTAAAGTCCTAAGTAATGATTTGCTGCAATGTTATGATCTTGCGAATAGGTAATCGGCTTAGAGTCATTAAGTCTATATCTGTCTTCTCTGCATTCTTCTCTGGTATTTGCAAATGTTCTTTGATCAGTTTTGGAAATTTTTAATTTTCTGTTATCATCAGTTGGATCTTCTAGCCTTCGTTTCACGGATTCTGCTCGGCATTTTTCGTCGTTATCGATCGTGTCCCCCAGAATATCACGAATACTGAAGGAAGTGGGTGATTTCTTTGTTTCCGTGGTAGGACTTACAGATTCAGGCGACGAGATAGATGTATCTTCTAAAGACGACCTCCTGTTTGGTCTTGAAGATTCCATTCTGACTATCCTATTGATGGAGCTTATACTTGGTACGTTATCGATGTTACACACACGGTCTAACAGCAGTTTTTCTCTTATTTCCCAAGCGAAGATTGTTGGATTTTCTTCCTTATATCTATGGATAGTCTCAACTACTGATGGAATGGCCACGGTGGGTTTGGATCCTCCTTGGCTCTTGGCTTTAATGGAACCAGTGAGCTTGTATCGTCGGAGGAGCTTTGAAACGCAGCCATGTGACACCCGTAATTGGCGGGAAATCTCTGCTGCTTTGAGTCCTTGGTTAGATAGAATTATGATCCTTTGACGCATAAAATCTGGCAGAGCCTTTCCATTTATGTATGTGCCACCCATTTGGTTTACTCCCGTCGGACCTGTAATGAAATTTGTTATTTTTTAATAGAAACAGAAAATATACATTTCATCGTGCATGTGCTGAAAAACACTTAATGAATTTGTGCCTGTTCTCCGCTTTCTGTTCGTCTGTCTGTCCGTCTATCACATCCGGATCCCCTCGCCCTTTATTTGTAACGGCATAAAAAGACTCGGATGCCAATGGTGGAAGATTTTACATCAAATCAATGTAAAAGTAAAAAGGCACTTTTTCAACATTCAAAATTCTTCAACTTGAGTGAGTAATGTTGTGAGTAACATATTTGTCAGTTACGATCCAGCGTTGGAATTTGTATTTCATGATAGATTATAACAAAACTGATTGATAGATCAATGGGAACTATTTTTTAAATGGCGCCGTCTGACGTCCGATTCTTTTTTCGAAGGAAAAGGTCGAGGCTGATCCGAATGCGTCTATCAGTAACCAAAAATCCACCCTTTGGCATAACTTGAATACTAAGAAATTTGGCATGTCCAAGAACAAATTTTGTTATCTTTGCCATGAAATTTGACCCACCGTTGTTGTTAACAACAAAAAAGCCGTGGACCACATTCATTTGAATTTGTAAAAATGTAGACATTAAAAAATTTAATCTATTGAATGTTTTACATATTAAGTAAGAATACCTTCAAATGAAAACTGCGCATCCATTTTCCTCAGATTTGGAGTTGAATGTATTTGTCAAGTTTTATTCGTTATACTTCAGATGGATACCGATATTGTGTCGTCTTTATTTCTCTTTGATTATTATCTTGCAAAGAAGACATCAGTCGATGATTTTGCATCTACTGTTCGTCCTTTTATATCTTCTATCCACGTGACGTAAGTAAGGACCAATCATATTACGGCTCGTGCCATCAACACTTTCAGCGCCAAAGGTTTCAAAATGACGTGTGTACAACGGATAATTAGCTGCTAAATTGACCTTGCGGTGCGTACACCCGTGACTGCACGCTGCAGCGATAATTACGTTATTTTAATTTTAAATTAACATGCACTTAGTGTTTAATTAGCAGTTATATGCAGACAATAATTATTAAAAATACCCAGAAGCATTTTTGTGTTGCAAGAGAATCGAGATCATTTTGACATGTAAAAAAACACTGAAGAAATACAGAATAGTAAATTTTAAGAAGTTCGATTCTATTACATTTTGTTACGAAATTGTTGATGTTTACAATATTCTCTCTAATTATACCGGTTAAAATGACCCCCTCCCATCCCCTCCAATTAGAGTCGACATCAAACAACTTCTACATATGCACGTAATCCACTAGTTTAGGTATGTTGTGAACATATATTGCAAAAGACCTCGGAAATGAGGAAAACTGGTCTTGCAAATAATGACTTCGGGTTACCTGTAAAAATTGCACTGCCAAATGAATATTGAAAACGTCCTATTTATATTGATAACCTGACAAGATAGCATCAAACGTTGCTCATAAACATGACGAAACATAGTAAGGTATCAGTTTTATTTTTTTTTTTACAAAAATCTTCATGGTATGTAAAGGCTAAATGCGTTTTTTTTTTCTTTTTTTTTTATTTCCAAGTTGAGTCGCACAGACAGTATGTATATATAAATCAGATGTCTTTGAATTTGTATTTGAAATGAATAAAGCAATACGTACATGAACATACATTAATATTTTCAAATTACAGATGAAATTTCCAATAACATGCCCCTGATGAGCATAATTGTTATTTTTGGAAAACATTTTGTCCAGAGATGTATGGTTAGATTCATGATGAAAAAAAATGTCATTTACATTTTTAGATTGGTCTCTGTTTATACAATTGTAGATACTGTGATGATCTAGAATAAGAAAATGATCGGTTGACCTTGAAAATGACCTTGACCTTGAAAATGATATTGAGGGGCATTCCGATGCTAAGTTCTGTTGAGATATTTGCGAAACAACATATGAATCACAAATCCTAGCTTTTAGAAGGATGTGTTTAAGACGAAACATGCCAAATAGAGAATAAGTATGGATGAATCTCAAAGAAACAGTGCAAAAAAAAAAGAAAAAAGAAAAACTCAAATTAGACAGTTTCGCATTGTTCATAACTGCATAACCATAAGAGACAATAAGAAACGTACAATGATCAAGTGTAAGTTTTCACATAAATCTAGATTAATCCACAGGCGGAATGCGTATGCGCTTCTAAAATGTTTTTAGATATTTATATTTATATATGTACAAGGCAATCAATTTCATGGCCTGATATATTTTAATTTCATATAAATGCATGGAAACAAATACATTTTGAACGATGTGTGTAGGATTTCTAAAATCTTAATCTTTCGAGATAGATACAAAATGATTTCAACGCATTATGTCGATAGAGCATCTTTCAGTCAATTATATCACAGTACAGCTAATTTGGTATGAAATTCGATTAATAAGAACCGAATTGGTCAATTTGCACTTAAAAATCGTTTCATTTTGAATTATCACATTTTACTGCTATCGGGTACTGCACGCACGTTCCATCTACATCTAATTAGTCAATTTTAATTTGAATTGGATTCAATTATGTTAATTTACTGCACACGCTACAATGACGACATTGCACGTGAAGATAATTTTCAGCCTCGGGAAAATTAGGTGACATGCATCCAATTAATGCAGCAAATTAAGAAAGGACTGATTTCATTGGTCAACAGAATCATCGACATACCCGCAATGATATATAAAATGAACGAAGCCAATTTTCAATCACATCAATTCATTTGCTCAAAGAAATACAAATATCAAAAGTATCAATCATTCGATGAACTGAAAATGGCATCTTTCATTCTGCCTAACCTCTATGGAAGTCACGTACACTTCCCACATAATTTTATGACGTCAGTTCCGTTTACCAGTACGCCAACAGAGACCAAAGCTCCACTTGTGAGCAAGCGTAAGTTTTTGTATTAACCTTGTTGAATTTCCACTCTGTCTTTCTTTTTGTTCCTCCCTTTCGAGCTTTCCTTCGTCATTTAGATATTGAAGTTTTCTTCCAACGTTTCTGTTCTTTTTTGCCTATCGTCACGAAAAGGTGTTCCGTTGAAAATTAAGTTGCCGTGTAATAATAGCACAGTATTTAATTTTTTGTTTGTTTGACGTTTCTCTGTTCTTTCCTAGTTTTTATCAATGTTTGCTTATATTTCTCTTATTTGATTTTATCTCTTCGCAAATTTTTGTTCATCAATGTTTTTTTTTTACATTTCAGAGGGTGTTAATCAGCTTGGTGGAACGTTCATCAATGGAAAACCACTACCAGACTCGGTACGACAAGAGATAATTCGCCAATCGGTCAGTGGAGTCAAATCATGTGAGATTTCCCGCCAACTCAAAGTGTCTCATGGCTGTGTGAGTAAAATTCTCACCCGTTACTATGCGACTGGGTCTTTGAAGCCAGCCAGCACTGGAGGATCAAAACCGAAAGTAGCAACGGATGAAGTTAAATCTGCTATCATAGACATAAAGAAAAACAACCCCGAGATGTTTGCTAGAGAAGTTCTGGATACTGTAATCAACAGAGGACTATGTCCAAAGGAAACTGCACCGAGTGTTAGCTCTGTAAACAGGATCTTGCGCAGATATTCTCTCGGAAGTAAGCAGTTGGGGGATAACAAAGCTGAAACCGAGGCTCTCCAACAATATCAGAGTACAGGTCAGCAAATTACTATGCAGAATCCTTCGATCGTAACCGGTCCATACCGTGGTTCTGGTTCACACAAAAGGAAATTAGATGAACAAACCTACGATACAACCATGCATCCAGCAAAGATTCTCAGACCAGAGTCTCACCAAGTGACAACCGGTTATCCTTCAACCAATATGGCCATGACTGCTCCATCAAAGATAAATAGCATGAAATTAGAAAACTTGAGTGTCCTACCTACTGAAGCCACTAAGATCACTTCAGCTCAGGTGATTGGAAGTCAACCTGTCCTGCAAGCTAACACCCTTCCGATAATTCAAAACCAGACACCCTCTTGTCAAATTTCAAGCATCAACTCTGTACCACAAGTCACAAATAATATGACAGCTCCTTCAGTGGCTAATACGACAAGTGCACATACTTCAAAATCGAAAGAGGCAAACAAATGTTCTGACTTTGCCGAAAAGATTGAGAAGTTGAAGCCATCTGGATTTCCTTACTACCACTCAGTGATGGGCTGGATGAACCTGATCCCCATATCATATGACACTATGGCAGATCTAGGATTGCCTATGTCTATCATGTCTAACGACAGCAATAACATATTCTATGAGGGAAATTCATTGCCTCCCACCACGCCAAAGTTGCCATCTGCGCAAGATACAAGCATGCAAGTAAATACCGTCAACCATGCAACCAAATTCGACCAATCAAATCAAAGCTACCGAACGATTCCAGTTTCATCTTTAGGACAAAGCCATTCTATTACATCGACAAACGAGATGACCAATGTCATGCAATGTCCATTGACCCAGTCTGGAGGAGCTGTTGCGAATGTACCTCTCAGGATTCCCAATGTCATAGACCATATCAAAACCGAAACCAATAATCAAGTACAAACAGAACAACGTTATCCAAAGACAAAGGAAGTTACACCACAAAAGGTGAAAGTATCTGTACATGCCAACGAAGACGAGACCGTAGTTGCGGTTGATATACAGTCCCATTCGTTTGACGATTCCTTTGAGGAAACCGGTTCATCTTTAGATTTTAGTGACGACTGTAGCGCAGACATTTTAGAAACGCCAACAGTTTTACCATATTGCAAGGTTGTGGAATCCAGAAAAGTCAGAAAGGAACTATTCCCGACTTTGAATCGTACTTATTGAGAATACTCTTGATATAAGAGCTTTGTGGTTTTGAACTCAGTGCATGAACGAATATTTATTTATTTATGAAACTAGTGTGATTCCGAATGAAGTAATAATATCTATCATATATTTTTTATGCACACTTATGATAGAATTCATTGTTCATAATTTTTAAAGAGAAGTTATAATATTACTTGTGTGTATGTTCTCCTGTCATTTGTATGCTGTGTATATTTTTGAAAAAATGATACATTTTTTTTTGAGAATAAATTTTAAACGAAAGTTATGACTAGAATATTTGTGTTAGCTGTTACACTTTGGCGTCTGACAAAAAATGAATGAAAATTTCAAATCAAATTTTATTTTGTGACCTTGAAGCTCTCATCTTCCTTTCTAGGAATAATGGTGAGAAAAGTTATCTTAATTACTTATTTAAACTTGTGATAAAATGATATTCCATTTTCTATGTATAAGGCGCATGCTCGGATACAGAAAAGCAAGCTACATTTTGTAATTCAGAAACATTGTTTTCCACGCTTATTGGTGTTCGTCATACGAGCAGGACAAAGTCACAATTAGAATAAATGTCAACATGTTGGTACAAACAGAACTGTATTTGAACAAGAGAAATCAAATCGTATGAAAGATGGAATCTCTATCACTAGGTCAAAGTCACAAGTAAAGATAAACATTTTGGTACAGAAAGGTCTTGTCACAAGGAATACCAATGTAGAATTTGAAAGCTCATCCACTTTCCATTGGAAATATATGTACAAGATTAATTTTTTAAGTAGAAAAACTCCTTGGTCAATATGCCAAAAAATTTGGATCAAGGGAAATAATACATATGTGCAATATGATTGCCTTATCACTTACCATTCAAAAGTTGATGTCCAAGAGTAGAGTTTTTACGGCTTGCAGACAGACGGACGAATACTACATCTGCCACGCCATGTTCTTCATATCCAAATCAATGCACCCCGCCGACAGAATACAGCCTCAAGATTGATTCCACTTTTGGTAGTTTTATTTCAGCGCTACATTAAATTAATTTTGATCAGTGGCGCCACTTCCAACGAATTTTTTTTTTCAATGGGACGCTGTTTACGGTGGGTGATCTCCCAACATAGAACATTATGTTTTTCTAAATTTCGTGTGATAGAGATTATTTATCACAAAAAGGGGAGTGTGGTGCAGTGTACGGATGCCTAAAGCCCCCTTCACACTTTCACGGATCGGGCCATGGATTGCTACGGATCGAGAAAAATTTTACATCCGTAACTATCCGTAGCTCGATCCGGCACTAGTCGTGACAAGTCGTAGTTATCCTTGGCAATCCATAGCTATCCGGGATAAGATAGAGAATTTTTGAACATGTTCAAAATTTTTCCCAGGCCTCCGCTACAGATAGATTTGTCGTAGCGGAGTCGTAGGGGAGTCTTAGCAACCCGTAGTGGAGTCGTAGTAACCCGTAGCGCATCCGTAGCAACCCAGACCATTTTTGAGATAAAAATAGCAATACGACTCTGCTACGGATTGTTTCGACTCTCCTACGGATTGCTACGACTCACCTACGGGTTGCTACGGATAGCAAAGGATTGTGTCTTATATTAACTTCAAATCTATCAGTTTTCTGTACGTTTTTCGGTCAATATATGAGTTAGTGCTTCAACTATTCAATTTCAGGTAATGATATAAAGGCATGTATAAAACCTCAATACTGCTATAAAACAAGTGAGACCATCTCAATTTGAAAATATTCGGTATTTTAGTAAATAATTATGGTTCAAAAATACATAGAAAATTCAAGCCGGTCCTACCAATCCGTACTGAAGTCGTAGCTATCCTTTTGCGAATCGTGGCTATCCGTACTCGAGTCGTGGTAATCCTTAGCAATCCGTATCTATCCGTACACGTGTCGTAGCAATCCGTATCTATCCGTACGCATGTCGTAGCAATCCGTAGCAATGTCGGGACGATTTCCATAGCTATCCGTAGCTATCCGTACTTGATTCGTACCAACACGTAGCAATCCGTACTGGAGTCGTAGGTTCATGGTTCATCGGACATTATGCGTCCCGACTCGCCACGGATAGACCTTTTTTTTTTTTGGAGTCGTAGTGGAGTCGTGGTTCGATCCGTGAACGTGTGAAGGGGGCTTACCAAGGCGTATTAAACAATAAGGTTCTTGGCGAAAAAAGCTCCTGTTCCAATTACAAATCTGCCACATATGGTTTCACATAACATATGCCACAAATGGTTTCACATAATGTACTTCATCCCACGCGAGTCACCAAAGTATTGAAAAAAGTGGTATTTATCCCCCATCCAGTACGAATATTTCAATGTAAGGAACTTCATCTTACATCCTTCCCTTTTCTTACATTTACATGCTACCAATATTTTCATGTAATGCACATTCATTTTAGGCGTGTCTCGTGAAGCATTTAGCAATTCATCGCAGGTGTCACGTGAACCGAGATGTATAAAACATGCTGATGCCCCCAAAATGTATATATCATCCACGCATTTTTTTCTTAACATAGCAGTTCCTTAGACCTTGGAAGTGCGCACGTAATCCGGATAACCATAGCATTTGCTACTGGCATAGCAGTTGACCGTCCTAAGTCGGCAGCGGTTGCCCATTTGTCTCGATAATTTATAAATGTGTAGTATTTTGTGTTTGATATTTCCATATTGTGTTTTCGTGTTCCTTGTCCCAGTTACGTCTCTTGCTGTGCACGTCTACTTTGTGTTTTTGCATGGGCCTCATTATTCACCGACTTGGCAAAAGTCAAGGTTTAGATGTAACTGGCTTCAAGATTTAGATAATACGGAAGTTTTCCAACTCTATACCTTCTTGAAGAAAATTTCAAACCAATTTTCATGCACCAGACACGTGTTTCGGATATTAAATCATCATCAGTGATGCTTCCAGCAAAGTGCTTTTCATAAGCCATACATAGGTTTAACTAGATTCAAGGTTTAAATGTTTGAACCTGGATTCAAGGTTTAGGTGTTTAATACTAGACACTATGTTTAGGTGTAACTGGACTCCAGGTTTAGATGTAAATGGACTCAAGGTTTAGATGTAACTGCACTCAAGGTTCAGTTGTACCTGGACTCCAAGTTTAGGTGTAACTGGATTAAAGGTTTAGGTGTAACTGGATTCAAAGTTAATTAGATGTAACTGGACTCCAGCTTTAGATGTAACTGGACTCAAGGTTTAGGTGTAACTGGATTCAAGGTTTAGATGTAACTGCACTCAAGGTTTAGATGTAACTGCACTCTGGGTTTAGGTGTAACTTGACGCAAGGTTTAGGTGTAATGGAATGCTAGGTTTAGATGTACCTGGACTCCAGGTTTACGTGTAAATAGACGCAAGATTTAGATGTAACTGGATTTAAGGTTTAGATAACTGCACTCAAGGTTCAGATGTACGATGTACCTGGACTCAAGGTTTAGGCGTATCTGAATTCTAGGTTTAGATGTAACTGGACTCCAGGTTTAGTTGAACGGGAGGCAAGGTTTAGATGTACCTGGACTTCAGGCTTAGGTGTAACTGGATTGAAGGTTTAGTTGTAACTGCACTCAAGGTTTGGATGTACCTGGACTTCAGGTTTAGAGGTAACTAGACTCAAGGTTTATGTGTAATGGGATGCAAGGTTCAGATGTACCTGGACTCCAGCTTTAGATGTAACTACACTCAAGGTTTAGGTGTGACTAGACTCCAGGTTTAGTTGAATGGGATGTGCAAGGTTTCGATTTACCTGGACTCCAGGCTTAGATGTATATGGACTCGAGGTTAAGGTGTAACTGGATTCAAGGTTTAGTTGTAACTGCACTCAAGGTTTAGATGTACATGGACTCCTGGTGTAGGTGTAACTAAACTCAAGATTTAGGTGTAACTGGATTCAAGGTTTAGATGTACCTGGACTCCAGGTTCAGGTGTAACTAGACTCAGTGTTTGGTGTATCTGGATTCAAGGTTTAGTTGTTACTGCACTCAAGGTTTAGATGCACATCGACTCCAGGTTTAGGTGTAACTGGACTCAAGGTTTAGATGTAACTGGATTCCAGGTGTAGATGTAACTGGACTCCAGGTTTAGGTGTAACTAGACTCAAGGTAAAGGTGTAGCTGGATTCAAAGTTTAGATGTACCTGGACTCAAGGTTTAGGTGTAACTGGACTCAAGGTTTGGTGTAACTGGATTCAAGGTTTTGTTGTAACTGCACTCAAGGTTTAGGTGCACATGGACTCCAGGTTTAGGTTAAACTAGACTCAAGGTTTAGGTGTAACTGGATTCAAGGTTTAGGTGTAACTGGATTCAAGGTTTGGTGTAACTGGATTCAAGATTTAGGTGTAACTAGACTCAAGGTTTAGGTGTAACTAGACTCAAGGTTTAGTTGTTACTGGACTCAAGGTTTAGGTGTAACTGGATTCAAGGTTTAGTTGTAACTGCACTCAAGGTTTAGATGTACATGGACTCCCGGTTAAGGTGTAACTAGACTCAAGGTTTAGGTGTAACTGGATTCAAGGTTTAGATGTACATGGACTCCAGGTTTAGGTGTAACTGGACTCAAGGTTTAGATGTAACTGGATTCAAGGTTTAGTTGTAACTGCACTCAAGGTTTAGATGTACCTGGGTTCCAGGTTTAGGTTCAACTAGACTCAAGGTTTAGATGTAAATTGACTCAAGGTTAAGGTGTAACTGGATTTAAGGTTTAGATGTAGCTGCACTCAAGGTTTAGATGTACTTGGACTCCAGGTTTAAGTGTAACTAGACTCAAGGTTTTGATGCAACTGGATTTTATGTTTAGATGTAACTGATGTAACTGGGCTTTTCATTGTGTTCCTCTATCGACTGTAAAATACCCTGAAGTTCATAACAAAAAGGATTACAGAGGGCTTCAGAAAATGATAATTATTTTCATATAATCACATTCCAAATGACAATATGTAGTTATTGTATAAGAATTTCCCTTGACAAAGATTATTATGAAATGAAACTCGCCTTTAGAGCTTTGATTGTTTAACTTCATCTCAATTCAAATATTTCATATTTTGTTACTCATGCCACGCTGTCATAAAAATCCCACCGATGTTTCCATTTTAAAAATGTCTGAACAGATAGTGTTTGTGTCCTTGCTTTATTAAATTGTCTAGAATTTGAATGGATCGAGAAAATAATCTATAACGATTTGTTTATGGTCTTCTTTGTTATGCTGTCATTAACGACAAATTATTTTTCAAAAGATTGCAGCAGATTGAAATAATTCTTGCAGAGGGAAGGAATATGTCAAGGGGTATAAAATTTGTGTATTTGAGGTTTTTTGTTTTAATTACTTTTTGAAAGGTTTATTATAAAATAGCAATCCAAGGAATGCTTGTGTCGCCTGCGAAGCGGCCTATTTTTAAAAAGTTGATCGAATATGTAGGTCAAGGTCACTTGGTTTAACATTTGTACATGTATCAGTGGGAAAGTCTTGTCAAATGAACTCACGTGTGAAATATTAAACCTCTTACTTACCAATTAAAAGATCTGGTCAACCTATTACTTTCAGAAAAGGTCAATCATCTAGGTGAAGTTCATTAGGTACAATTTTTTGGGGAATAAAAGAAAGGACTCATCATAAGAAATACATGTTTGAAATATTAAAGCCATATCACTTATCAATCAAAAGATATAGCCAATCTTGATTTTTTAAAATGCAGGTCAAATACCTAGATCAAGGTCACTAGGTAAAAAAATATGGTATGTGTAGAAAGGTCTCATGACAAGGAATACACATGTGAAATATAAAATCCCTATCACTTACCAATCAAAAGATAAAGCCAATCTGAATCATTTTGAAAAGTAGGTCAAATATCTAGGTCAAGGTCACCAGGTCAAAAATTATAGCATGTTAAGTAATGTTACGTCACAAGTAATACACCGTGAAATATCAAAGCCCTATCACTTACCAATCAAAAGATCTATAGGCAATCTTAGTTTTTTTAAAGTAGGTCAAATATCTAGGTCAAGGTCACTAGGTCAAAAATTATGGCATGTATAATAAGGTTTTATCACAAGAAATACACACGTGAAATATCAAAGCCCTATCACTTACCAATCAAAAGATATAGCCAATCTCAATTTTTTTTTGAAAAGTAGGTCAAATATCTAGGTCAAGGTCACTAGGTCAAAAATTATCGTATGTGTAAAAAGGTCTAACCACAAGGAATACACATGTGAAATATTAAAGCCCTAACACTTACCAATGAAAAATTATGGGGTGTGACACTCAAAGTGTGACAGAGAGACGGACGGACGGACTGACTGACTGACGGACAGACGGGCAACGGACAAAGTGATCCCTAAGTGTCGCTATGCTTCGCAGGCGACACAAAAATCATATATCAGACATAAATTTTACAGATATGAAATGATATTGTGCATGTACCACGGGTAACTCTGGATTTCTAAAGTCAATAGACAATTTTGTCTTAGTACTATACAAATTATCATTCGAATAATTATTGGAACATTGTATTGAGAGAATAAGAATGCATGTTCTACATTGTAACATTGTACCTACAAGACAGGCAAAATTATTCTTGGTCTTCTATATACGATTTACTAAAGTCAGAATCTAAAAATCGTTATCAATGAAAACAACATCTTGAAAAGTACAATAATCAACAAAACAACTAAAACGTTCTGCAACAGAGAGTAAGTGTAGAACGGAGATGAGATCAAGAGTCCGGGAAGAATAAGCATCTCCTGTTTGCTAGCACCACCTGTCACTTTAGCTGTGCAGAATAGGTCAAATCCGGTCAATGTCCTTCCAACATTGTGAACAACGAGATGTTCAAGTGTATCATATTTCCATTGTAATTATGTCGGGAAAATGTTGCAGGTTCAAATCAGTCGCTAATGTGTTGGTTCTCTAGCCCTCAGAACTACGTCGTTGCAGATTGACTTTGCTATGGAATAGCGTATCAATATTGCGATATGAATACGCCATAGGGAGGAAACGAAATGAAGAAAAGGAACATTCGGAATGTTGAAGTTATGACTCATACATTAAGGTATTTATGGGACCACTGTCGTCAGAGGATAACATGAAATTTAAATATGAAGCGGAATCTATTCTTTCAGGGACAACATTTATTATGATTCATCAAGATCCACAGAGACAATAGTTTCGCCATTCATGGTATGCACTGAGATCTTCACATTATCTGTAACTTTCATCTCATTTGGTGAATCGTTTGAATCGATTCTACGGTCTGAGAACGAGGTTTCCGCCATGTTCTGTCTCGCTTTGGATTCACACCCGGACGCAATGGGATTCGAATCGGCGACATTTGCGGAATCATGTAAATGGACGCATCCACCTCTAGACGAACATGGATTACATGGGTTACATGTTACATTTTCCTGTAAATGTGGTACATTCTTTATTGGCGATTTTAAATGTGATGTCAGATTCTTTCCGATGCTCCCCGGAGCTGCAATATAAGCTGTGTTGATTGGCGTTTCCATATTTCCTGTATTCTTCGTTTGCGGTGCAGTATTATTGTCCTTAACCGGAACTTGTATGCTTCTTGACGTCTCTATAGATGATCCAATGTCTCCTGCTGGTACCGGACCTAGTCTTTGTATAGTCTTAATAGGCGCAAGAATATATGTAGTCTGGCAAGTGGAATTCATACTCTTTTCTATACTACTTGTAGTTGCGATGTGGCTGCAGGCAAAACCATTCGCTCTTCTTTGTACTTCATCCCCAGGAAAAAAACAAGAAGGCGATACGCGGGAGTTTGAACCATCTTGTGTTCTGTTATTTGTCTCCCTAGTACCAGAAATTTCCGAATTGCTGGAAAATTGTTTTCCTATATCTCCTCCAATATTTGAAGATTGAAAACGGGGTACTTCATTTGAACTGTCGTGTATTTTACTTACACTATTGATTGACATTACAGACATAGGTATACCTAGCTCTGCCATTGTATCGTAAGATGTCGGAATCAGATTTATCCATCCCATTGTAGGGTGGTAATAAGGGAACCCTTTTGATTTTAGTTTGTCGATTTTGTTGTACCCGGCGGTTTGGTTTACCTGTGCACCTAAGTTGAAGTTGGAATTCGTTTGCATTGATTTTTCAATGTTTTCCCTTTCGACGTTTATTGTTGGGTGTCCTTGCACGTTCGAACCAAGAACATTCGATGCCATTGTTTCGCAACTTCTTCCGTTAACGACCTTTAAAATTTGCCCGTTTAATACAGCAACATTATGAACAAGAATTGGATTGTTTCTTGTGTTTTGGGAACATATCGCATTCAAATTGATCCCTTGTTGGCAATTGCTGCTTGAATTACTAGAAGCTTGTCGACCGCGGTTTTCCTGTTTACTATGACTGCTTGAATAAGCTTGTCGGCAAGGGGTATCGTGTTTTCTATGTTCGCCTGTTAAAGATGATGCAGAGGAACTTGAATAGAATTGAAGATATTGACTTGGTATAACCTTTAAGAGCTTAGTTATATTTCTATTTGAAAGATCATATTTGAACTTTCTCTTTTTACCAAGCATAGCCGGATGCATATTGAAAACTGTGCTATTCGTATCTATATCTTAATTAAGGCGAATGTTCTTCAATTCATTCAAAATGACATTTTTAAAGTTTGTATCTTCTAAAGCTGCTGTCTCTTAACGGCCATGTGTCTTTGCTTTTGTGGTGCCGCTCTGTTCCCTGAAAAAAATGGAGAAATATTTGAATAAGATGTAATTAGCGGCATAAAGCATCTAAAATCCCATATACTACCCCAAGGTGGGCAACGTGCACATCAATTGGTGAAAGATAGTTCTAGCCTCTCTACGCAATCGCAGATATATAGTATTGATCGTTTTAGAATTGGAAAGTCCATAGAAGAGGGTTTTATCTAAGAGAAACGATACCATCATATATACGTATATCTACGTAATTGTAAACCCCTATAATTTACTCGTTTTATTTTTGATACTTTTGGACAGCTTATCTTTAATGTGGGAGTACAACATTATTGGGAAATATTTCTATATATTTGTCGTAGTTTAGCGCACATCAGACCCACTCTCTCGTATTCATAGAATTCTGTCAATTTCTGTCGAAATAAGATTTCGAGGAACTTCTCACTTTACACAACGCCAAAATGATGCACTAAACATGACATTTTTCATACAAATCTTCCGGATTTTATGATACTTGTATATTCAGCTAATGAGAACACACATGACTGATTTGTTACATGGATTATTCCGAAATCATTTTGTGTCAGACTGGTACAGACTAACATTGCTTGAATATTGAAAGTTGACTATTTTAGTCCTTCTTTATATTCTTAGATTTGATTAAGTTACCTTTATAACATGTTTAAAGTATTTTTGAAAATTCCATTCCATCAAAGAAGAGTGAGCGTATTGCTTTGCAGTTGTCGGTCGGTCTGTCCGTATCCAAATTGTTTCTGCCAATGCATTATCTGCATGTACAACTAACATAATGAACTGAAAGTTTGGTATATATACATGATAATATAACCTGGTAAAAATTCTTCAAGAGGTCCTGTAGGATGTTTTATTTAGTTATGTTCCATGGACTAAGTGATATTTTGATAGTTACAATGTATCAATTTCCGTTTCCCTCTGTTCCTTCATTCTACCGATATATTGTTACTTTCACTTGAAGCTATAGTGTTAAGTCATAAAATAATGAAAAATTTCTATTCCATTGCGCTTTTTTCAGCGTTTGAAAATATTTTTCGTCGAATGGAAGATAGAAAAGTTTAAAATTTGACCGTACAGACTAATTATTTGAATATTCCCATTAAATAATCTTACCTTCCCTTGATATACTTCCACGTCCATTACTGGAAAAATGTACTTACATTACAATCAACTGTAAAACTGCGGGTCATACATAAATGATGGCAAATTTGATCAATATGGTTATAAATTGGCTTTAAACAAATATCATGGTTATATACGCGTAATTTTATATATTAGTCTATGAAACAACGCTTACCAGAAATCCATGTTACATTACTTGTATTAACAACCGCATTGACAGTGACACAGAAGGAAGCAAAACATTTTTTAAATGGCCTAACCCGTTCGAAGAATAGCATACATTGCAAAATTTTGCGAAATACTAGGTTTTTTTTATTTTATTTATTGCATGCTCCGGCTCGCCGGAGGAGACTTATAGTTTCCATCCCGTTTGTCCGTCCGTTCGTCCGTCCGTCACACTTTAGTTGTCCAGACTTTTTTTCGCTGTCGTTGTATATATTTTTTCTAATTTTCACAAATTCACGATTTTCATAGCTACATGGTCAATCAGAAATATGACTCTTTTTCCAAGAAATGTACAAAGATGACATATGTGTATCTAATTAATTCATGGCCTATAATGATACTGAATGATTTTTATGGGTAAAGTGACGTAAGTGTATGGATTATATCCTACGTCCATCTACAAATTGAGTACAGTAACTAGAAATCAAATATACATGTTGGTAACGTTTGGTTTATTACACAGAGTAGTTATAAATCTGTTGTACTATTGATATTCCACCAGACCCTATTACTATTATTGATCATGCGATTTACTAGCGATTTATCGACGGAGGACACTTTCTATAAAAGTAGTATCCCCTCGCAATATAGTTAGTAACGAATCAGTTCACGTGAGGTTGGATTTCTTGTATACGCTCTGCAGACTGCAAATTTCCACGAAACATAGTCATACTTTATAGAGGACGTAGTCCTCATCAAGGTAACACGTGTGTATATATAGGAAAAATCGTGTTTTTCAATTGAATTCTATGCTATACCTATAGGTTCCAAAACCGTGGTCAATGACGTCATTCTCCCCATTGCCCATTTGACCGGCGTGAAGCGCAAGCTTATTTTTTTTGACAATGTCACTTGACGACAGAATGAAACCCATCGATGACCAAGATTTCTCGACCTCCTTTGAATATTCTTCGTTTGGCTTACTCCTCCAGTGTCCCAATGTATGATTTGTACTTTGCTTCACGTAATACTGACATTGCACCATCATTTCCAACATATATCATGTTTAGTCCGAATATCTTCCATGAAAATTACAACGTGACGTCAGCATGCGACGCGACGTCAGCATACAACTATGTTTCGCGGACTTTCTTTCATCGACAGCTCCCTCAGAAAAATCCATGGATAAACTCATTATGCTGGGAGAAAAAAACAAACAAAAAAATATCAGCGTGATCAGCGACTTACCGAACTTCAATCTGCTTTCGAGGATGATTTGCAGCTGATATTTTGATATACCTGTAGATCGAATAATGTGGTTTCTCTCCACATATATATTTTTTTTCTGAAACCTTTGAATCATGAACTTGAGGTTATACCACTTTTGTTTGTCTATTCCAAATATCTGTAATTTAGTCATGTTTACATCATATCACTTCAAAACTATAATACCTAAAATGTATGTCTAATTACTGTTTGTTATGCTTTTTTTTTTTTTTTTTCATTGTTCAATTGTATTTTTTTTTTTTCTTTTTTTTTTCCTTTGGCTGTTTTTTGTCTTACTTGGGCGATAGCCATTTGTATAAATGTGTTATATGCCAATAAATAATTTGAATTTGAATTTTATATAAGATCTACATGTAGAACATACAGGAAATCTATGCAGTGTAAATCCCAACACAAACTTCTAAATGTCTGCTGCCTTTGGTTCTGTTTACAACGCGTCACAACTTACGTCATCATTTACAATATTTAGTACAAATAGGTCAACACAGCTGGGGCTGTTCAAAGCATGAAGTATATTTTTTCTGTCAGAAATAAGGCTGGGTATTTTTTTCCCTTGGAGGCAAATCATAAGCGGATCCAAGGTAGAGGGGTGAAGGCTTCAGATTTTTTTTAGAAAGGGGGGGGTGATTGTATTCAAGGGGGGGGGGGGGGCGAAATAGGGGGTAGATTTCTACTAACTTCTCTCCTCTTCTCTCCCCTGTCCCGCTCCCTTCTCCCACCTCCTAACCTCTCCCTTCTTCCTCTCTCCAGCTGCCTCCTTCCTCCCCCTCCCATTCATCCTTGCCTTTTATAAATGGGGGTGGTGAGCAGACATGGGGTACCCGCTCTCTCCGCCCCCTTATCTCCCTCCCACACCCTTTCTTCTTCCCCCTCCCTCCCCCTCCCTCTCCCCCTCTCTCCTTCCTCCTGACCTCCCCCTCCCTTTCACCTTCTTTTAAAGTAAAGGAATGAGCAAGAATTTTGTCTTCAGATATTACATTGGAAAATCATTTACATCAAGTTATTTAGAAGGGAAAATTCTGTAATACTAATGTTATACTGTACTTAATTTGTAAGTTTTAACCCCCTTCTCCAGATCATCCCATAAAACGATATATTGCTGATAACACTATAGACGACGCCGAAAAGGAAGTTTTCTCTCTCTTCTACAATTTGAATGCTAATTTTTCCGGTGAAAGTAAAAGGGGAGAGGGGTGGGTGGGTGCAAGGGGGGGGGGGGATACATATTCCTGATACGACGACTGACATTTCATCACCCAATGAAATTTAAAAAGTAAACATTTAAAAGTTTAATTGAATTCATTGAATAATCAAGATTAATCTTACAATATATAAATACTTCAGAAAACAATAAAATTCTTTTTTCTTTTTTTAATTTCAATGGTTTGTGCCCACAGTTTTCTTGCCCGAGTTCTCTTTTCCTTGGTTTTCATCAAGGTCCAAGGAATTAAAATGTATAGATTAAGATGACATCACTTGATCTTTTCTTATCTGTCATTTATGTTTCAAAATTAAGCATTGCAGTTTCATGTTTACTGATTGTTTTGTGACATTGAGAATTGTTTCCCCGCATTTAAGAGTTATGTGCATGCTGTCGATCTAGAAATTGTCTATAATATCCCCTCTCCTGTAGATGATTCTGGATTTCCAAGAGAAAAAAAAAACTAATGTAAGGCTGATAAAGACGGTAAAAATGATGCTGGAAAAAATAACAAGAACACATATTGTATGACATATTTTATTCTTATTAACTTAGTAAAAAAATATTCAATGATGTATGCATGGTGAAAATTGGGTATTAATTCATTGAAATTATATTTAATCTGCGTCCTCACAATGGCATTGCCATAATTCATATTAAAGTTATTGACTATGATACAACGAAGAAGCCTTTCCGGATGAGGTCATATTGTTCATACTCTTATGTAGAAGTTAATATATATTTTCAGAACGTCATAGATCTATGCTCAATTGTATTGCTCTTTTAAGAAGTAACACAATTCATTTTCCATGTCGAGGGTCAAGTAGAACATATTGTCACGTTATGTTCCAGCGACAAATTAGAAATTTTTATTTTCAAATTGATTTTCGTTTAATTCATTTATAATCCTCTATTTATTCTTAGTTTTCAAAGGAATGTGACAATTCGGACTATACTCAGACACTTTCCTATAAGTCAAATAAGTCAAAAGTAATTTGTTTGTCTATGTTTTCTTCAAAATGTTTATTTAATCATTTCCTCAAGCAAATCTCTCATTGATGTCATTTTCTTTATAATACCGCTTGCCTTCATTATACCCCCGCCATATAATGGTGGGGGTATATAGTGATGCACTTGTCCGTCCGTGTGTCCGTGCGTGCGTCCGTCCCACCTGTGGTTTCCGGACATTTAAAGGAAAACTATTACAGATAATCAATTCATTTCTTGCATATAGCTTTAACACCAAGAAATACAGGTCAAGTTTGAAAATGGGTCATGTCTCTCAATTTTGTGCAGAGTTATGCCCCTTGAAACTTAGAAACATTCAAAATTTTGTGGTTTCCGGACATTTAAAGGTAAACCATTATAGATAATAAATTCATTTCTTACGTATAGCTTTTACACCCAGAAATACAGATCAAGTTCGAATATGGGTCATGTCTCTCAATTTTTTGCAGAGTTATGCACCTTGAAACTTAGAAAAATTCAAAATTTTGTGGTTTACGGACATTTAAAGGTAAACTGTTGTAGATAATCAATCCATTTTTTGCATATAGCATTTACACCAAGAAATACAGGTCAAGTTCAAATATGGGTCATGTCCCTCAATTATGTGCAGAGTTATGCCCCTTGAAACTTAGAAACATTCAAAATTTTGTG
The DNA here is from genome assembly GCA_028142955.1 of Pinctada fucata. Classification (NCBI taxonomy): domain Eukaryota; kingdom Metazoa; phylum Mollusca; class Bivalvia; order Pterioida; family Pteriidae; genus Pinctada; species Pinctada fucata. Next base: position 82,232,461 of record AP027102.1, read on the forward strand.
GTTTCCGGACATTTAAAGGTAAACTGTTGTGGATAATCAATTCATTTCTTGCATATAGCATTTACACTAAGATATACAGGTCAAGTTCAAATATGGGTCATGTCCCTCAATTATGTGCAGAGTTATGCCCCTTGAAACTTAGAAAAATTTAAAATTGTGTGGTTTCCAGACATTTGAAGGAAAACTGTTACAGAGTATCAATTCAGTTCTTGGATATAGCTCTTACACCAAGAAATACGGGTCAAGTTCGAATATGGGTCATATCCTTCAATTTTGTGCAAAGTTATGCCCCTTGAAACTTAGAAAAATTCAAAATTTTGTGGTTTCCGGACATTTGAAGGAAAACCGTTACAGATAATCAATTCATTTCCTGCATATAGCATTTACACCAAGAAATACAGGTCAAGTTCAAATATGGGTCATGCCCCTCAATTTTGTGTACAGTTATGCCCCTTGAAACTTAGAAAAATTCAAAATTTTGTGGTTTCCGGACATTTAAAGGAAAACCGTTACAGATAATCAATTCATTTCTTGCATATAGCTATTACACCAAGAAATACTTCGAATATGGGTCATGTCCCTCAATTACGTGCAGTGTTATGCCCCTTGACACTAAGAAAAATTCACAATTTTGTGGTTTCCAGACATTTAAAGGAATACAAATAATCTATTCATTCCTTGTGTCCTTTACTAATTTCCAACATTTGGTTGAAAATCATTACATGACAATTATCATGTAATGGTTTTCAACCAAATGTTGGAAATTAGTAAAGGACACTTGCATATACCTTTCACACCAAGAAATACAGGTCAACCTCAAATATGCATCATGTTCCTCAATTACGTGCAGAGTTATGCCCCTTGAAACTTAGACAAATTCAAAATTTTGTGGTTTCTGGACATTAGAGGGACAAGTGTTACAGATAATAAATTCATTTCTTGAGTGTAGCTATTATACCAAAAATTACAGGTTAGGTTTGAATATAGTTCAATTTTATGCAGAGTTGTGCCCCTTCAAACCTGGAAAAATCAATATTTTGTGGTTAGGCACGGTCCATTTGATATTCTGGGGGGGGGGGGGGGCTTGGGGTTTTTTCGAAAAAAATAATTTTGCTCTGAATTTTGATGAAAAAAAATTATTTGCTTATGGTGTGACAGAAAAAAATAATCTTGCTCTTACAAATCTTGCTCTTGCATAAAATTCGCTTAAAATTCCTGAAAATTTTTCGGCTCGCTTCGCTCGCCTCAGTTTTTACTTTCTATAAAAAGATTTTGGCTCGCTTCGCTCGCCATACTTTTCTTCTGTAATAGCAAGTTCATATTTGAATAATATCAAAAGAATGCATGTGACTGAAACAATTAAAATGCTTAAATACATTATCAGTATGATTTATTCCTATTAATAGATACATGTACAATGTATCACCATAGAGTCTATTTTTATATACAAGCTTGGAAAGGAGAATTTAGATAAGTTTTTCACTAGTTTTCATTTCTACATGTAAAACTTGCATCAAGCCCTCTTACATGTTACATGACCTTATATACATTTTGTTAACTAAAAATTATATATCGCATATGGTAAAAAATCTTTCATCTCTCTCAGTTTAGGAGTGAATGCAAGTTTTACATAAAAATAATGTTTGGAGTAATTTGAGTAAAAATAAAGAATTTCTATTGAAAAAACACAAACATTCTTAATATTCACATGAATTGTTATAAAAAAATTCCTTGCTCCAACTTTGCAAGAAAAAAATAATTTTGCCCCGGTCCGGGGCGAAAAAAATAATCTTGCTCCAACAACCCCCCCCCCCCCCCCCCCAGAATATCAAATGGACCGTGCCTTATCTGACATTTAAATGAAAACTGTAACAGGGAATATATTCATTTCTTAGATATAGCTTTACATTTAGAAATACAGGTCAAGTTCAAATAAAGGGTCATGTTCCTCAATTTTGTGTTAAATTTTGTACCTTCAAACTTTTTATACATTGCTTATCATTGATCCTTAGATCAACAATAGATTTCATTTACTTTGTTATTTGTTACTTTCTAATCTTTGACACTTTCTTTGTTCTTGTATGCGTCGGATTGAGTGAAAGGGAGTCGTGTGAAAGAATGAGAGATCGAGGAGAAAGAAAAAGAAAAGAAAAAGAGGAGTGAGTTGACCGCCACGGAGCTGACCGGGCGTGATTTGCAGTTGTTCTGGAATTTCCGACTTCTGAATATTAACTGTTTTACGCACTGCGGACTTTCCAAGTGCCATCAAAATACATGCATTTTATTTTGGGAGTGTATGTGCGAGTGAATGCGGATATTTTATGTTATTTCATATTTCGGACCATAATAAATCAAATTAACAGTCATTGATTGCATCTTTCATCATTTAACATTTTTGAACGATCACACGCATAAACTTCGTTGTGATAATATTTTTGTCGTCGTCGTTTTATCACTAGAATGTGAATGGTCAGGATTTACCCCCCCCCCCCCTTGACTCGTCACCTGTCCGGTTTTTGGGGGGGGGGGGGGGGGGTTGACAGAGAATAAAATGTGAAACTGATATGTGAAATGTATGTTGCCATGGCGACAAGTATCCAAGGACTAAATTGTTGTTGCCTTTTTAACAATCGTGTCTCTTAAAATTCTTAATCGTCAAATCATACAATTTATCTGCTTTTCCTACACCTTGTCTAGTATATTTTTATTCATAATCTTTGGACATAAGCGATCGCACCCCGATATAACAAGATGAAACATAGTCCCTAGGGCATACGTCTGCACTCGGGTCATACAACATAGAACATGTAGGAAGTTTTTTTTTAAATAGAGTTTTGATTTGTGTTTTGATAGAGCAAGAGAAACTAATTCCACATGAGTGATTTGAATAGCATGAAAGAGAAAAGGCTTCTTTATGTTCTGGTGTTGATTGTGTCAGTGATTGGACTGAGTAATATTTACTTCATGCTTGGACTTCTGGGATGTAAACCAACATACTATTCTGGTGAGCCCCGCCACACTACAGATACCAGCATGAAGGTGGATATTAATATGAGAGATCTAACAGTGAAGAAAACAGAGACTCTTACACAAGGCGAAACGGCGATTCTGAGAGAAAAGGTTTTCAAAACTTTCAAAAATGACTCTCGGAGTTCCAAATTGATATACGTGCACGGACGCCATTTATTAAAACAAGGGGATGATATTTTCCACAAACTCCATTGTCCAATTAGGTCATGTAGTATAACAACACAAGTGGAACAGGGACCCGGTTCAGATATGGTCCTACTCGGATTTTTCAGTGTAGTTCCCAAAAACCCACCATTTCCCAGAAAATCACGTGATCAGATATGGGCCATACAGATTCTAGAGGCACCGTCTCACGAACCTTATTTTGATAACTATAACGGATTGGTCAACTGGACGATGACGTACAGGTCGGATTCGACCATTCAGTTTCCGTATTTCAAATTTAAATATTATGCCGAACCAGAAATGCGACAAAAGGTACCTAATTTTGCAGCTGGGAAATCTAAAAAAGTTGCGTGGCTGACATCTAATCTCAACGCAAAATTTAGAAATAAATACTTCAAGGAACTAAGCAAATACATACAAACGGACAGAATTGGTAGAAAATCTGTAATCGAATGTCCGTATGAGGACATGTATGATTGTTTGGACAAACTTAAAAGAAATTACAAGTTCTACTTTGCTGCCGAAAATTTATTCTGTAACGAGTACATGACTGAGAAAGTAGGCAGAAATTCATATAAGTAAGTGTCTACATCGTAAGTATGATGATATCTTTGTTTTCGCATAAAAGATTGAACTAAAGGTATTTTAAGTCTATACCAACCATGTTTTAATGAGGTTTTTAATTGTTTCTTCTAGATATGAAATGATTCCAATTCTGCTAGGAGCAAGGAAAGAAGATTACGAAAAACGACTTCCGCCCAATTCGTATATTTTCGCCGAGGATTTCAAGTCTCCGAAGCACCTTGCCGAATATCTACATAAATTAGACAAAAATGATACCATGTACAATGAGTACTTTAACTACAGAAAAACTATTTTTGTCGAGGAAGAGTTCTCTCCTCCTTGGTGTGAAATTTGTAGGCGGCTTCATGAGGAAGATGCCAAGCCATTTTGGTATGACAACATCAAAGGATGGTGGAGAAAGGACGCTTGTCGGTCAGCACCGTACCACTTACTTGGGAAGTCTTGATATGAGGACAGTATGGTAATATCATACTGTCAAACCAACAAAACTAAAACAACATAATATGTAACAAATAAATTAAGTATTTGTAAGATAATTACTAGTATTCCGGAATGAATTTGTTCCCAAAATCAGAATGTTGACTTTCAGCTATACATATTTTATCCAGACAAAGTAAATGTCTTGGTCAAAATTCGTCAAAAATGTATTCACATCGAGTACACAAGGTTTCAACATTTACAAAACAGAACATTTGAAAGCCCATCGATTTGAACACGTCCCTCTTTCGTGAAGATTAATGGGGCTTTTTCGGGTATTTGTCATGAATGGGTGGAAATTTGGGACGATGTCCCTCTATGCACACTCTGAAGTCTTTAACCATTGCAGCCTTTAACCTAGCAATGTCAATCTGTGTTTTCTCCCTCGATAATTGTAACAGCTTCTGTGCTTCCCTGGCTCTGTGGGTCGCTGGGTCCCACTCGCGCATGACTCGATCGACTTCCTGTTCCATGAATCGTCTCCTCCTGACTTTAGAGTTGTATTCGTGTGGAATGACTGATTTGGGACGCTCCGGTATCGGTGACAAAGACCCGCGGTTTGTCTTTTGATCCTGCTGACGTAGTTTCATCATGTATCGAAGTCTCCACGTGGGTTCCGAATGAGCATTCCGGTTTGGCAACTGTTTTTGTTTCAGACTTGCTATCATCAGTGATACTGTATTACTAACCGGAAGCGGTTGTTCCTCTAATATTGTGTTCTTGTTGTAAACATTGGGATTTGAATTTCTCTCTCTTTTGGATGTGTCTATCTGTGTTGAGATTATCGAGGTTCTACTTTTCTGAACAAGTTCAACACGTATTCCGTTAGTTGATAAATGTCCCAGGGAATCTGGCAGTTCCGGATCTCTGTTTCCTTGAGGAGATTCAGATTTCAGACTTTTCATTTCTATAGCTTTCGAGCCTTCATTAATCTTTGACTTTAACATGCCACTTCCCCCTTCTTTCTGGCCTTGATCACCGTTATCTTTTCGTTCAAGCGGTTGGGATGAATTAACGTTTCCCTCTTTCTTTGAATTCGAACCTGCGGTTTGATTTTTGGGTTCTGTTTCTCTCTTGGAACTGTCTTCTCCTTTTTCATTTGTAGTGTCATTTTCGATTTCTCCTTTTTCCTTTCTTGGATCAATGGCAGAGTTTTTCTTATGATCCGAGTAATGTCCTAAAATAATAGCACCGGAATCAGGGTCTACGGGCAAAGTGTCAGATCTGTGTACCAAACTCCATTGCCGAGGTATCTCGGGGAACCTGGAACTATCGGTGTCCTCAGGACTTTCAATACGAAAAGTTTCATCGTTCGGTTCTGGTGTGCAGGAATCATTGTGCAGTACTTCGACACTTGTACTTTGTCGTTCTACAAGAATCTTTTGAAAGTTTTGATTTATTTCCACTGCTTGTCGCTTTGACGCTGAGAGCGAGATTTCTGAGTGGGGTCTGATTGTTGGCGGAGGTACACCCTTTCCTTTAAGACCAAGTATTTTTGGTTTTTGATCCTTCTTCTTGTTTACGATAGCGGGAAAAAGTTTATCAAATCCCTTAATACCATTTTTAATATCACTTCCCTGGTCCGAAGATGTCTGTCTATTAGGTCTTCTTTCCGCTCTTGGGGATTCACTGCGCGTGCGCGGTGTTTTCGCTCTCCTCGATACTGGGGAATTGCTCCTTGTACGTGAATGCTTCTCATAACATCTTTCGAACATCTCCAAGTTTTCTCTCTTTAGTCTTTCCCTTTCCTCCCTGGCGGGGTCATTTCTTGTAAACCCATGTAATTTGTATACATAAGCACACGCGAGCATTTTGGCGTATTCTTTCCACAGTTTATCGAATTCTCTCTTTGAATGACATCTGGTAGTCCGTACCTTTTCCCACATTTTCTGCATTTCTTGTTCATGTCGTTGTTTTTCTCTTTCATTCGCCATCGCGGCCCTCCACATAGTTTGATGGCTCATTTTATCTTCGCTGATCCAGTGAGTTATATTGAAGTTCAGAGCCGAGTTACTTCTAAAATGACTTCACAGTTTGCATATTGCGATGTATTCCGATTGTTCAGTCCACCTGGCATAGATTCAGCCCAAAATCGAGACGATATAACAACATTTTCATAAGTCTTTGTACTCTTGGGTCCCTGTTATAATTTTAAGGTTATAGTGCACTCGTTATACGAGTTTCTCTCCCATTTTAATTATACGTTATAAAATTTTAAAATATGAAAAACAAAGGCCTCGCGTTGGCAAAGCGCATTTTCACAATAACGGCTTTCACTACTAGGTATAATTCTTATCTCTGAGGGGTGAATAATTGAGAAATGAACAAAGGAATTTAAAGTTAAGATAATTGTCAGTTTCATTTACTTCAGAAATAATATCATCTGACCTAAACTATAGGCCGATTGTACGTGAGAAAATACATGTACTGGCGAAACAATGAGAATTATGGTGGTATTTTGCATGTATTTTTTATTCAACAGCAACAGTAAGGCTATTTCTTGGTTGTTGTTGTTTTTTTTTTTTTTCTTTTTTTTTTTGCGTCCTTCGGAAATTAAAAAAACTTATCAGTCAGCTACAGAGAAAGCAAAAAGAAAAAAAAAGCAGAAATGCTTTTCATAATATTTTTCTATAATAGATACGATAAAACCTTGATAAAATTAATTTATTTACAAAATGTCATAATGGTAATTTATTAAAATGAAACAGATTTACTAGATACATTGACATCATTGTAATTTTTACGTTAGCACTAAAATAAAAAAAAAATAACAATTTTCATTGACAAGTCAAAATTGGACAGACGCCCAGACGCACGGACAGTGTCACTATGTAATACAAAACAACCATAATCCAGGTAGATCTGATCTTTTAATTGACAGGTTATTGACAATGTGCATTTACTTTTCCTTTGAACTGGGTAACGTTTAGTAACTTTTGTTATTGGCGCCTTGTGAACAAGTACCTTTAAAACTGTCAAAATGAAGGTGAAATAGGTTGTTATTTTACTTCGAAATAATGGATAACTACTCTTATCTTATTTTATTTTGTTTCGTTCGTCAAAATATTCAAAGTTTTGTTTTTCAATTTAAGATTTTTGGGGAAGATAATAATCGATAATAGCCACATAATATGCAAAATACATCTAGAACTTTTTGGCGTAAATCTAGGACAGGATTTACGCCATGTCAGGAGGTGGCGTAGAAGTTAGGCGTACTTATTAGTCCCCTACTGGCAACGCCGAAGGGGACTCTTATTTTTTTTTTTTTTTTTTTTTTTTTGCGTTTGGCATAAATTTACGCCATTTGATGAAACACGCTTACGTCAATAAATCGGACTAGTCGACAGTTACGCCAAAATTTACGCTAAGTTCAGATTTACGCCTAAAGATGAAACGGGCTCCAGGGCATTAAGTAGTGACTTATGTTGATAACTATTTTGGATTCAACTTTGGGGAGGGGGGGGGGGCTCCCTGTGTGAATTATGACAGTTCGGCAAGTTGCTTTTGTGGATTTTATATGTTATTTCTTTACGTAAATTGCGCAGGATACCGGTAGTATACAAATAACGGAGAAAATACTCGCGCTGACAACACTTGCTGTCTTGTTACTGTAAATAAAAAAAAAACTACTAACGAATAAAGAAGAACCCATGTACGTAAAGAAAAGGGAATGATCTCCAGCATGACCACCCTGCACTCACCCAGCGAAACAAACCCACAAGAAAGTGGCACATAAATGACATCAGACACAACAATATTCTCTAGAACATCATACGAACCAGACGTACAGAAATATCAAATATTAATGACAACACATAAAAGGAAGGAGACCAATGTGCACCCGGCGCCGACTTTGGACGACCATCTGCAAACAGCAAATGGTGTGGTTATCCGCATTATGTGCGCACAACCCTCCCACTTATCCGGATACACGGAGGTCTCCATAGACGCACAATTGTTGTATAAACATTAAATTTCTCACTGTAAGGTGACATCAAAAACAAGACGGTTAAACGCAGAGGCCTCTTGTAACACAAATTCTAAGTCTAATTGACCGATCAGCACGAAAAATACAAACTTGGGAGAGGACCTTGAGTACTTGCTTCCTGTATATATAGGTTTCGTGAAGTTCTGTGTAGCGGTTGCGGAGAAGTCGAAAATGCGTCAGCCAATCATAGCCCACGGCGGCCATATTTGTACAAAGCAATTGACACGAAAAATACAAACGTGGTAGAGGACCTTGAGTACTTGCTTCCTATGAGGTTTCTTGCAATTTTTTTGCAGCAGTTATAGAGATGTTGAAATTTTTCAGCCAATAAGAGCCCTCGGCGGCCATATTTTTTTGGACCGATCGTGACGAAGTAGAGGACCTTGAGTACTTGCTTCCTGTGAGGTTTCGTAAAATTCTGTGCAGCGGTTTCAGAGGAGATGTTGAAAATGCGTTAGCCAATAAGAGCTCTCGGTGACCATATTTTTGGACCGATCAGCGCGAAAAACACAAATTTGCAAGAGGACATTGATTACTTGCTTCCTGTAAGGTTTCGTGAAATTCGATACAGCGGCTGCAGAGGAGATGTCGAAAATGTTAGAAGTTAACGACGGACGGACGACGGACGGCAATCTATTACAATAGCACACTTCAGCGAAAATAACAAACAAAAACCAATGGAACCAAAGACATTACAATCCACAAAGTTTTCATAACAATAAGTTTAATAGTTTATTATCATGATTCAAACATTTATCCACAATTTTCTATTAGTTAATCATATGATATCTAGAACCACAATACATTCTGTACTGAAATATCGTTTGTCGTATTCTTAGATGTGCATCGTAAGACGTTCGCTGTAGGGCGGTGGTGGTGAGGTAGGGTGTTCTCGGGATGTATGATTTCCTTGTCTAGAGTAGGTAGGGGGTTCCCGGGATGTCTGATTTCCTTCCGTGGGACAGGGATAGAGAGAGTCGTAGGCAGGTGGGGGCACGGGCTGAGTAGTAAAACGGTGACTTCCCTCAGGACCTGTAAACAAATAAACGTACGTAGAACACAGTTTGAAAGTTTCTCTGAACATTCTTTAGAAATCCATGGAGCCAATAATAAGAAATATGTTTGAAACAAATCTTGTGAAAAAAAAAACATCATTGAACGCTCGTTTTGCGATAATGACTTTCCACTCTTGAGGTGAGTAGCGTTCAGCAGAAAAGTAGATACATGATGAAATGACGATACTGATCCTGAAACCTGAGAATTTCCAAGGTGCAAACAGACAAGTTTAGATGAGAGGGTTCACAACAAGTAATCCGGACCACAACACCATTTATCATTATCTAGAAGAACAACTGTCCTTCAACGGCCCCGGGAGTTCCTTGTTTGTTTTATTGTGTTGCAGTCGATGCAAATACTTCTTGGAGATCAGGAGCCTGTTTTACAAAATACTTACGAAAATTTTTTGGAATTTTCGTAACTTCCATCATAGAATAAAAGCTTACATCGTTTTCACTTTAGATTATGTTGTCCTTTCTAATAGCATTTCTACATACTAAATACAAATTCAGAAACAAAACATCGCGATTTTTAGTTTATACGAAGTACTAAGCTATCCAAAGTTACGACCCTCCCCCCATCTTAAATAGTTTTGTTGAACAGGCTCCACTTCATTCATCATGTAAACATCAATAATCTAACTTACCTAGACCTAGGGTGAATGGTCCATCCCTTGGGGCTACAAGTCTCCGTCTGTCCCTGTGGTGCTTCCCCTTACAGCAGATATGTACTATGACTATGACAATGACTATCAGTAGCACAAGTCCAACCAGACCTCCCAATACGATCCCGGCGACTGTGGCAGTGTACCTAGTCAAAATATTAGGGTCATTTCAACAACAGATTTACGACAAAATGACAGTTGTTTATTTGCATTTATCCTGTTGTATTGGACAACATGCGATTCCTCTCCTACTATCCTACTATCAAGTCCAAGTCGACTTAACTCCCCAACTTGAAATATTGCTGTATTGGGAAAGTCGAAATTGCATTGAAATGTTTCCGAACTACTAGTTGTCATCACTTATATACGCCAAAGGAAGATCTAGTTGCGTTTCAACTGCCACATATTCTGACTATTCCCGTTTTAGCCCAGACTTTTCCCAAATAACGTCCACATTTTCCAACTATTCCCAGATTATGCAGACTGAACCTCGAATAACTATGAGTTGCAAGAGGAGACGAAACTTTGAAGACGTTTAACATTTGAACCACTTGGTGAGTGTCACTGCTGGTGGACCAGGAGTTCCCGAGGGCACATGTAGCCAAGTTCGATCAACTTTGGTTGATCGTCTGTCTCTTCAACGCATTGCAAATTTTCTGTTCTGTTTTCAAAATTTCTTGAAATTTCTCAAACGTGGGTCCTATAGTATCATATCCCACCCATCCTGCTACGTTTTTCGGTTCATTTTTGGACATAAAATTTTTCACACTCTTTGGTCATATTACATTGTTTAGATTGAGGATCACTGACGAGGGTTAAGTACCCGAAACGTGCATGTCTGGTCCATGCGTAAATTTATCCGTTCTTACACGATTCTATCTAATTTGAAGACGTTTAACATTTGAACCACTTGGTGAGTGTCACTGCTGGTGGACCAGGAGTCCCCGAGGGCACATGTAGCCAAGTTCGATCAACTTCGGTTGATCGTCTGTCTCTTCAACGCATTGCAAATTTTCTGTTCTGTTTTCAAAATTTCTTGAAATTTCTCAAACGTGGGTCCTATAGTATCATATCCCACCCATCCTGCTACGTTTTTCGGTTCATTTTTGGACATAAAATTTTTCACACTCTTTGGTCATATTACATTGTTTAGATTGAGGATCACTGACGAGGGTTAAGTACCCGAAACGTGCATGTCTGGTCCATGCTGTAAATTTATCCATTCTTAAATGATTCTATCTAATTTGAAGACGTTTAACATTTGAACCACTTGGTGAGTGTCACTGCTGGTGGACCAGGAGTCCCCGAGGGCACATGTAGCCAAGTTCGATCAACTTCGGTTGATCGTCTGTCTCTTCAACGCATTGCAAATTTTCTGTTCTGTTTTCAAAATTTCTTGAAATTTCTCAAACGTGGGTCCTATAGTATCATATCCCACCCATCCTGCTACGTTTTTCGGTTCATTTTTGGACATAAAATTTTTCACACTCTTTGGTCATATTACATTGTTTAGATTGAGGATCACTGACGAGGGTTAAGTACCCGAAACGTGCATGTCTGGTCCATGCTGTAAATTAATCCATTCTTAAATGATTCTATCTAATTTGAAGACGTTTAACATTTGAACCACTTGGTGAGTGTCACTGCTGGTGGACCAGGAGTCCCCGAGGGCACATGTAGCCAAGTTCGATCAACTTCGGTTGATCGTCTGTCTCTTCAACGCATTGCAAATTTTCTGTTCTGTTTTCAAAATTTCTTGAAATTTCTCAAACGTGGGTCCTATAGTATCATATCCCACCCATCCTGCTACGTTTTTCGGTTCATTTTTGGACATAAAATTTTTCACACTCTTTGGTCATATTACATTGTTTAGATTGAGGATCACTGACGAGGGTTAAGTACCCGAAACGTGCATGTCTGGTCCATGCTGTAAATTTATCAGTTCTTAAATGATGCTATCTAATTTGAAGACGTTTAACATTTTACATTATCTGTCCTCTGTTGTAATTGTTTTAAAAACTTGGTTTTGGCACCCATTTCTTTTGGACCATGAAAGAGACTAAACCGAAAGGACTTGGCCTAAGCTGTGGTTTTTAGCTTATTGACGTGTTTTCCGAGCCTCTGCTGTTTTTGTCTACCAAGTTGATAATTAACTGAAATCTGCTTATATTATCAATGTAATATCAGCTAAATGCGGGACTAGATCGGTCTTCGTAAATAGTGTATAGGTCGACCATTTCGAAGGTTCTTGATAAGTTTTGGAAAGTTTTGTAGTAGAGTCGGAATGAACAGTGTGACGACTAACTTCGACTTAGCCACGGCTAGATCCCGACTAACCGCGACCTCATTTTTACCTAGATCCGATTTGAATAAATCGGAACCGAACCCTGACGAAGAATTACATGTAAAACTTCCTCGGGTGTCTCTCCGATCTATCCAGAGTCACTCCAACTCGTCCCAATCAATCTAGGATTTAATCGACCATAGTCGGGGACCCAGTCAGCATAGTGTGGTTATGCCGAGTTGGCTCCCGACTTGAAAGTCGGTGTCGGTTGTCTGTTATAGGTTGCATGGTTAATATATTATTACATGTTTAACATGACTCAGTAATCAGGAAAACTCGTTAATCCGGACGAATTCCGCTGGAACCAATTCTTCCGGACTAACAAATCATCACTGTATATTGTTATACAAAATGATACCTTCAAACGTCTCTTTGCAGGCATGACTGACAGCTCATTATGATATTGTATTTTTTTTCATATTGTATTATATCTATATGTCCTAAAAGCTGTATTTGTCTTTGGAATAAATGATTATGATATTGTATTTTTTTCATATTGTATTATATCTATATGTCCTAAAAGCTGTATTTGGCTTTGGAATAAATGAATTGAGAATATAATTGTCACGTAATTGTATGTTTTAATGCAAATCTTAAACTCATATGAAACATACTTACTCCGAGGAATAAGTAGATTTACTGACGGACGGATTGTAGTAGTATGTCCCAACAGCTCCATGTAAGATACCTGTAAATAAATCATCATCATCATTTAATTCATTGTGATCTAGAATGAGAATGTTTGAAAATATTAAGACGAATCTGTGCTGAAGTGCATTCATATTATCATTGCAATTGTCAGTTACATACACACATAAGAACATTCCTCCCCAAATTTTGAGATGACAACCATTGACGTAATGAAGAGGATGACGTAATGGCATGATGTCGACTATGATGGGATGCCCACAGCCACGAGACGGTTACCATGGTAATAATGAGATGAACTGTGTAGAAGATGATGTTAATATGTTTATATTTGCTAATGATAAAACAAATCCTCAACATTCTCGTCTCATATACAAATAACTTTGAACAATACCCAAACATTCGATGTAAAGAAAATTTCAACTCACCTAATAAACAGAAAACGATACAATTGTGACGTAGGTTAGATAAATCTCCGATCATCCTCCTGTCATCATTAGACGGTTTCTTTCTTAGAGGCCGTCTTATTCTTACGTTCTTCCATTTTCATACGATGGCCATGTTTCTCTTCCTGTAAATATATACCTTGACTAAGGTTAATGTAAAAGCCGATAGAGTGAGCGATTAACTCATTACATAACCCTATTGTTCGTATAGTAATTGTTGTAAGACGGGTTGTAAAAAACATTTAATCCCGTGTTTGTTTGTATATAATTTCGTGTTTGGACAAAACAGGATTAAAATTCAATCTTATTTCACTGAATACAGTATTCATACTCTAGACAGTATATTCGAGACGCAGTATTTTGATACATCGTTTGATAAAAAAAAGCACTGATATCCAATACAATACATGTTTTTTTTTTCGTACCGTGTAAAGAGATAATAAGGAAGCTATCAGAAATTCCAATTTTAAGTTTGCATGAACGGAACCAGAGGGATACGGAATGAGATTTTGATGAAACTTAATAGCAATTCTCTGTAAGAACGCACACACAAAATCAATGACACATTGGCACGGCATGGCATGGACATTAGAGACTTTTGGTATACAAAAAGCAGCTTCCGTTTATTCAAAGACTACCTTTACCATGGTAACCATGTCTAAAGTTTCAAGGATCTGGAGGAGAGAGTTGTTTTAATAAGTAATCTCCTTATTACTCAATCCTTAATTTTTTTAATGTACCATTTATTATAATTATGTGAAATTATGAATAAATACTGCTTTTTGAAAAACCAAGATCTGGAAGTTTCTTTGGACTAGATACTAGTTTTAATTCAAGTTTCAGAAATCAGAACTCTTGGCGGCCATATCTATTGACTTATCGGAGTGAAAAATACTTGAATACCTGTTTGTATGGTTTGGTAAAAGTTTGGACAGTGATTGCCGACAAGTCAGAAGTGTGAAACGTACAAACAGGAGGGACGACGGACGAACGGACACTGACATGTGGACTATGACAATTCATATCGAACCTTTTGATCAGGCCAGCTAAAATCGGTCAAAGAATGTAATATATCCCTATCGTTTGCTGTTTACATACATGTACACTGCTTCCTTCTTTGTATTGACTGCTTTTGAAATACGGCAGGAAATTTTGCCTTAAAAAATAGTTTCATATCTGATCTTATTGTTTTTCTTGAAGTTTTGTAAGTTTAAAACATTAAACAAGAGGCCCAAGAGGGCCACGTTCGCCCATATGAAAACTACTTTAAGTTTGTCAAAGGAAAAATCTTGACTTTAGTGAGGAATGAAAAATAACAAAACACTTCTGTATGTATACTGACAACCCTCTAGATCAGTCTGATACTTTCGGTTTGTCGTTAAGTGCTTTGGAGTGTATCCCTCGTGACCTAGTTTTGCCTGTGGTGGTGCCACCTATTGACGGAGAAGGACGAACATCATTTGTAGAGAACCATGAGTACCTTATAGTTTCATAGTTTATTTCACCAAAAGCACATGCTTATAGGTATAAACACAAAATATATACAAATTATATACATTATGTACATACAATGCCACAAATAATGGCCAAAGACTCACGAACGGAGGCATGGTTTTAAAATACAAGAAATCAATCAGATTTAAAAAATGAATTCATTCCATAAGGTTTTTTCGCAAAATTTCACATTTTCTGAGATAAATACAGAGATTATGTAGTTCTTTTACATTATCACTTGTAAACATTTCAACAAGTTTAAAAACAGAAGGTCGTTTCCAAAAATAGGGTTTTATATAGCATTTTCTCAGTTCATTATAAGAGGGACATTTTAGAATAAAATGATATTCATCTTCGATGTCACAATTACATAAAGCACATATTCTGTTTTCGCGCGGAATATTTATATATCGACCTGTTTCTATAAATAATCTATGCGAAGATAATCTGTATTTTGTTATCAAAGCAATATTTTTAATATTCAACGATTTCGTAAGGTAATTTTGAATATGAAAATCGTCCACAATATGTCGATACAGAGAGCATTTTGATGAAGATTCTAAGAACCCGTCTCTTTCTTGGATGAATTCATCTTTCAACCTTTTTTCAAAAACAGATAAAAACAGCGGAATATTTGTTATGTTATGACAAAACCAAGCTTCACCAAGGCCAATTGAGCAAAGTAAGTTTCTAACACCATATAACCAAGATGATGCACTATTTTGACTATTATACAAAATTCTGTCAAAATTATCTTTATACAATTCTTTCAAAATACAGTTTTCAGTGTTCATCAATTTCAACCAGTACTTAATCAATTTCATTTTCCTTTTAAAAATAAGAGGCATACGTCCTAGTTCAGAGTAAATCATCATATTTGGCGTGGTTTTTTTTACACAGAGACATCTTTTTAGATAAGCTAAATGAACCCTTTCTATAGGAACTGACTTATATAAGCCCCAAACCTCACAAGCATAATTTAAAATACATTCAACATAAGTATCAAATAAAGATAATTTCGTAACATGGTTAAAATATGTGTCAGAAAATTTCTTATAAAGGCTATAAATACATTTTTGACCTTGAGATGCTAAAACTGCTTGTGTGTTTTGAAAGTTTCCTGTATAATTCAATGTCAATCCAAGATAGTTAAAAGACCCTACCACTTCAATTGATTCACCATCATAATACCATTTATCTCTACAGCTTAATCTACCCGATTTTCTAAAGACAACAATTTTGGTTTTTGGCACATTTACAGTTAACTTCCACTTTTTACAATATAGATAAAGAGTATGAAGCATTTGCTGAAGTTCACTTTGTGATTGAGCTAAAATAACAGTATCATCTGCGTACATAATCAAAAAGAGAGATAACTCTCTCAAATCAATAGCATTACAATTATCGCTTATAAAAGCGTTTTCAAAATCATTTAAATACATAGAAAATAATATCGGCGATAATGCCTCACCCTGTAAAACTCCCCTGTCAACATCAAAGAAATCTGAAAAATTTGATTGAAATTTCACACAGCTTCTAACATTTGAATATAACGAAAAAATAGTATCGAATAATTTCCCCCTTATTCCCAACCTAGCGATTTTTGTAAACAACAATTTTCTATCAATGCTATCAAAGGCCTTTTTATAATCTACGAAACAACAATAAAGTTTTTTCCTGGATGAAACATATTTTTCTATTAAGTAGTGAAGAGCAAATATAGCGTCGACCGTACCCGAACCAGGTTTAAAACCGAATTGCGCATCTGTTATCGCACTATTTTTATTAGACCAATTAATTAATCTTTCATTTAAAATTCCAGTAAAAATCTTTAGCAAGCAACTCATAAGCGTTATTCCCCGATAATTATCAGGATTATCTAAATTTCCCTTTTTTGGTACAGGGACGATAACTCCAACACACCAGGATCTTGGAATATAACCATTATTGAGGATAGAATTAAAAATCTTTTTCAACATTGGATTAAGAGTTTCCGACATTTTAGAAAAATATTCGTTTATTAGCATATCTTTTCCTTTTATAACTACCAAGTTTCATGAAAATCTGAAGAGTGGTTATAGAAAAGAAGCAGAAAATGTGTGAAAGTCACCCCCTCCTTTTTACTTTAAAAGAAAAAAAAAATCATTAAAAAAAATAAAATAAAATAAAATTTCAGCATAAAATACTTATCAAAGCATTTAGTAACTTAAATATGCAGTAAATGAGTGTGTAAAATCAAACACCTATTGAGTTACATATATTTAAAGAAATAGTGCAAAAATGTGAATTTCTGACTAAGTCAGAAAAGACGTCAAAAAAGCGTCAAACATTTGACTTCGGAGTGGAACCAAAAAACCAACACTTCTTAAGACATTTCTCTAGAGCATCCTAATGCTTTCGGTATGTCGATATGTGCTTCGTTTATAAAGAAGTTTGTCAAAGGAGGGTACCCCTGTGACCTACTTTTGCCTGCGGTGGCGCCAGCTGTTGACGGATCCGGACGAAAAATAACATCACTTGTATAAGGGACCATTAGTACTTCATACCTATCACCTTTCAGTCGTTCTGGAGAAGTCGAAAATGTCGAAAAGTTTACGACGGACGGCACGCTATGACAATAGCTCACTTGAGCTTCGCTCAGGTGAGCTAAATAGTCACAATTGTCAATATTAAATGAATGCAATACACCTGTTACTTTTTATCTTTGTTTCAGATAGGACCAGATAGACCTTGATATAGGTCGCGTTATCCTTGTATCGTGCAAGAACACTGGTCTCCGAAAGCTAGGACAAAGTTTGCCCTGTATCATACGAGAATATTTCCGAGAGATACATTGTTCTTGTATCGTATGACAATATGAAAGTCTACTTCTCACAAGATGCTTTGGTGGTTATATAGTACTAAACCCACTTCTATCAGCTTTGTTTATGATTTACACGTGCGTGTTCCAACATCCCCTTGATGGGCCTCACTAGTATCACTTTTACTTGTGTTTTTTTTTTATCGTTTTACACGTTTAGCAAACGCAGCAAATTTGGACGCAAAATATGAGAAAAAGCGAGGAGAAAAACAGCAAAAGAGAGGTGGATGCATGATTTCCTCAAAATAGGTAATGCATGTGCATTTTTTCTTTTTTTTCTCTCTTTCCTATTTCTTTACGAACTGTTTATTTGCCGAATATTTGTATTAATGTTGAACATTTACGCTTGGACTGCCACGTCAACGAACGAATTCTACGTTACGTACAAAGCTGTCAACGTTATGTATTGTCATGTACAAGTAACATTACATATCGTTTTCTAATGTTATTAGTAAAATGGACATGTCGCTCGATTAGACAAATCAAGAACTACATTTTTTTTCATATTACCGGTATTCGGTAAAATATGTAGAATGCAATTAGCAACTTTTTAGTATTTTTTTTTGTGGAACATGCGTAATATTCGGGTTATGCTAAATGAGAATGATTGTATACTGGTATGTAAAAGTAATTTTTTCATTCTGTTACAGGTTATTAAGTACGTCTCTAGCGAAGAACGCGGTCATATTGTTGATATTCTGAAGATTAGTAAAATGGAACATTCAATGCACATTGCAAACGATACCGCAAATGAAACATATTTGAACAACGTTACCACATTGTTAAGAAATGACAGTGACAGTGTGATTCATGAAGACGAAGATACTTTATACGTCAAACACGCCATCACCACTCTATCTACCATTATCAACACAATTCAGTCAAACGTATCTCATTATAACGATACTTCATCGCCGTCGTTAGGGGAAGCCTCACGAGACTTAATGTGGATACTTCCAGCAATTTTTGGAATTTTGATATTTTTGAGTGGGATTGCATGCATCGTTTTCTTCGCAATTAAAAAGACGGAGATACTATGTATACAATATATGTGTAAACCGAGCGGATGCTGTCAGGACGTTCATCGAAAGCGGAAACGGAAATCGTATAAAGAACTAGAAGAAGACGGAGATGGCAATGTGGAATATCAAAGATCAGTGGGAGACAGAACCGGCACAGACTACCAACGGCCCGATACTTACAACCTTAAAAGTACGTACATGCAGGAAAGGGGTAGTCCTAAGACCTATAACACACAAACCTATGACAAATTCATCTCAAAATAACATGGCCGAAGTTTTATTCATTCATAGGACTAGACAAGGGCTAATTTCTTTTAAAGAACCCCATGAATAAAACAAGCCCATAAAACGAGGGCAAGGAAAAGTGTAGCATCCCCCAAAACCAGATTCAACATAAACGGTATTTATAATAACCCTTTTGAACTTGAAAATCAAAAGAATTCTTTCTCTTCTATGACCTACATTTAAAGATAGATTGATGATTTTACATCATAGTCAAGCTTGTCTTCACTGTGACCTTGATCCTTGACCGTGAAAGTCATTAGCGTTAATCTTCTATCCATGGTTAACATTTGTGGAAGGTTTGGCCTAGTGACAATTCTATGCTGATGAGTTTGTCTTTTGTAATATTCAGATGATTTAACTACATTGTCCATTGTGACCTTGACTGAAAATCTTTAGTCGGTTTGATGATTCTATGCTTTTTGTTCAGATTGCTTTTAGTTGTGTTCACATGGGTTTGGCAGACGCAAAAATTGTAAAATACAACTAGTATTCAAATTCTCGAAGAGGGTTAAAGGTTATAGCCCTAGAGTGTTTATTATCATCTCATCACCTCAGTTAATACAATGGTATTGAGAAAAATGTTAATCATGGATATAATATTGGACAGAAATGGTGTATAGATCATGTTGACAATACCAAATACCGAATAGACAAAGTGATTTTAAAATATTTTAACGACCTTATTTTGTTGGGAGTATAAAACCTAGCATATTCTACATGTAAATATATAAAAGTAGCTCGATCTCGAATCGTGAAATGTCATTCTTAATGATTTCTGTTTTGTTCTTGTTGCAGATTTGGAAAAGAAAGACCCTTTCAGTACAGACTCCTATCATTGACACGTGATAATGAATCTCAAACCATCTGATCTCATCACGTCATTATCATACTACTTGCAATAAAATCATACAAAAATTAAGCATGTTGTTCTTAAGAATTAAAAAAAAAGAATACGAACAGTATGTATGTTGCTATCAAAAGACTACTTCGGCAACATATTAAGGATATCATTTCATAATTCATTTCCATTGCATATTTGTTTCTGAAAGAGGAAGGCATCCACATAAAGGATACGTGTACAAACAATGGAAAAGTAATACAAATCGTAGCATCCTCTTGCACTGCAACAAAATTGAGATGATTGGTATCCACAAAACTATGCCTTTTTTACATTATCTTGTCATGACCTTGACTCCTGATATTGAAAATCAATAGGTTTCATTTCCTAACCGAGGAGTACTCATTTAAAAAGTTTGATGAACAGCTTTAGTAATCTTTGACTTTTAGAGTGTCTACAAGGTTTTTTCTAGTATTGCTATTGGTGACCTTATTTGACCTTATACAATGGAAATCAATAGGTTTCTTCCCACCGCAGGCAACTTGTATGCAAAGTTTGATGAACACCTGATGATCTGTGACCTTTAGAGTATCCAAAAGGTTTTTGCAGACACACCCACCCACTCACGCACAGGTGTTTCTACAAGTGTATGCCCTTAGCAAAAAGTTGCCCATGGTGATAATAAAATATGTAGTGTGTTATGTCAGTCACAAATATACTAAATATACTGTATTTAGTTTCATTAAATAATATCTTACTCAAAATACACAGAAGAAGACAATAGGTTTGGTATTGCACTAAATTTAATGAGACTTCAAAAGAAAATGTTCCCATGAAAATACTTCAGAAGTAAAATATATCACAGATAACAATTTTCACTTCTGTTTTGAAAATTTTAGCATATAAAAACTTCAGTGTGTTAAATTCCTTCATTGCTGACCACTCTTAAATACTGTCGTACAAGCACAGTTAAAATGAATGAACTTTAATATAAAATCCCAGTATTTAACAAATAGGAGGAAAAAACTTCTTTTCATATCTTAACCAAATTTTTCAAAGTTTGAGCTTTTTTAAAATGAAAGACACACCATATACTGGTATATTCTTGACATCAAAAATTTTGTATCAGCAAATCACTTTTTCAGAATGCCAAACAGTTCTTTTTGAATTTGTTATATTGAGCATTTCAGCATAATTATTAGGAAAATAATTTTGAAGTATAGAACATAAGTTGCTCACTGTATCTTTTTTGCTGAGTAAGATTTAAAAAAAAAATATTTCAATATTCTGTAAATAAATAGGAAGAGTACCTTGTCTGTAAGGGATATGTCACAAGTTGGGCATTAAACATGTAAGAATATGGGAGATACTTTCATGCCTATATTTTGAATCTAAATTTAGGGCATACAAGGAGATGTTAATTTCCAACATGGACCTTTCCTGAATGTTGTATTTCATCACCAAGGAACTTCGCTTCAAATTTCATGCATGTGAGTCCCATAATACGTAAGTCAGTGATAAACGAGTGTTACTACTAGATGTTGACCTCAATTCTTTGTATGTGACTCAAAAAGGACCTTTGACTTAAACAGCAATGGATAAGGTCATCATTTTGTAAAATACGGGTCCCAGTGTATATGTACATGTATATGCAAATTATAATTAGAAAATTTGTTCTACCTTTTTTCATGGGATTTTTTTAACAGATAATGAAAACAGCATGCTTTGCTTGATTAAAAACAAAATGTTAAAATGTACACTAATAATTTCATTGACAACAAGCTAGGCTTTAAAACAAATGTTTTTGAAATAGAATCTTAAACACCCTATTTCGACATTTGGTAGAAGGTTACTTTGCTCTCAAAATGCAAGAAATCTAAACGCAAATATATCTTGATAGATCTATGTATTGGCAGAAATGAAGTAGGAAAAAGAGTTATTTCCCCAACTTTTATGAATTTAAAATCTTATAGATCTATGCATATAAAACAAATTTTGAAAATATTATAGGTATTTCTACACCATCAATTTTTTGTTGAATTTAAGGAAATATTGTTTTGAAGATACCAAGTTTGTTCCTCCATTTTGATAGATGTATATTGATTCTACTTCAAAATAGGTTCATTGTTTTTAAAATAAGAATATTTTAAAAGAGACAACATTTCTATACTTTGTTACAAAGTGTGCAAGGTCCCATAAACAGTCGCATCGTGAATTGCTAACAAAAATAAGCAGAAGCTTTTTTAGTGACACAAGTTGGTAAAAATTTAAAACAAAATAAAAAATAACACTTGAAAAATATATTTCCTATAAAATAGAAGATTTGACAAAGAATCGTCTAAACCTTCAATGTAAAATAAAATTTCAAATGTTCAGAAGAGATGACATAATAATGTATTTTTTTTTTCATGCTATAACTATATGAAACATAACGATGTTTCTAGCAATGACTTTTTAAGTTTCACTACAACCAACTTGAATTTCTTCAAATTCTCCGATTTTAAATAATCTTTTTTTCTAACAATTAAATTCAAAATATCATTTACATGTATGTTCAATATTGAAACTTTCAAAACTTTCATATTTTGCCTTTAATCCATTTTTTAATGGCAAAAAATTGTTTCCAAGAAGCGCTTTTGTTACCGATTTGTATTTCAGCAAGTTGGAGGAGACACTTTTTTAACTAGTAAACAAATTAAAATAAAGAATCTACCATTACGGGTATAAAGTCTCTAATAATGATTTATGTATAGATTTGATAACATGAAATAATAAACAAAACTGAAGTCAGTCACATTAAAACATATGTTAGTGACATGACATGATATAGACTTTGCTAAGTATATCAATTTGTAAACAATACAAGTGTAGTCCTTATAAGCAACATTGCGACTACAATGGTTACATGTAATTTATAATACACTGAGCATTGCTTTGCATTTTTTTTCAAGAATTTTCAAATACACATATAGCAATACTATGGATGTGCAATGCTCTCTTAGTACTAGTGGTTAACAATTTAATGTGTATTAATTAACTCTTCCCTCTCGTTTCATATTATTTTACCATCAGAAACTCTAATTGCTATTTCATAAACTAGTTTTTCAATACAAAAGGTATATTTTATTCATGCTACGCCCTCTTTGGCCATACTTAAGTTTCATATCACATGATGCAATAATAACCCAATTATACTCATTCTGTATTTAGAATTGTAATACCATTAAAATGTCTTAAGTTGACACTTTCTCTTCAATGTCTATATTTTCTAATACAATGCCATTTGAAACATTGAAACATACTAGTGCTCTATGTTCTTTCCCTGTGAAAAACACAATCTACACATCACAGTCTTGGAAAATAATCATGTTCTTGCATTTTAAGCTGGGCATATCTTTTGGAACAAAAATTCAACCAGCTGACATCTTATTGGACTACATGTATTTGCATAACATTACAAAACTCCTCATGCTTTAAAGACATTTTCTCAAAAGATCTGATAATGAAGCATCTACATTAGAATTCCACAACATATAATGTGTTGTTCACACGAAATGGCAATATCGTCTCATACTTTGTATGTTCATTTAGTTTTTGTTAAAGGAGTTCTTTTTACAATTTTTTGCTCTCTTATTTAAAGCAAGAGTACATGTACAATTAGACTTTAGTGGAGTAAGTCCTCTTAAAAGAGTGCTGAATTGATGAAAAAGTGATACTATGCTAACATCTTATAGATATACATAATGAACTTACAATATTTAAAGGAAAGCAAGACAAGCGCAAATTAATTTAATTAACTTCTTTTTACTTTTCTCCACTAATATTTGTTTACTTGTACAGTGAAATAAGTCAGTACATGTACAGCTTTGCTTATGCAACAAACAAATATAAGATTTGAGTCCTTTCACCTTGTTTCAGTACTCCTCAACATAACTGTTGTTACAGAGGAATTTTTCTATCAATACATGTACATAAACTTTTCTAAGACAGAAAGATTTGTAAAAAATATCTTTCTCATAGTACATTGTAATTCTTTTCCAATCATCATTTTCAGAGCACACTCTTCTTGAAATGAACACCTGTACAGTATCATATTATTATTATATATTGCAATAATCATAAACTAATCAAGATTGTCTTTTTTACATTGATTTATCTTAGACAATTCAGGCACTGACTCCATTCTGACGTAATACCTTTTCATCATTTATTTCTTTTATTTCTGATAACTGGAATGTTTCCTGTTCAAAATCCAGACTCAACAATGTTGTCTATCCCTTCATTCCTCTTTGTTTATGTTTTTACTGTTGTTATAAGATGGAATTTAATTAATACTAATTATATAAAGATTTTAGTCTAACAAACACCCAGCCCTAGGGAACTTTCCTAATTTGGGTTTTCTTTTCCATAGAGTGAAAGAAAGAATTTCAAATTTTTAAAAAACCATTTAAAGAAACATTAAATTTTATTTTTCATAATAAGAGAGAGAGAAGTACAAAATATTCTTGCAAGAGAGCAAGACTGTTAATAGTTCCCTTATTTTAAAAACCCTCAGATTCTTATACCCATTTTTGAATTTACAAAATAATACATAACCCAATAGACATTACTTGTCTTTTCTACCAAAATAAACTTACCTAACATTGAGAAATTACCTTCCCCTTTGGCCCAATTGTATCAAAGCCAAATAGCTTTCCCTCTAACCCATTTTTGTGAAAACCAAATCGCCTCACCTCTGTAATATTGGCAGAGTACATTTTGCTTCATATTTGACCTATTTTTGTAAAAGCATAATGGCTTCCTCTCCAACCCTGTTATATGTAAGCCAAATGGTCTCAACTATGACCTAAATAAGCAATCCTAATGGCTTAAAATTTGACATAACTCAATCAAAATCTAAACAGCTTGACATTTAATCAATTTAATCAAAACCCACCTACATCAAACCAATTGGCATCCCGCAAGACCCATTTTTAATAAATCCCAGTGTCTTCCAACCTGACCCATTTACATCTGGCTTCCATAACTTATATGAAAATGGCTTCCCCCTCTGATGCAATTACATTAAAATGAAATCAATTCACATCTAATCCATTTACATCATGCAGTTAGCTTCCAATTTGACATCAAAAACTTAATGAGTTCAAATTTGAGTTATATACAATAGGCTTAATCTGTGACTCATGGGCATGAAAGCCATCTAACTTTACCTTTGACCTTTTACATCAAAACCAATTGACTTCCCAACGACCTTCTTTAATCAAAGCTAAGCTTGACCTCTAACCCATCTAAATAGATTCATCTTTGACACATTTACATCAAAGTCAATTGGCTTCACCTTTGACCAATTTACATCAAAATTAATTTGATTCACTTTTGACCTATGTTAATCAAAATCAATTACTTTTTAATCAGCTTCATTCCCACTTTTCAGTAATTCTTAAAAAGTTTATAAAATATTTGGTATAACAATGACAGAAATTTAAAGGCAGAAGACCCCCCACCACCTTCTCATTGCAATTAATTGTCAAAGTTAATTGTTATGCTGGTTAACTACTGCCAGTATGGACTTATGGCTTGATAATGATTCTAAGCCATTGTTGATTTCTCAACAATGTAGCACCATTTTGTTCATGGTTTCAAACAAAATATCACAGTCTATGCTTTCTTAAAGAAAACTAAGCACTGTTATTCCTAAAACACACAACACACATCACCAGCTAGTGAATACATGTACCATGACACTCTAAGTATGTTACAATTATTTTCAGAGATGCATGGAAAGAAGCAACACCATTCCTTTTATGAAATGGAGACCAAACCATAGTTCATAAATACCAATAGCTCTATATCTATCTTAAAACATTGGTAGAATTGCTATACCTTGACCTTTTAACTTTTGGCTGTATTTCTTCTTAAACGAAAGTGTATTCTCTATAGTTTGACATTAAGCCTTTGGTATGATCGGGTGAATAGCTAAAATTAAATGCATTTCTATGTAAAGTTGCATCCCAAAAAGTAATGTCTGAATTTGGTCTTATCTCTGACTCACTGATTACTGAATTACAACATTAAATTGTATATACCAAGTGTACAAGTTATGCAAGCTGTGACAAAAAACTTATTTTCTAAAGCGTATACAATATTTCCTACCAATGACCTTGATCATTCTTTCCAATGACCTTGACCATTGGTCAATGACCTTGAAAATGACATTCAATGTAAATTTATCTGATAAATACTACAAGTATAATGATGGTATGAAATTGCTATAAATAAAAATGTTATAAATTATAATAACCTTTGACCTATATAAAACTTGAAAATTCTCAAACATGTCATAAGTAATTAAGTTCAATGAATGCCATCCTTTCTTACATAAATATAATATGAAGAAAAGAAGAATTTTTCCATTCTTAATTTTTTGTATCTACAATTTGAACTATGTACAATATCATACTAACTCCCTCCAAAACCTTGATGTTCCTCCTTTAATAGTAAGCAATAAGTGCACAAAGCATAATACATGTACTAAGATTTGTATTAAGTCATGGATATTACAGTATTATTACATTATTTTTTATCACTATGAAATTAACAATTCACACCTCTAAAATCAATAGTGTTCTCACGTAAGAAATAATAATGCCTCCAACCTTCCATAGCAAAGCATGAAAGGTCTAATAAAAAGAAAGCGAAAGACACACTGACCCCATCCAACATTTGAAAGGAACCATTTCTCTATCTCTTTGGTACACAGTTGAGTACAAATTGCAGTTTGAAAGAAGAGAAAATAGCACCTTACAACACCTATACCAGTGTATGATGGTGAAAATTTAACAATAACAATGTGACCAACACAGAAATAATGAGAATGATACGAATAATCCCTTTTATTTAACTTGAAGAGACTAAACTTTTTATTTTTGAGCTTTGACCTTTGAATCAATGACTGTTAAACCAAGTCATAAGAACTTGACCTTAAACCTCTGAGTGAAGAGTGTTCATCCATTGAACCATATCGCAAAATACTCTTTTCAATAGAGCCAGGAAAGAATTATCAAAATCTTGATTCTAGTCCATGAGTTTGGATATCTCTGATAGAAAAACTACAATCTATATGCAAATACAAAATGAATCTTGGTCCAAATCCATTAATCAAAGAACTGACATAATTGGTTCAATGATATTTCATACAGGAGTCAGAAACTTGATTGTGAACTCCTACCCACCCACCCCACAGTCCTCCCAAATTATCTAGCACCAAATGAAGAGTGAAATTTTACAGCTCAACTCAAAAGTGTTGACATGAAAGACAAAATGAGATGAGTTGACAATTTTGCACCAGGGCTTGAGTGAACACATTGAAAATGACAAGGCAATGAATGACACACAATTTAAAAGATGCTTTAGTAGTAATCATTCGGATCCCCTCGCCCTTTATTTGTAACAGCATAAAAAGACTCGGATGCCAATGGTGGAAGGTTTTACATCAAATCGATGAAAAAGTAAAGAGGCACTTTTTCAACATTCAGAATTCTCAAACTTGAGTGAATGATCTTGTGAGTAACATATTTGTCAGTTACAATCCGGTGTTGAAACTTTTATTTCATGAAAGATAATAACAAAAACCAAAAGACCAACGGGGAACTATTTTCAAAATGGCGTCGTATGACGTCCGAGTCTTTTTTCGAAGGAAAAGGTTGAGGCTGATCCGAATGAGTAGTAACATCAATGATTCTATGATAGTATATTCAGATTACTTTTTAAACTTCTTTATGTGCAGAAAAAATTCTAGACTATGTTTGAAAACATTTCATATCAAAGAACTATCAATTTTTAAAAGAGAAAGAAAGAGATTCACATGAAATAATATATACGGAAGCATTTTAAGGACACTTCAATGATATAATGATCAGGTGAATTAATGAAAGAAAAGGATACAAGAACTTTTAATTTGAAATGATTTGAGTGAGTTGAACGAGTTAACTTAATGATTGACTAGTTTCATATTTTGGCTATTTTATGAGCACATCGGCTCAGAGATCAATGTTACACTACTTAAAGCAAACTAGGTTGTGCTTATATTATAAATCAAAATGAGGGCAAGCTTTTTTTAAGTATATTGCACTTATTCATAGTTTTGAAGCTTTGGTTCTGCAGAAAAATGAAGAAATTGAAAATACCACCAATGTCAAAATCATTGAAAAAAAAGAAATATTTTCACATATTGATGATGTAACAACGAGCACCAAATCTCATATGAAATCAAACACTTGTCCTCAAAAGTTACATGTAAATTGATTTTTAAAACGACATGATATGTTAATACAAATTGACAACTCAATTCTCACACCTTCAAAAAGGTTGATTTGTTCTTCCAAATTATGCAAGTATTTTGACGACTAAAAATCAAATCGTTAGTACATCATTGATGATTCAATAATAATAAATGACGATCACATACAAAAAATAAATCCAAAACATCCTTATAAGGATATTCTTCGATGATTCAAGAAAATCACCTGGTGACAACTATTACTACGACAAACCCTGAGACGTGAAACTCTGTCAACACCTGGGAAATTCTCAAACATCCAGATGATGCAGAATCTCTTGCCAGTCTGGGTCTTCTGTCTTCTTACAACCATTCATTGTTCAATGCATTTGGATAAGTTCCTAAAGCAGCTGGTGCTAGGATTTCAAATTAGCCAAGTCTTTTAGACTGTTTAAATATGCTTCATGCAAAGTGTCTATGAAATTTGAGTCATTCTGAAAGGCAAAAACAGAACATATCACACAAATTCTAAATCATGAAAATAATATTTCTATAAATACTTGTACAAAAAATTCTAATAGGGAATCCTGCAATGATTTAAAAAAAAGAGCATATCTCAATCTTAAACATAATAGTAACATTTACATATAGGTGTATTATGTGACATTTCATCTTTTATATATTTCATGCAATTTCACAAAACTTCCATCAAACTCTGTATGCACTTGAAATAAATTTCAAACTTCAATTTTTATTTTGATAATTAAGCCAATCTTAAAGTTTTAATGAGCACTCTGAACCTTTAACTACCTATTTCGGAATAGGCACTGATAATTCTTGATAATACACGTACATGTACTTCTTCATGATATATATATATTAACATGACATTCAGTACCTTGATGAGATGAAGCAATGCTTGTTGTAGTTGGTCCTTAGTCAGAGCTGCCACAGGAAGTTTCTCCTCTACGTGTACAGCTTTGGATTTCCCTTCTACGGGACCTTAAATTGAAAGTTAAATCTGTAAGAAAACTATTAAAAAAAAAAAAAAAATCTGGCCAAATTTACCGTATCAATGCTCTAATATTTAGTAAAATAATCTTTTAAATACATTTGTACATGAATTTATTTCGTTACTTTATTATGTAATGCTTTTCCTAAGGTTTTCAAATTCAAAAAAATATTTATTGACATTCACCATTGAATTGCATACATGTATAATACAAAATGGCATGTATCGAGCTATTGAAAAACATAAAACACCGCTAAAGACGGTATGGCCGGATTGCAAAGTAAATTTTTGTCACCAACTGGGTCAAGGTCACTAGGTCAAATATTACAGCATACACTGAGAGGTCTTGTCAGAGGCAACCTACATGTATAATATAAAGTGTCTACTGCATACAGTTCCTTAGATTTAGCTAAAACCAGAAACTTTAACCAAAATCTTTAACTAGGTCAAAGTCCAAGGTCAAGGTCACTAGGTCAAATGTTACGGCAGAAA
Organism: Pinctada fucata; assembly: GCA_028142955.1. Classification (NCBI taxonomy): domain Eukaryota; kingdom Metazoa; phylum Mollusca; class Bivalvia; order Pterioida; family Pteriidae; genus Pinctada; species Pinctada fucata. The sequence goes on from AP027102.1 coordinate 82,262,145, forward strand.
TTGAAAGGTCTTGTGATGGGCAAGCTTCATGTATAATATAAAGTTTCTACTGCATATAGTTCCTTAGACTTTGCCTCAACCAGAAACTATAACCAAAATGTTGACGGCAGACGGACGGACGGACGGACAGACGGACGGACGGACATCGTCAATCTATAGACCGGAATTGCTTTGCAATCCGGCCAATAATGAAGAAGAGGTAGAATAATAGATTATACTACATATGTATATATATATTTCTTAAGGGTTCATCCTCTCCATATTTGGGAATATTGTGGAAGGTTTGCAAATTGCTTTGTCTTTTATACTGTTCATCTTTTGATCCCTACTTAACCTGACCTTTGATCTTGATAATCACTCGATTTGCGGTACAAACTGCGATTCTATAATGACTGCTTTGTTTTCTATGCTGTTCGCAAGACTCCTGACAAACACGCAAACAAACACATTTTATAATAAAGATACTAAGTCTTTCAATGACATCAAAACATGTCAAATTAGAAGATTTACCTGTTATAGTTGGTGATTGAGAACCCTGTATGAATGCCATAGGTGTTAGTAGGACTTCTGATCCAAGTATTTTACTGCAGCTAGCCGGCTGAAGGTGATAAATAACAAGACATAAATTATTGATAACTCAAAAAATAATGTTGGTAAGATATATGTATGTACAAGGAACCTCTCCAAATTTAAGGTCTCTTTTATTCTGAAATTCATTCAGTTTTCAAGAAATGAAGATAGTGATATTTGTGTGTTCATCTAAACAAAAATCATTCCAAGGAATGCATGTGTCACCTGTGAAACATAGCAACACTCAGGAATCACTTTTATAGGATGTGACATCCAAGTGTGACAGACAGACAGAAAACGGACAAAGTGATCCCTAAGTGTCGCTATGCTTTGCAGGCGACACAAAAATTATTTATTTTGATAAACACTGAACTTTGTCCCACGAACAAGAGACTCATTTTCTACTTTACAATTTTTAACGAAGCATGATGAACAGTTACAGTAACTTCAAATGAATTCACCCTTCCAATTGCTTAATGTTGCTATGTTACAATGTTTTTACACCCACAAACAAAATTTGACCCTGGGACAAAAATGCATTGTGATGTGATGTTATAAATTTTCTCATAATTTCCACGCCATTGGAAGAGTCAATTGAACATAACAAATCTTTAATCTGAATTATAGTAATCTATCCTTCTCACCCGTTCTGGCAAATCTGATGTGACTGAACTCTGAGAGGCAAGACTATGTTCTAATGCTGCAGGGGTCAAAAGGTCACTACCACTTTTAGCACTGGAAAGTGATGACTGGGAGGTTCTCCGATTTGATTGTTGCTGAGCAACAGGAAAAATAGGTGATTTTTGAGTTAACAAGTCTTGAATATTTTGAGATTCTCCTCTGGATAGAATGTTTGTTTGAATAGTTTCCATGGAAACATTACCACCTTTGGCCACATTGATATCATCTAAGATGACATTTGATGATAGTTTTGGAGATTTGTTCCTTCTAGACACTGGCTGTAAAGAATGCTGCCTATAGAATTTTTGCCCTGTAGTATTTGTTTCTTCCTCTGAAGGAAGATAGAATTTTGAAGCTGCCCTGCCAGAAGTACTATTAGGAGATCTTCTCTGTTGATTTCTACTCAGGATTTCACCTCTTTGCTGTTTTTCGATTTCTTCCACTGTCGATCCAGTGGACATTAAATGTCTTAACAAGGCAGGTAACTCGTTTGGCGATTCCTCCCTTTGAAATTTGCTTTCACCTTCACTCACTGATACAGACCTGAAAATAAGAAAGTCAGTATTTTTATAAATACAGAAAAGGATATTTCGAATAGGCACTGCATTTTTATCTACGGAATTTTCTTATATTGCATATGAACTTGAATATGATGAAATCTGTACGCCATGATTACCTATGAAATCCTGGACCTTTTTTGACTTCTGGTTTTTCTCCTTGCTGTTTTTGCTGTTGAAGACTAGCATTTCTGAACAGTGTCTCTAGACTTATAGGAGCTGCTGCTGCTGAAGAGGACGCATTCTGATTGCTATCCTGATCTGTAGTATCTAAAATATATGATAAAAATGTATTATACTGTTCAAAGGAAGCCTGTTTACTCAGTAGAAGTACAGTAGTATTACAAATGTGTTACCATCTGTGCGCCATGTCATCTAAAAATATTTCTCAGTCATTCACACAACAAAGCATAGGCACAAACAATGTTGCTGCAGAGCGCTTAACATGAAGGTAACTATGATCCATTGAACTATTGGTGTTTGAACCAGTAAACTCAAGGAATCTGATGATATATCAATATGATAAGTGAAATCCTTCCCATGGTTAGGAGGCATAACAGGTTTCAGTAGCTGGATTGGAAATTGTTCTATCACAGATTTTAAACTAGTTTAGATGGTATGCAAGGTTAACAGAAGTGTTTTGCCGCAATGCTAGCTTCCACACAGAAAGAGCACAGAGTATGCATGGCCATTTATACCTACCATCATCGTCATTGCTATACCTACCATCATCGTCATTGCTGGCTTTCAGTGGTTTTGGTCGGTGTATCTCTGAGGACTTCATAGCTGAGGCATTAGGATTGTCTATAAATGGCTTGGGAGGTACTCCACTTTTAGCCTGAAATAACAGACACTATCTGGATACTTCCTTACGAACATTTATTGACAAGCATTATAGGAATAATATCAAGTCTTACTTTATAAACTTTAAAGAATTCCTTCTAATTAATTATATAAACATGTGGGTTTACATATCTTCTTCATTAATGTCATGCCAAATGTAAGTATTTCTGATCTTATTTTATTACACAATACTTCTAATCAAACATTGCCATTCTTCGCCAAATTTATTTAACAAATAACAACTAGTTGGCTGTAGTTTGTCCAGTAATTCCCCATGTCGCATGAAACAATCAAATTATTACCAAGCTGTGAAGGGGGATTACTGGACAACAAATCACAGCTAACTAGTTATTATTTCTAATATTGTTCTACGGACGACATGTGATATATCCCTGACCATACCTTATCATACTCATCCTGAGGCTTGGACAATATGGTTTATCATGTGATATACCCCTGACCATACCTTATCAAACGCATCCTGAACCTTGGACAACATGGGTTATAATGTGATATACCCCTGACCATACCTTATCATACACATCCTGAGGCTTGGACAATATGGTTTATCATGTGATATACCCCTGTCAATACCTTATCATACTCATCATGAGGCTTGGACAATATGGTTTATTATGTGATATATCCCTGACCATACCTTATCATACTCATCCTGAGCCTTGGACAACATGGGTTATCATGTGATATATCTTAAAAAGCAAAGTAAGTGGGATGAACAATGCAAGCTCAAAATCTCTAAACTCCTTCACCCAATCCTGCAAACAAATTTTGAAAAAACAATTCCTCCAGTCTTGGGAATCAATGAGGTCTAATCAAGATGGCAAGCTTTGTACATACATAACTTTTAAGACAAATTTTGGTTTTGAAAAGTATCTCCAGACACTTCATAATTTTGATCAGAGACGAAGAGTTACAAAATTTCGACTATCTGCTCATAAGCTTTTAATTGAAACTGGAAGGTACAAAGGTATTCCCAGAAATGAGAGAATTTGTGATAAGTGTATGCTAGGTGAGGTAGAAGATGAATGTCACTTTCTTTTTAAATGTCATAAGTTCAGCCTTCAAAGAATTCAACTTATGGATATTATATGCAAGTCTTGTCCAAATTTTATTACTTTAAATAGCACTAATCAACTAATTTGGGCATTAAGTTGTGAACATGTTGATGTACTCTTAGCTATTTCTGAATTTATAAAACTATGTGAATAATTAAGTCTTTCGAATTTTCACTGCCAAAAAAATTAAATGCATGTATTGCTAACTTTATCAGTACTATAGTCTGTCAAAAATTATTGAATGAATTTTTTTTTTTTTTTTTTTTTTTTTTTTACATGTGAATTGAACTCCAGTACTTCATTACTCATGTTATTACTGTCAAAATTATTGAATGAATCCTTGTTACATGTGAACTGAACTAAAGCACTTCACTCAATGGTATTACTCACAATATCATTTTAATCTTCGACTATTTGTTCATTGCTAAACATCACTTATTATAGATTTTTTTTTTTTTTTTTTTTTTTTTTTTTTTTTCCCTTCATGGTCTGATCTGGTAGTTGTGCGGTGGTCACATGTGGACCACTTGTCCTCCAGCACCGCCTCATGGTGACTTCCGCATTCCTGCCATTTCATCCCATGTGAACACTCCATTACTGATCTTGTGATTATGCAGTGGTCACATGTGGACAATTTGTCCTGTAGCATCGTCTCGTGGTGACCCCTGCATTCCCACTACGTTTTACAATGTGTTCACTCCGTTAATTACTGACTCAGTAACTAACATTATCTTGCTTTTATCATGTATTTCTATATATCTTGATATTGTGACACCACATTCACATTTACCAAAGAGTGAAAATCTGAGATGCTTGCAACTGCTTGTAATATAATTACTTGTTTCCTTCTTATCTTGTCATGTTCATGTCATGTCATATATATATATATTTTTTATTTTTTCTCATCATGGACTGATCTGGTAGTTGTGCGGTGGTCACATGTGGACCACTTGTCCTTTAGCACCGCCTCGTGGTGACTTCCGCATTCCTGCCATTTCATCCCATGTGTACACTCCATTACTGATCTGGTGGTTATGCAGTGGTCACATGTGGACAATTGGTCCTGAAGCATCGTCTCGTGGTGACCCCTGCATTCCCACTACTTTTTACAATGTGTTCACTCCATTAATTACTGTCTCAGTATCTAGCATTATCTTGCGTTTATCATATATTTCTATAGACACCAGTGACATTCACATGTACCAAAGAGTGAAAATCTGAATGCTTGCAACTGCTTGTAATATTATTTATTTAATACTCATTTCCTTAATTTTTACTATAGTATCTTGTAATGTTCATATCATGCCCTTACGGGCCCTTCTTTAGGTAATAAAGCATATCTTATCTTATCTTATCCCTGACCATACCTTATCATACTCATCCTGAGCCTTGGACAACATCTGTAGGATGTCTACATTTTTTACTCCTGCTGATACCATCTCCGTTTTCTCCTGTACACTGTCTGACTCGGAAACTCTTCGTTGACGATTCTCTCTGTAATGCTCTAGTGCAAGCTGTAAAAGGCTGAGGAAGGAAAAAGTACATAATGGTTATTTCTAGAATGATAAGTATTTCCTTGATGCACACCCAAAAATTATCATCCTGTTTTCATTTGCCGCAGCTTAGTGGACTTAATGACTGGCATGCAAAGTTGGTGTACAGCATGCAGTTTGGTAGTACATGTATATGAAATCACACAAAAATATATTTAAACCCTCAAAATTAGATCTTAGAACTTCAATAAAGCAAATGATGATATACCAGTATTTATCAACAAAATTTAATTTCAATATGTGCAATCTAGAAAGAAAATACTCTATTCTATCACAGAGGAAATTCAAATAATCATATTTCATGTACTTGTATTTTGTAATTTAATGTCTTATCGTTAATTTTCCTAGTAAAAATGACATTATCATGGCAAACTTAAGGGTGTCAGTAAACAGTACTTTTCTTCAATACATATTGCTTTCTTTTGTGAAATGTTACAAAAATTTCCAATTGGAGAAAACAATTTTAGAAGGAAAATGTCTATAGAAACCATATTTCACTGTAGTTCTTATATAACCAAGCACACATACATGTAGCTAAATAATGGCCTACAAGAGTATAAATTAAAGATTGACATGATGCATTGTTTTTTGTTATACCTACATAAAGCCCATGAAAAGGGATCTATCGGACACATAAATTCTTTCTTACCTATTCATCAACTGCCCGATCCTGGCACATTCATCCTTATCATAGAACCATATTCCATGTATAACTGTAATAAAAAGTAAACTCGTCTTCACACATTGGTTATATATAGGACAACACACAGTGGGTAATTATCACAACCTATACTGTGGCCACAGAGTATGTGATCAAACCTTTCATAACATGGTAGATGAAAAATCTATTTTGGTAAAATATTGATAAATCAGGTGAAATCTTCATGTGTTATTGACGGCTTATAGATGTTGAGAGATCTTTGTAAGCTGTGAATATTATTATGGTATACATATACAAACATAGTACATTTTCAGATAAATATATCTTTTTCTTGCAGTAATTCCTGAATGAATGTGATAATGATGTAAAATATAAGACAGCTATTTTTTTAAGGGACATAACTCTTCCTTGCCTATCGTACATAATCTAAAAGCATGAGTGAGGGGAAATTTTATACTGAATAAACGGTTTATAAAATTGAAAATCACCACTTCTTCTCGTTAATCAGATTATAAAAGGCAAGTATAATTAATATATCAAAACTTTACAGTACAGCCAATGCACAAATGGTATCATACTTGAACTAGGAATTTGATTTCGTCACTGTCTGAGTTAGATACCCAGCAGTTATAACTTATTTGAATACTACAACTTTAGTGTCATATTCTTAGCACTACCAATCACAATGAGGTTACAGATCCTAACTTTTTGTAAGTGGACATAGCTCATCACAAAAGTGGGCTATTCTTCAAGCCACTGCTTCAAAATCATTCTCAGAATAGCAATATAGACAGATTCTTATTGCAGTCTTCACATAATTTTTTTTTCAACTTACCAGACTTTTCTTTGTCTACTTTTCTTGAAATTCACATGTATCATAAGTGGAGAGATTGGAATAGACCAAACTCTGGTGACTTTTGAATTGTCTGAAGACTGATGGCTTTAAAAAACCGTTTTGAGTGCAATCTGGCTGTTTTAATAGAATTGATAAAAATCGACTCAAGAACTATCATTTGTTAAATCATTAAAAGGGCATGAAACAAAGATGTTGAATCCTTTAAAAGTACGTAGAATATCAGAAGGCAGTTGGTAGGAGAATGAGCTTCACATCTTGATCATAATAATGTGGCTGGTAAGACTGAAGACATCCAGTTTGTTCTTGGAAAACAGGTGATAAATGATTCAGTAATTGTGGATACAAGAGCAGCAGGGACAGGACCGAAATTCACAATAACATGCTTGGGTCACGCCAGTTCACAAGAAAATAAATGCTGCAGTTTCTAATTAAATTCTATGTACACTATTGAAAAAACAAATTGATCATTAGATTATTCCCTAAACCTACTCTATCTTCCTTCATTGATTAGAGAATTGATTGCTACTGGTATGTACTGGCTTTAAGTCATAATATCAGCTTCTTCTTCATTATTCACAGAGAATAGAGACCGCAGAAGAGAATAATTAAATTTTGAGGAAGCTACGCTGGTTAAATTCTGCTGTTGTCCTGAAAGTAAGTCAGCTGTGTAAAGTCTCTCATCACCTCTACATAATGGCATTTACCTAGGCTGCAATTATTTAACCTTCATCAGAAAATGACTAAGCATGCATGTTTAGCATGACTTTTTTCTTCAGGCAACCTGCCATTTTTCCTTTTTATTATTTTTTTGGCCAAAAACGATGCACGTAATAGCGATGAAATAATAGATATTTTTTCTACAAAGTAGAGCGTTCTCGTAGTTGGGAAGTGTTTATAGTTATAGTATATAGCATCCTGCCAAACATTTTTTTTCTCGTAAACTGACTGAAGTACTCTAAGCTCTGGAAAGTGTAAAGGTTTCCAAAGTGAGATAACTTTCATGGAGATTATGATTAACCTTACACAATTATCTATTGACATTAAAAGTCTGCTTGATAGCATAACAATACTACTCAAGTACTCTTCATAACGTGGTAACATTTTTTCATCTCCTTTGGAAATCATACTACAGTGAAGGGATAATTACTAGTATAGTATGCACCAATCAGTTCCTTTTTCATAAATTTTTGATAAACCGGGTTTGAAAAATGATTATCAGTCCAAACTCATAACAGCCTTATTCTAAGATTGAATCTGTACAAAACACATAATTGTAAGCTCCTCTTTCATGCTTAGTCATTCATTTTTGTTAATTTGAAAAAAAAGTAAAATGCTAATGTAATGTTTCCAATTGGATTTTAATCTACAATAAATTTCTTTTTCATGTGTGGCTTAAGCCATTTCAATATATGACATATGTGTTATCCTTCATTTTTAGTTGTGTGCTGCCTTGTATGATGGTTGTTTTGGTATGGTTTGTTAAAATCTGTACTGGACATAACATCTTACTGAATCTGAGCCTTATTTGGTTACCTTGTCTGCTTTGATGGTGCCATCTACAAAGAGTTCTATACAACCAGCCAGTTTAATATAAGAATACTTCCTTTTTAGGCGTTGTCCTTAATATTTTAAATGCTTATTTGCCTGTTCGTTTAATGGTAGTTAATGTGCCTTTATTTTTGTGTGTAATCCTATGTTATCATTATAACATGGGATAGGGAGGAGATCTCCAGCAAGACAGACAGAGGTCTCTATACACTGCCATCCATAAATTAGTATACACCATTTCTGCTCATGTTGCTGTAAGAAAATGAGCAATTTTGAATCCATTTCTGTATGATTTGAAGATGAACCTTATAGAAATCATTTGTAACGAGTTTGACCCAAATATGTACATTTTTTCAATATTTATTATTTTCTATATAAAAATGGCAATTTTTGAAAGACAATTTTTGAAAGAAAATTGTTCTGATGAAAAAGTTTCTATAAGCATTTTTGTAATTACAATTCATAACTTTGAATAATGTGAAGCCAATAATTATGGATTTTTCAAGTTCTGAATGAAAAAAATAAGATAAAATCATAAGGAATTTAGAATGATGTCCTTATTTGTAAAGTTATTTATGGATGGCGGTGTATATTGCTTTTGTCACATAATAAACGTTTACCAACCTTTAGCATTTCTGTACAGAAGAAAAGGATCTTGAAGCTGGAACTCCAGGTCCTTGGTGATTGGTTCTATAAGATTGTTTAGCCCTAGTCTGTTCAGGATCATGAAACCATTATCTGGTGATGCTGACCTGAAAATAGACCAAAAGGTACTGTAATGAAAAATCAAATGCAAGGAATTGTGGTCCCCCGCTTTTGGGTGTTTGTCTTTAAAGAATGTTTACAGACCCCCCCCCCCTACTTAAGTTTTCATAATATATCTCATACATTACCAACATTCTAAATATGAAAGATTAAACTCCAAGAAAAGGTCAAAGGGTCCAAACTTTTGTTTTGTTAACAAGGGACAGGGCTTATGAAAAGTAATACATGTGAAATATTAAAGTCCTATCATTTAAATTACCATCCAAAACTTATAGTCGAGGTTGAAGTTTTTAAATGTGGGTCAACATCCAAGCACGAGGACACAAGGTCAGAATGATGTTACCAACAGAAAGGTCTTGTCACAAGGAATACATATCTGAAATGTGAAAGCCCCATCACTTTCCGTTCAAAAGTAATGGCCAAGGTTAACGTTTTTGAAATGTATGTCAAACTCTAAGGTCAAGGTCACAAGGTCTAAAAATTTGGTATCCATGGAAAGATCTTTGCGCAAGAAATACACATGTGAAATACCAAAGCCCTATCACTTTCGATTAAAAAGTTATGGACAAGTTATAGTTTTTTGAAAAGTAGGTCAAAGTCCAAGGTCAAGGTCACAAGGTCAAAAAATTTGGTATCCATGGAAAGGTCTTGTCACAAGGAACACACATGTGTAATATGAAAGCCCTATCACTTTCCATTCAAAAGTTATGGTCAAGGTTAAAGTTTTTGATAAGTAGGTCAAAGTCCAAGGTCAAGGTCACAAGGTCAAAAAATTTTGGTATCCATGGAAAGGTCTTATCACAAGGAATACACATGTGTAATATGAAAGCCCTATCACTTTCCATTCAAAAGTTATGGACAAGGTTAAAATGTTTAATAAGTAGGTCGAAGTCCAAGGTCAAGGTCACAAGGTCAAAAAATTTGGTACCCATGGAAAGGTCTTGTCACAAGGAATACACATGTGAAATATCAAAGCCCTATCACTTATCATTCAAAAGTTATGCACAAGGTTAAAGTTTTTGTGACTGACGGACAGACGGACGAACCGGTTTTAATGTCCCCGCGCTTTCGCGAAAGCGGGGGACAAAAACATCAATGATAATTGTTAGTATTCGATGCAAGAATTAGAAAGAATCTCTGGAGAAACCTACGAAGCACTATGTATGGTTTCTATTGAAATTGGCCCCCCTAAAATCGACTTCCTCAAAATTAAATTTTGTTATCTATCTTAGGAAGAGAAATATCTACATTTTGAGAAAAATAGTTCCTCGTTTTCTAGGACATCGAAAAATTTTGCATAAATATCATGAAAATTGGCTATTTTGTAAATTTTCCAATAAAATAGCATATTTTTTTTTATTACTTTCCTTGAGAAAACAGAGCAGGATTGTGAACAACTTTTTCCTTTTGCATGCACTCCAAGACATACAATGGTAATAACATGTCACAATATAAGTCAGGAAATTTGTTGAAAATGTGCCATTAAATGATGCTTTTCAATATTTTTTTGCAAAATGTATCATTCTAGAAGCTAGAATTTTAAGAAACTGAGAAATGAAGTTAAAGATTATGCATTATTCCTTAAGAAGCTTACACTTAATGTAGACTAAATGTTTGTAGAAATTTAAAATTACTTATTGAGACTTTTAAAATTATATTTTGCAGAGAAAGGGGCCACTTTACTGTATAAACCATTTTATACTCCTCTGTCTTCTTCAATCTTTAAATACATGAATATGGTTTTGAGATGATATTGGAAGTTTTGTTAAAACCTTTTTTTGACGGAGTTGTTGATAAGGAGTCAAAACTGTGTGAATCAAATGAGAAAAACAATTGTTGTAATTTTTTCCATTTTGTATATGAGATACAATTTTAGAATAATTTCATATAATTGCATGACAGAGTTTGAAGAAACTGGATTCTATTCAGTTCAAACAAAAATTGTGTGTGAAAAGAATGAAACTGGATTCTATTCAGTTCAAACAAAAATTGTGTGTGAAAAGAATGAAGTAGGCTGAAGATGCTGGCAGGGACAAAACTATATAATTGAGGGGTCAAAAATAACACCTGCCACACTCTTTGAAAAGTTTGACGGCCAGTCTGACAAAGCACAGAGTGAAAGGCAGTATTCATTTCTATATGTCATTTACTTCTCAAAATTTTCTTAATTAAACCTCAGGAGGAATAAGTCACACAGAAGGGATGGTCAATTGACATTGATAATGATATCCAAAAAACGTCAAGGCTAAATCTACACCTGATACTTCAAAAGTTGTCGTCATGCAATGTCCTACTTGTATTATTAACTTCCTCATACATCATATTTCTAGGAAAAGGAAGATGCCCACGAGTTTTCTTCTCTGTGCAAGCGCAGATCTAGAATTTCTTCCAAAGAGGATTGCGTGGATGGGTGTTGTTCCAGCTTGTAATTTTGAGAAAATACGTAAAGATGGGTAAATTCCGTCTTTTGTTAAATTCCAGGAGGATCCCCCTCTCATTCTAGATCTGCACATGTCTATACTTTTACATACGATTATCACACAAACTATTGATGTTTCTACATCAGTTTCAACATCAGAAACACCAGTTTCAACATCTCATAATAACTTGCAATATCTTATGTTCACAATTTTCACCCTCGTTTGTTCTTCTTGTAAATCGACACAGACTTAAATGAAACTCATTTCAGCTCACCATTTAAGTTTATTGTCTGCATTGAAAATAGCTGCTGTGCGTTTCCAGATGTTCGATGTAAAAGGATAGAGGCGAACTATGTTTATTGAATAAAGTACAAACATCATTCTGCAGAGCTTCAATTTGCTCGTAAAATCTAAAAGCTATTTCGTTAATTCTGTTGAAACAAACGTCAACATGCTTTCAAACAACACTTGTCGATGCTAAAACGAGTAAAGTTCGTCCTAGTTAAAGTTAGGTTCTACAGAACTTTCCTTTGAACATTTTCTCTTGTTCTCCCTTTTATTAATACAAAACATGTACACATGAATTTTCTATATTTCATAGTTTCAAAATAAGTTTTCCCATGAAAATAGATCTTGTAAGAATTATTCATTTCATGCATGTGATATATAAATAATAATAACTGCCTATCGATACCAAAAAGGCAGGAATTTGAATTGAATTACAAAATGGCAGTTCATTCGGACAGTCCAAAACTTGCTCAGTTTTATCTGCAAACAGAAGGGGATGGTCTAACCAGCCTACGAGACTGATAAGAGTAATGACCATCGTTCGTGACATCAGAATGATACTAGACCCTGGGGTCCTTTCGTCGTGCAGCAATAGATAAATAGAAATATATAAAGGTCAGCCAATTGGAATATGAAATAGTTCGATAATTTGTATAATAGAAGTATGAGTATGTACACTCTATCCACATTTATGTACATGTAATTTTTGTCTGAATTTCTGCAATTATTATTTCATTCATACCAAAGTTATGTAAAAGTCATTGTCGACTTTAAAAGCTTAAATTAGTCTACTGATACAAGTAAGCTGAACTTGTTTTTCAGAGACACCCCAGACAAGTGGTGACAGTGAGTAGCAATCAGCGGGTAAACACTCGGTCTCACTGTGACATGCCAGTCTCTATCAGCCTCCAATAACCTATCACTAACTCAAAATCCGAGGTGTATAAAAGCTTCTGTGACAAGTTTATAGTTCTTACAGCTTCCTATTGAATGAGCGATTTCCCGCCACTGGAATCAATTGTCTATACGACTTGAATATTTCTTAATTTGCGAGCGCGATTCTTCAGAAACAGCTCTCTATCCCCAGTGAGACCCACAACATAGAATGATGCTTAATTGATTTCCTGGCACAAACAAAGTTTACATCTTTTATCACACGACTATATAATTGTTTTCTCTCTCAGTTGATGAAGGAGCATTCCAGGACACAACCATCGAACACTCCAATACTTAAAAAACTTCCGAGAGTTCGAAACGCTAACGATGCTGTCACAATTTTACCTCAAATCCGTAACATCCAGGGCATCTGGGGTATTGTTTTAGTAATTATCATTAACAAATAAAAAGAATATGGACAAGTTTGACAAAACCTTATGACAAATAACAATACATGTCGTTGCAATAACAAGACAAGGAAAATGACTATGATCCATCATAAACTTACCATCAGTTTGGAGAGACTCAGAAACTGCTTATGGCGTAATGCAGATACACTTTCCTGGTTTAAACCTTTTATATTTGTTCTTCCTCCCCTGCAGCCGGCTTACAACTTATTTCAAGCATGTTTTTCATATACTGCTATACACTGTATAATTTTACTTGAAACCAATCGATTTTAATGGCAATTGTTACGAGCATAAAAGTAACCTAGGATAGGGCCGATCTATAATACAAGGTCTGTATAAGTAAAACGTGGCGACATATGGATTTCGCATTCTGTAAGAATAGCAAAACTTGAAAGCAGTGTCTGATACCGGGATATTTTAGAACTATGAAAGTTTAAGGATCATACAAAACTCTGAACGGAAAATTATTAAGGTCATGGCCAATTCAGTACGCATGTGAGTAAATAATTCATTCAATTCATGTCATCTCTTTTTTATAATAACTAGTATACATGTACGTAATCTAATAGAATACATATGAGATGAGAGCGCAGTGAGGACATTTTAAGGGTATAATGACATTAGAGAGCACCATTGTTCCAGATTGCACAGACATTCAGTGTTTCTTTCTACTACAAGTGCCAAATCTGAGTGTAGATTTTGACCCATATATACTTGTAACACAGAAGTAAGCTGCACTTTGTTAATTAGTTTATGTATCTTCCAAATGACCTTCAGGAGAGCATCCTAGTACGTTAAAGGTCAAACTCTCTAGCTTCTGTACTCAACAGCTTTGGAAACAAACTTTGTCCGTTTCTAGAAAGCTGCAACTTTTTACTGACCATGAATAACAACAACGAATTTCTATGCAAAGCAGCTTTATCCTGTTTATTCGTAAATATACGGGTATTGAACGTAACCTCCAAAATATACGGGTATTGAACGTAAACTCCAAAATCCTTTTAATAATTCAATACTTTTATCATGATTACATTTTTGATTCACCTAGGGGTGAATCAAAAATGTAATCATGATACTTTTGATCATGACGATCATAGAAAACATGGAGACATAAAAAAAGTTGAAAAAAATGTGCCAAAAACTTTACATAAACGATCAGTACAGTTAGCTTTTAGAAATCTTATTACTTTAATATTGAAAGTCACAATTACACGTGCGTTTTGATTCAACTTCGAGCAAAACTTGCGTTTTTCTAGAAATGCATTAAACCAAATCATTCTTGGTTATATAGTATACAACAATAGGCGATACATTGTAGATCGTTTGCACGTGAGTATTTGGTGTCGTTCACATCGGGCGTGTTAGAGAGAGACAGCTATGCTTTGTCAAACAGCAACTAAGTCGAGCATAAAACACTTCGTGACATATGGTATTTCTCTTGTTCTCCATCGCCTATGATGTTCCTTGATGTTCAAACAGTTAGTTTTTTTTCTGATGGTCGGCTTCATAATCCTACACAAACTAGGGTCAGTCTCTGCTACCTCAATATGAAGATAAAAATTAGTAAAACATATGTTGTAAAATGCATGAGTACAAATACAGTTTCTAACAGTCAGTGTAATGAATTAGTATCATCCTAACGTAAGGACGGGTTAGCGCAATGGTAGCACACTCGCTTCTCACCTCTACGGTCCCGAGATTGTATCCCAGATTGGGCAAAGGGGCTTTATGTGGGAGGGTATGGCGGTCGCCCATCCAGTCCGGGGAGGTTTCCCCCGGGTACTCCGGTAAATAGGTAAATAAATAAAGTTTAAAAAAAATAGTGAACCGAAGTGCTGATCCACAATCGTTGATGTCGAAGGAATGACCTTGACCCCCGGGATCTAAAAATTGATAGGTATTGCTGTCACATCATAATGAATGTCTAAAATATGAAAACTCCATCTTCAAAATAATTTGAGTCATTGTGATATAAATCAATATATAAATGTCAAAGAAAGGACCTTAGTCTTTGACCTCCTCACATCTAAATGAACAAAGCCACGTACATAAAATATGAAAGCCGTACCATTTTTAAAAGTATCTAAAGTATCATGGCACAAACAAAGTACACGTAGTAGCCTATTTTAAGCTGTCAACTGACTTCTTCCAAGTACGGGAGTTCTACCATCAAAGCTATTCAAGATATCGGAAAACAGAATGACAAACAGACGTGCGGAAAAGATTTGTTTCTTATAGGACCCTAAAGCAAGTAGAGCTAATATGAAACATTTCAAGCTAAAAAAAATCATAGACACGGCTACATAACCACAGAAACCGCTAATTATCTGATGTCATTCTTAGAAATACCTAATCATAACATTACAAGCTATAAAAACAAATGTAACTCAGGTACTTCCATTCGAGTAGCTAGAAAAGGCAGCTGCCAAAACATCGAGAGTAGACCCTATATGAAATCACAGCTGTTACATTTGGATAAGATTTTAAAGTAAACACTGTCCAAGCACAAAGGTAGGCATGCTAAAAGCCGACAAAACGAGAAAATGTTCAAGATAGAATTAACATTCATACTATGAGATTTGATTAGCATAGTGAGGACGAAAAGATGCTTGGAACATATCTCACATCTTCAGATTTCTTGATATTAAATGTGTGTATTATTCTAGAAAGTCTGAAGAGCTGCCTCCAGCGTCCACGCAAGATGTCCAGCAAAACGTTTGTTAATTAGGCGAACTTTAAACTAGGTGATGTCCATGCAGATAGTGACTATTGATACACTGGTGCAGTTCCTTATTTCGGGAGATTCCTGAACATTTTTCTTATTTTATTTTCATCTCATTGTTTTGAAGGAAAACGTTTCTTATTCTCATCTCATAATGTCACTAAACATCTTTCTTATTGTAATCTCAACGTGCCAATGAATATGCTTCTGATTACTATATATATATATACATTATCATCTCATTGTGCCACCGAAAATGTTTGATTCTTGTCTCATTGTGCCACTGAACATTTTTCTGATTCTTGTCTCATTGTGCCACTGAACATTTTTCTGATTCTCATCTCATTGTGCCACTGAACATTTTTCTGATTCTCATCTCATTGTGACACTGAACATGTTTCTGATTCTGATCTCATTGTGCCACTGAACATGTTTCTGAATCCCATCTCATTGTGACACTGAATATGTTTCTGATTCTCATCTCATTGTGCCACTGAACATGTTTCTGTTTCTGATCTCATTGTGACACTGAACATGTTTCTGATTCTGATCTCATTGTGACACTGAACATGTTTCTGATTCTGATCTCATTGTATCACTGAACATGTTTCTGATTTTGATCTCATTGTGACACTGAACATGTTTCTGATTCTGATTTCATTGTGTCACTGAACATGATTCTGATTCTGATCTCATTGTGTCACTGAACATGTTTCTGATTCTGATCTCATTGTGTCACTGAACATGATTCTGATTCTGATCTCATTGTGTCACTGAACATGTTTCTGATTCTGATCTCATTGTGTCACTGAACATGTTTCTGATTCTGATCTCATTGTGACACTGAGCATGTTTCTGATTCTGATCTCATTGTACCACTGAACATGTTTCCGATTTTCATCTCATTGTGACACTTAATATGTTTCTGATTCTCATCTCATTGTGACACTGAATATGTTTCTGATTCAAATCTCATTGTGACACTGAACATGTTTCTAATTCTCATCTCATTGTGACACAGAAAAAATTCTGATCGCATTGTACCATTGAACATGTTTCTGATGCCCTCCTCATGGTGCCACTGAAAATCTCTCTGATTCTCATATCATTGTGACACTGAACATGTTTCTGTTTCTCATCTCATTGTGTCACTGAATATGTAACATAATATATTCTTAATATGACTGAATATGTAATATATACTCATCTCGTTGTGACACTGAACATGTTTCTGATTCTGATCTCATTGTGTCACTTAATACGTTTCTGATTCTCATCTCATTTTGTCACTGAACATGTTTCTGATTCACACCTCATTAAGCCACTGAACAATGAACATCTTTCTGGTTCTGATCTTATTGTGTCACTGAATATGTTTCTGATCCTGATCTCATTGTGCCACTGAACATGTTTCTGATTCTCATCTCATTGTGCCACTGAACATGTTTCTGATTCACACCTCATTAAGCCACTGAACAATGAACATCTTGTTCTGATCTCATTGTGTCACTGAATATGTTTCTGATCCTGATCTCATTGTGACACTGAACATGCTTCTGATTCTCATTGCATTGTGACACTGAACATGCTTCTGATTCTCATCTCATTGTGCCACTGAACATGTTTCTGATTCTGATCTCATTGTGACACTGAATATGTTTCTGATTCAACTCTCATTGTGCCACTGAACATGTTTCTGATTCTCATCTCATTGTGCCACTGAACACGATTTTAATTTCCATCTCATTGTGACACTGAATATGTTTCCAATTCTCATCTCATTGTGTCACTGAACATGTTTCTGATTCGCATCTCATTAAGCCACTGAACAATGAAACATCTTTCTTATTCTCATCTCATTGTGTCCCTGAATATGTGACATAATGTATATGTAATTTATTCTGAATATGACTGAGTATGTATGTATATATTCCCACCTCATGGTGCCACTGAACATGTTTCTGATTCACACCTCATTGTACCACTGAACATGTTTCTGATTCTCATCTCATTGTGCCACTGAACATGTTTGTTTCTGATTCCCACCTCATTGTACCACTGAACATGTTTGTTTCTGATTTCCACCTCATTGTACCACTGAACATGTTTGTTTCTGATTCCCACCTCATTGTACCACTGAACATGTTTGTTTCTGATTCCCACCTCATTGTACCACTGAACATGTTTGTTTCTGATTCCCACCTCATTGTACCACTGAACATGTTTCTGATGCCCTCCTCATGGTGCCACTGAAAATCTCTCTGATTCTCATATCATTGTGACACTGAACATGTTTTCATTTCATTGTGTCACTGAATATGTAACATAATATATATGTAATATATTCTTAATATGATTGAATATGTAATATATACTCATCTCATTGTGACACTGAACATGTTTCTGATTCTGATCTCATTGTGTCACTTAATACGTTTCTGATTCTCATCTCATTTTGTCACTGAACATGTTTCTGATTCACACCTCATTAAGCCACTGAACAATGAACATCTTTCTGGTTCTGATCTTATTGTGTCACTGAATATGTTTCTGATCCTGATCTCATTGCGCCACTGAACATGTTTCTGATTCTCATTGCATTGTGACACTGAACATGCTTCTGATTCTCATCTCATTGTGACACTGAACATGCTTCTGATTCTCATCTCATTGTACCACTGATCATGTTTCTTATTCTTATCTCATTGTGACACTGAATATGTTTCTGATTCTCATCTCATTGTGCCACTGAACACGATTCTAATTTCCATCTCATTGTGACAATGAATATGTTTCCGATTCTCACCTCATTGTGACACTGAAAATGTTTCTGATTCTCACCTCATTGTGCCAATGAAAATCTCTCTGATTCCCATCTCATTGTGACACTGAATATGTTTCCAATTCTCATCTCATTGTGTCACTGAACATGTTTCTGATTCGCATCTCATTAAGCCACTGAACAATGAAACATCTCTCTTATTCTCATCTCATTGTGTCCCTGAATATGTGACATAATGTATATGTAATTTATTCTGAATATGACTGAGTATGTATGTATATATTCCCACCTCATGGTGCCACTGAACATGTTTCTGATTCACACCTCATTGTACCACTGAACATGTTTCTGATTCTCATCTCATTGTGCCACTGAACATGTTTGTTTCTGATTCCCACCTCATTGTACCACTGAACATGTTTGTTTCTGATTCCCACCTCATTGTACCACTGAACATGTTTCTGATGCCCTCCTCATGGTGCCACTGAAAATCTCTCTGTTTCTCATCTCATTGTATCACTGAATATGTAACATAATATATATGTAATATATTCTTAATATGACTGAATATGTAATATATACTCATCTCATTGTGACACTGAGCATGTTTCTGATTCTGATCTCATTGTGTCACTGAATATGTTTCTGATCCTGATCTCATTGTAACAATGAACATCTGTCTGATTCCCATCTCATTGTGCCACTAAACATGTTTCTAATTCTCATTTCATTGTGTCACTGAACATGTATATGATTCTCACCGCATTGTGCCACTGAACATGCTTCTGATTCTCATCTAATTGTACACTGAACATGTTTCTGATTCTCATTTCATTGTGTCACTGAACATGTTTCTGATTCTCACCTCATTGTGTCACTGAACATGCTTCTGATTCTCATTTCATTGTGCCACTGAACATGTTTCTGATCCTGATCTCATTGCGCCACTGAACATGATTCTAATTCTCACTGCATTGTGACACTGAATATGTTTCTGATTCTCCTCTCATTGTGTCACTGAACATGTTTCTGATTCTCATCTCATTATGCCATTGAACATGATTCTAATTCTCATCTCATTGTGACACTGAACATTGTTCTGATTCTCACCTCATTGTAACACTGAACATCTGTCTGATTCCCATCTCATTGTGCCACTAAACATGTTTCTAATTCTTATTTCATTGTGTCACTGAACATGTTTCTGATTCTCACCTCATTGTGCCACTGAACATGCTTCTGATTCGCATCTCATTGTACCACTGAACATGCTTCTGATTCTCATTTCATTGTGCCACTGAACATGTTTCTGATTCTCATTTCATTGTGCCACTGAACATGTTTCTGATTCTCACCTCATTGTGTCACTGAACATGCTTCTGATTCTCATTTCATTGTGTCACTGAACATGTTTCTGATTCTCACCTCATTGTACCACTGAACATGTTTCTGATTTTAATTTCATTGTATCACTGAACATGTTTCTGATACACATCTCATTGTGACACTGAACATGCTTCCGATTCTCATCTTATTGTACCACTGAGCATGTTTCTGATTTTCATTTCATTGTGCCACTGAACATGTTTCTGATACACATCTCATTGTGACACTGAACATGTTTCTGATACACATCTCATTGTGACACTGAACATGTTTCTGATTTTCATTTCATTGTGCCACTGAACATGTTTCTGATTCTGATCTCATTGTGACACTGAACATGATTCTGATTCTCACATCATTATTATCAATGAACATGTTTCTAATCACCATCTCATTGTTTCACTGAATATGTTTCTGTTTCTGATTTCGTTGTGCTTCCGTAACTTTTCTAATTTCGTATGTTTTTGTATAGACTCAGTTTAATGCTTCATACTTTGGTCATTCCTGTTGACTGGTTTTATTTTATTATTGTTTTGGGAGAGGAAAAGTGGGGGGGGGGGCTTACAAACAAGCCCATAAGCGACAAATGTTCCGATATACAATGATAAGTGTAAAACCGGATGTATGTGAATGAGTTAGGGCGGGTTGAAAATATGGACTGCCCCCCTTTTTTTGTTTTAATCCACAATTTAATTTTTTACTTTATGAGAATGCAACAACTAGATACATGTATTACTCACCGGTTTCCAGCATTACGATTTTCTGGGTAATTAGTGCTCACTGTCGATAAGCCGGTTCGCAATAATTACATAGTTGATGACGTAGAACGAACCACGATAGAGAAAACTTGGGAGGTGGTCATAAAAAAACATGCTGCTACATACCGAGTTTGATGGAAATCCACTTCATTTTTTTCATTATGATACTTAAGTCATTTTTGTATCGTTATAATTGTACGCGTATCGTAATAAATATAACTTACAATGATAAGTGTAATGATACACTCATAAACCACATGATTAAGTGCTTACACTCAAAGAGAAACCGAATGCAATCACTTTCCTACATCTTTTATTCTAATATCTAATCTCTGAATGGCAAGACTGATGATTTATGTTTCTCAAATCAAATACATGGCTTATGCTGTTTTATTATTAGATACCTCCCAACCGTTGTGTTAAGAGAATTTTACCTTCGTTATCAGCAAACATTTTGAAAATTCAGGATTTCTCAAAAGGATACGTTTTGGTAATTTAGTGTACTGGATTATCCCTATAGATCAGTCAGGAATTTTTACTTACACTATTGCAGATAGGTCATATTCTTCCAGTCTTACTTTTGCTCAAAGACTTCAGAGAATATTTCTAAATACACACAGTATCTATATATGCCAGTATTATACATACCATAAGCTACTCTGCAAGTTCGGCTTCACGGGTCTCACCTTAAGGTCGATTCCTAGATAATTTACCTTTCTTACCTCCACGACAGAAAAGTTAGGAACTTGTGTTCTGCGCATGATGATAGGGATGTAATTCCGACACTTCGGATAACCAGCTGTGTTAACATAGTGTTACAAGGGTATCTTTAAGATCAGCTGATTGTAGTAATTGGATTTAAAATTGGAAGTTTTACTAAATCTATTTCATTTCACTCCGAATCTGGCATTTACGATACAGGAGATTAACAATAAACAATATACAGCACCGTGATGTGCATTGAGGGGTAAGTTAGCTTCGTTTTTTCTTGATAATTCTCATTTCTACAATTGTGCCAAATTTTATTCTTGTAGGTAGAGTTCCAGATATTAGATATATAGATTTTACTAGGAATTAATAACCGATATGAGAAAGCAACCGTGATAAAACATCATCATAAACTGTATGAACCACTAACTTCATAAAATATTCAAAAGGATTGTTGTTAGAGTGAATTCAATAAAGGAGGCCACGATTCTATATGAATAAAGCGTATCTATACAAAATAGCATGTAAAACTTTCAGATGCACAGAAAAAAAATCAATTTTCTGGTTTTAAAAACACTTTTGTGAGGTTTATCAATATTTGTAAAAAGATGTTGGAGTCTACATGCTTTGTTTGCACGCCCTTGTATGTAGACAATGTATATAATCAATGAAACCTTTCAGCAATGGGGGGAACCTGACATTTGTTAGGATAAGGACTGTTATGGTATTATGTACAGAATTATGATATAATAACTAAATATAGTTTTTGTCTTTGCTTGGGGGCTTTGTATGAATGTAGGATCTCAGAAGTGGAAGAAACAGAAAGAAAATATCTACCACCTTGAGTAGAATCCTATTGACACCCGAAGTCGAATTGCATTACTTGTATTACATAGGTGTATGAATCAATGTTTCCGGTAGCTCGTAATTTTGCAGGGCACAAGGCGCCTGCAGTGAGGAGATTGTAAAGGAATGGTGCATTTACAAATTGGTTCCATAAAAAATTCAGACACAGAATTCATAATCTGGCACAGACGATGTACCTACTTCAACGTGTCATGACTCATTATTCTTACCAAGAAAAATACAAATCTCCAAAATCTATATTAAAAACAGGCACTATCAAGTAAACATGTAAGAAGAAGGACCAAAGGTGAAAAGACTGCTTCTAGTTCTGAAGAGGCCATTCTATTTGTTTATATAAATTTCATCAAAATCTGAGTACAGAGAGTTGGCTAGTAGTAGCAAGAGGCACCAACATGTGCGTAAATCACGGTCTTTAACTTTCCTACAGATAATGCAGTAATAATGGAATCTATTGCTGTCAGAAATCGAGTTAATAGAATATCTAAAGGATAAATAAAAGTCAGGCAGAGAACGATAGATCAGATATTCATTTAGGTTTTTGCACGCCAAGAACGAAATTGCCTGATTAGGCTTCTTTTCAAGCACTGAATTCAGAAACCACAACCTAATATCGGACGGTATTGTAAAAAATTAGCAACCACAAATAAGCCTATTACACAAAATTTGTATAATTTTGTTCTAGTGAACTCTTATGATTTTTAGGAAAAACCGAGTGTTCGACTTTCACCGCACCAATGACAAAACATAACTACAAGCATAAATAACATGTTAATTTCGAATAGATAGAAAATGGTATTTTTTTATTTTGTCTGAAGACGTCACAATTGAAAATGTCAAAGCCACCTGTGAAGATGATCAGGACTCGCTAAATTCATTGTAAGTTTATTTTCGTTTGCCTACGATTCGCACTGGTTTCTAAGTGCAATATTACGGAGCGGGGAGCCAAATGATACCTCTATGCTTCTCAACATAGGCCCCCATAACTAATTACTTTTTCTCTTTCATTTATGATCTTTTCTTGCGAGCAATGACGCAGAACTTGTGGCGCTTTGATGGCCGCCAATCAGTGAGCTGGCCTTTTTTCCGATCATAAAAGTTTGCTTTTATAGTGGTCACAAAAGAGTAGCTATGGTAAAATAAGGGTCTGTTTTCAAAGCACACCTTCAGATTAAGTTCTTAGTTAAAGCTGTGCTAATATGTCGTAGAGTTGAGATATAAAACTTCATGGGTGGTAGGTACTTGGGAGTGTTCGATTTTCAAATGACAGAATTTCAATCTCCAACCCCCCCCCCCCCCCCCCAAAAAAAAAAACCACACACACACACAAAAAGAAAAAACATGTACCAAATCGAGAGAAACTTTAGTTGACACTCAGTTGTGTCTAGAAAATACAGATGTTCAATCAAACTAATGTCAATATATATACAATAACATCGGGCCTAGCTTATGTCAATCATAAGGCTGGATTCTGCTGAGTTTTATCCCTGAGATCTTAAGGATAGAAAGTTCTGACTGAACGAATGAGCAGGCATATCGCTACAAACTTGGGTTGTCAAAAGATTTTACATCGCACATATGCTTCTTTGGTAAAGACTTGCGAGTGCATTAATTGATCGTGTTCGATTTTCATCGCATGAAAAATAATTTGAAGCATTTGAACGGTATTAACATATTTGATTCTTGGTGGTCTAACAGAAATAGAAATATATTACACTATTTTGTGAAAGAAAACGTAAACGGAATATACAAAGCACCTCTTGGCATTGTACTCGGCTCGTTAATTACACCTGTCTTATCTACATAATACCGAGATTATAGGAAGTGATACTTATACTGTGGCTCTTATTGTTACATCAAGTATGGCAGAATGACTTGCTATCATCTACGGCTAATACATCTCTGTCAGTTATTATAGTGTTCGTCTATCCACCTTTTTTATGTTGATTTATAGATTTGTGGAGAGAACAGAAGGAAAAAGAAACTTACTAATTTTAAGAAACAAATTGGGCTGAGTCCCGGCTGACACCATTCAGCTGAGAGCAAAACATATGTCAAAACAAGAACTCTAGCGAAGTCTAAGCAGTAAAATGTCCTGAAACAATCTACTGCTAGTATATCATACATGTAGAATTATTGATAAAAGTTATGTTCTCCTTCCGACCCAATTTCAACATTACTCCTTTGACCTGACCTGGTGACCCAATTTTAAGTGCCTAGTCTGTGTAAGAACTCCTATTGAAAAAGATCGAATTTTACTATGATTCATGTGTAAACTTTTATGAATTTTTAATAACCCATACCATAGAATTTTACACAGCAAAAAATTCAATAAATTGAATCCGGGACAAAAAAAAAAGTTAAATTGATTGAATGGCACAATAATCCTGTCGTCTGCTACTACATAACAGAAATAAAAAGAAAGAATTAATGTCAACGTAACACTCCTATATTGTCGGGCTTATTGACTTGGCTACGTGTAAACGACACTGTTCATGCAAAATTGGACAGTGGATGACAATGGAATGAAACAAACTGTGTTTGTATGAAACATGTACATTACCATTACATCATTGCCAATGTAACTAAACATAGGACAATATACACGGTTAAGAATGCCTTTTATATACTGGTACCAGACGACGTCACATGGTCGACAATTATACACGGAAACCTTGATGTCTACTAGTAATTCTTCAAAATATCACGTGTTCTGGAACAAAATACTAGTATAACACAATATAGCATTTCGGTAGATCGAACCAATGAAACGAAGTTCTGACTTTTCAAAATTCTAAACAAATTTCAAATTTTGCTTATATCATCTCCCACTTATCATTGATTGGTAATCTTACGTAATACTTGGTTACTTATAAAACATCGATCGACGAGAATACAAGAACAAAATGTCAGTTAGAAGTAACTTTGCTTGTAACTCTCATAATTTTCTAAAATTTGTCGTCAAGAATAAATTCCTCTGTGTCAAGGTCAAGGTTAAATGGTAAGGGACTATCAGTAATCTATTTTCTTCTCACATATAAACTTCTTAACCGTGCATGATGATCCAAAGAGAGGATCATGTTTGACGTAAGCAGAAATTATACGCAAAAACTTTGCTCAGAGTAGCACACTATATATATATTGGACATCTATCATAAATAATAAAAGTACAATGTATCAAACATTATGTTCGTATTATCAGTGTATTAGAGTAAAAGTGAGGCATAACCTGGTCAAAATTAGGTCAACCATGATCATACTTAGTAGTGTAAAGTTTCAGAAGACGCAGAAATAAGTCTGGGAAACGAAGGATTGTAGAACAAAGGAGGGGATCTCCAACAACACCAGGTTGCAGCACCCACAGCAAAACCCTAAAACACCCAATGCAAAAACACAGAGCAGACAAGCACAGAAAGAGACGCAAAAGGGACAAGGAACGTCAACGCACAACACAGAAACATGAAACACAAAGGACTACACATAAATCAACGAGACAAATGGGCAACCGGTGCCGACTTGGGACGGCCATCTGCCACGGAAATAGCAGAAGGTGTAGTTATCCTGGATTACGTGCGCACAACCCTCCAACTTTTCCGATTACCCAGAGGTCTCGAAGAACGTACAATTGTGGTGTAAAACAACCTCCTCACTGACGAACAAAAGGAACGAATAAATGTATTTCGGAATTGATGGTAAGGGATCAAAGATTCAAACCCGACAAAAATCAGTTGGTTAAGAAATAAGGATCCCACTGGTTTGTGCGTACGTAGTTAGCCGATACAAATACATCTTTATTTTTTACAAGAAAGTGAAAATCAAGAAAACTGAATTATAATGGGCAATGTCTTTCTAGCTTTGTCTTTGAAAAGAATTATCTTTTTTTCTAACTTTATATATCTACATTGTAATACCAAATCCCATTGCATCATCGGCTCTGACAGTTACAGAACTTTACAGAGTCGAAATGACCTTACTGATTTGAGGAAGATGAGCTAACGGTACTTTTAATGGAGCAGACAGTGTTCCTACAGCGTAATAATACACTGATCTAAAGAATTATAGTGCGACAGGAATGTTGTTACCTCTTTGATGTTTTATTGGTGAGATACCTGGAAGACTGCTCAGACCTGTTTCCCATGCTGTGTTACAGGGTTAGGAAGGGACAAACAATGTCAGGATCTCACGTTAAGGCAACCTTTTCAATACTTAGTAGACTTGTAGTATCGATGTAATCGGGTTTTTTTTTTTGTAAATCTTATCCGTGTTACTGGAGATGAGAAATTGCCTTGAAGCAGCATGATATCTTTGGTTACCCAAGATTGAGTTAAGAAAAGTATAATCATGAGCCCTGGTACACATTTCTGAGGTATGAGTGTTACCTGTCTCTCTATCTTGACACAAGAATTACCACTATTAAGGGGGGTAAAGGGAATGTTAATGGTAAAATACCATAGCACACATACCGGTATAAACTGCAAATTGGTATTCGAACAGAAATACCTTGTCTGGTTCATTGACGTCAATACAGAAAAGCAATATGATCAAGAAGTGAAAAGATAACACTCAGAAGGTCTCAGTTATTCCCAGATGCTGTAACATTAGGAAATGAATGACAAGCTAACAGTTAGGTCAATTACTCCGTCCACAGAGATTTTACATTTGTTTAAGATGTGAGAAGATAGAGCACCGAAAACGACACAATCCTCTTGTCTTTTAAAAAGTATTTCCAACTCATGTGATTTCTTGTGTTAGTTTTGATACTAGTAAGGACTGATTTCTCCCAAATTTCCTGTGTCCGTATCTCTGTCCAAAACTAACGCATGTAGACCCATTTTTGGTATAATACGGGTAGGCATTCTATGGCGTGTGACTCGTTGGAGCTCAATTGATATAAACGTTTCTTACAATGACGCAATATATAATAGGGACCTTCAAAAACTCTTTTTATGGATTGTTGTTGATGACGTTCAGTATACCGCATATATATTATACACCGACAGACTAAAATCTACCGTGACTTTGAAAGTTCAATGAAGTCATTTTTATTCATTCTATTAAAAGTTTTGGGCACATTTTTTTTGTAACTTGTCGTGGATCGTAATTTCAATTTTTTACTTCAGTAATTGAATATGAGACACTCTTTAAGCGGTGAAGTTTTTGCAAATTCAATCAAAAGCGAAAATAGTTCTAAGAGGGTATAACCAACAACTACAATCAAAGTTTTCTTAAAGCTCATTGGTTCAAAGTCAAACTGTTAGTTACATTATGGCAACAGAATTAGACACTTCTTCGTTTTTCATCAGTAAAATAGTATTACTTCTTCAGTGTTTAATTGACTTAATACACTTGTTCTTTTCCTCGGAAAAGAGGAAGGACTTTTTTAGAGAAAACTTCAAAGACCTACTATGACGGTATATGAATGTTAATGCAATAAATGCATCCTATGTCAACACACCTGTTTAATCGATGATGTAAGTGTGGGTCTAGATCGATCCGTTAACCAGCTGTTCTAAAGCTAACTACTTTTGAGTAGCAACTTCCTATGTGTATCCATTACATCCTGGATACTTTTCACTTCACATTTTATTCATGCCTCTGTATCATATTTGTGATCGCGCCCATAATGATCCATGCCTTTACGTTATGAGTACCACAGAGGATAAATTCATTGTTCTCCCCTTACGTCGCTACTTAATGTGTACTGACAAGTGGATATCAAATTAGACCTGAGATCTTACGTCGGTTTACATATTTTGGATGAATATATATCCCTGTAGACGTATTACCCAACATTGTACCTCTCATGTCATTGATAAATCGGTATGTCCCAGACTAGCAGACAAGGCACACATGCTTTTCTTGGCACGCTCAGTTGATTTTCTGATCATACAACATGGCTACTATTGCTCGTCTAATGACGAACGTTTAGACAAAATCTATAGATTTGATTTATTTTTTGAAATATTGAAGGCTTGTAGAACGAAATGTACAAGACATGTGCTGTGCACGATTTAAATGACAAGATAAAAGAAAACTTAGCAGATAGGAGCTGTGATAACGCAATACTGGGTAAAGCCGTCCATAAGAATTTCACTATTATGTAGATTATAAATGCAGACATTTTGGACATTTTTTCCTCCATATTTTGACATATCACAAGTTTTGTTAAGTTCTGAAAGCGATTGATTTGAAAGGCAAGGATGCACATTACAGCTATGTAAATTTTACATAGTAGCTTTCCTTGTATCAACTATCAATGCTTTTCGCATGCTTTCGAAAAACGACATTTTCTGCATTATGGTAGAGGTTCCTTTGAAAATTAAAAGTCTATGACCAAAAGTTTTGCTTTACTTTAGTCAATATCAAGTTATAAGGACGACTAAAAACTAAAAACCACAAACAACAAACAATTGATTTGTGTAAATACCAATGTAAGCAAATTCACTACTGTCAGAAAGTCCATAAGACCATAACAATAAAAGTTGTCTTGTGCAAAATGTTCTATTCAAGAACATGCAGATCAAACATTAACAACCCCATGTAAATGCTGTAATCAATCAACTGGAATCAAAAGTGAAACCCCAGTAACCATAATGGCCTTACTAAATGAAGCATACAATAGAATCACCCTTTGAGTAGGAGAAGTCACTGATCCTCACATAACCCCAGCCTATCTACAATCCCAATATAAGTAATGAATGAGTTGATGATACTAGCCTATCTGAACTCAGCTCTCTTCTGAATTACTCACACCTATTGATGGGGAAACCTGATGAAATGTGAGGTCATATAGGTTCAAGGCTTACACACTCTCTTTTATTTCTTTTCTACTACTGACTAGTAAAATGAAAGACATGATAAAGGAGAAAAGAACAGGAGAAAATACAAGCATAGTAAAATAGTTTATATAGAATGAACTTTCTTTATTCTTTATCTATGACATTTATCATTCTCAAAAAAGGTTCAAACTATTTTGAAAGTGCCAGTAAACTGCAAGCCAAATATATTATGACTCAAGTAAAATAAGACTTGTCAGATAGACAACATAGAATGCCAGGTTATTGCTTATTGAAAATAGCAGCATTCAGAAAAGATGCTGAAAGTCCATGGTCAAGTCAAAATATCAAATGAAAGCTCTGGTCATGAGGAATCTACATAGTAATGTAGTCCTACTCCCCAATGTACAAAAAATTTTGCCAAGTTTTTATGCCCCCATAATCGGAGATTTGGGAGTTTTTTGGTCTGTCTGTCTGTCTGTTTGTTTGCAAAATCTTTAACCTTGGCCATAACTTTTGAACGGAAAGTGACAGGGCTTTCATATTTCACATGTGTATTCCTTGTGACAAGATCTTTCCATGGATACCAAAATTTTTGACCTTGTGCTTGGAGTTTGACCTACTTTTGAAAAAATTTAACCTTGGCCATTGCTTTTGAATATTAAGTGACAGGACTTTCATATTTTACATGTGTATTTTTTCTGTCTGTTTTTCTGCAAAAACGTTAACCTTGGCCCTAATGTTTGAATGGTAAGTGATAGGGCTTTCATATTTCACATGTCTATTCCTTGTGACAAGACCTTTCCATGGATACCAAATTTTTTTACCTTTTGACCTTAATCTTGGAGTTTTACCTACATAGTAATATAGTCCTACTCCCCAATGTTCAAAAGATTTGCCAAGTATTTATATGCTCCAGTAATCAGAGATTCAGGAATTTCTGGTCTGTCTGTTTGTCTGCAAACACTTTCACCTTTGCAGTAACTTTTGAATGGTTAGTGATATGGCTTTCATACTTCTCATTTGAATTCCTTGCGACAAGACCTTTCCATGGGTATAAAAAATGTTTAACCTCTTGACCTTGGAGTTTGACCTCCTTTCAATAAACCTCAATTTTGGCCATAACTTTTGAATGGTAAGTGATAGGGCTTTCATATTTCACATAAGCATTCCTTGTGGCAAAACCTTTCCATGTATACCAAATTTGACCTTGTGATCTTCCTAGATCTCAAAATGTGAACTATTTTTTTTATATTTCAGCATGAAATTTACATTTCTCCATCTCAAGTCTGTGACCCTGACCTTGAAAATGTTCTCTTTACTGATGTAAACATAATTTTTGGGTCAGAAGTCTTGTCATCATTGGACTTAAACCTTAGAATGCTCAATTACTTTTTCTTTCATAGTGCCTCTTTTTCCAGAAATGTAACAATTTACATGTACATTATCTGTACATAATCAAAGAAGCAGCATACACTGGTGTGCAAATCTGTACCAAAGTACAATGTTCTCCACATCAATATTTATCTTTGGGGATTATTCAATATTATGAAGAATTTTTTTTTAATATCAATCAAAACTTTTCTCAATCCCAAATGAATCTGTTAATGCTTTGAATATTGATAATTATACATGTCATTATTTTATGTCAATGACAGTATTAAAGGACTAATTTTTTTCACCTAGTCTGCTGTAAAAATTTTAACTTGTAGAAGCACAATTACAACATTTTAATTCAAACCAAACTGATATGACAAGGGAAATATACATGTACTGGTATAAATACAGGTGTGTAGCCAGAGAACTTTTCAAATGGAAGCACATTCATTCAGGGATGTGGGGGATTGCTTTGAGGCTCTTAATGGGTCAAGGGAGAAGCCAATGTGGGGATTCAAGGAGCAAAGCCCCGGGGTCTAATGGATTTTACACATTTACAGGGTAGTTTTTTTTTCATAATGACCCTTTGTACACTTCCTTTTATTCTTTTTTTTCAAAACGATTTGGAAGCACCTGAACACTTGTATATCCCTGGCCACATACCTGCAATAGTCAATATTATCTTTCTCCAAATTATATTCATATCCATTTTCGAATAAATCTTAAAAGTAATTTGTCTTCAAACATAGGTAAGACTTTTCTGGTATAGCTTTAAAAGAGCATTTTTTTTTATTTCCTTTCAAACATACTATGGATAAAAGTTTATACTTTCAATTTTCTTTTATTCTTTCAGCTCTTACATATTTTTCTTTCTCTCTTTTTTTTTTTTTTTTTTTAACTTTTTTTGCCTCATGTTCAAGACTGGGGGATAAAACTGTAAACCTAGCAAACAAATAACTTCATGAATCAGCCTCAAGTTTTTAGAAGTTCAAAGAGTTCAAAGTTGCCGTATACGGCATTTCTAATTTTAAATCAATTGAAAGGGAGGAAACCGGAATGAAAACTTAAAAATGAAGATGGTTATGGACACTGACACAAGCAAACATCAAAGGTAAATGAAAGAGGAATAACTCTTGATAAGATGAGCATATGATCAATGGAGTTACATGTAGTTGCAAGTGCCTTGAAAGTATTAAATGCAAAAAAAGATTTTTGTGTACATCTTTCTCTGTGCAAACAAATAGCTTTCAAAGAAAATTTTGACTTACCTTTTATAAAGAAACAAGGAGCCCTCTATTAAAGTCTTTTCCTGCAACAGAAAAGATAACTTCAAAGACATGTACTTCAACAAGCATGAAAACCTGAGTGGTGAAATAATAGCATGTATCATCAAACATCAACATCAAATGGATCTGATTCACTTCCAAAAAGTAATGACAAAGAAATGAGTACATGTTTCATAATTATAAACCAGGAAACTTCAAGAAATTGAACATTTGAATTTTCAAAGTATAAAAGGGGGCACAACCATGCACAACAATGGGATATTCAAAGCTGTCATGTATTTCTTGTTGTATTAAGTCTGAATACCATAAAACAATAGCATTCAAATTTTCAAAAGTTTCAAGGGGCATAATTCTGTACCAGCAACATGACCCATATTCAAACTTGACCTACGTTTCTTTTTTGTGCTCAGATAGGCATACTAGAGGTTCTACATTGCTTGCATGCTAAATGAGCTTACAAGCTGATAGTTTTCTATAATAGTAACTAACCTACATTTATTTGTGTATAAGCTATATAAAAGAAATAAAAGGATACTGATATTGTTTTCTTTGTTTGTTCACAGCATATAAGACACATGGACTGATAGACAGACATGGGGTCACTATATGCATACTTCCCTATTTCTGGGACTGGGAGGGCTGTAAATATACATGTATATGAGGACCACTTTGATTACCACTCATGTTGGAGATCATGTTGTTGCATTACTTGGCTGTACCAGTTACAATAGATCACTACATGTATGTTAGATATTCTTTGTGATATACTTTTCTGAATGCCAGTCCATCATTTTTTTTATTGAATTGAAACTTTGCATTTCTTCAAAACGTGTGTGCCAATGCAAGATTTAAATTGGGCTTAATTTGTTGCAGTGCTTAGTTAGTTACACATATTCAACTCTGATAATTTACAATTAGAACAAATTGAAAACTACTATGAATGTAGGGTAATTTCAATCTTCTAGGGCTCATATTATGAATAGTTCTAAACTAAGGTTCAAATACTGCATAAAAATGTGACATGCTGAGAAGATTTTCTAGGATGAGTTGATTAAAACCAGACATCTTTCCCCCTGTTTATTTACTGTTAAATCATTATTCACTCAGTCATGTCGCGTTAAACATTCCAGGCAGCTTTTGTTAAAACCGACTTCTGTTGCATTACAAGTTTTCATTACCATGGTGAGGTAACTGGAAAAGATTTGTAAAGATTCCAATTTAAGCTTACAAAAAAGCTTGACTTTGACCTAATAAAAGTGATTGAAATGTTACTAATTTCAACATGGTTATAATTATGTTCAAATATTTTTGCCTAAAGATTTAGTACCGGTATCCAAAAGTGAAAAGCTGCATAGTATAAACAAATCATAAGAGCTGATCTCCAACTACAGAGTCACAACTTCCTTTATATCTTCCCCTATAATAACATCAATACAAAGAACATAAAAGCTTTAAGCATTACCTTTGTAGTTCATATATTGCATAAGTGGTACAAGGCAGACTTGAGATTACAATGAGAATACAGGAAAGTATTTTTATCTGAAATAAACTTTTAATGAGCAATTTCAAAATGAAATCTTCAAGATGTTATTTGTGTGAATCAGAATGATATAAATTAAAGACAAAGTATTGTGCTTAATCAGTGTTATTTTTTTTTTGTATTGATTTGTTTTTTTTTATAAAAATGTGCATCATACTTTGTATGGATATAGAAAAGTTACTTTCTGTGTGACCTTGACAAGTTGACAAGTCTCAGTGTCAAAATAGCAGTCCAACATCATTTTTGTGAAAAATTAGAAATTTAATAAATTTTTTCTGCTCAGTAATTTTTTTTCTGAAATCCTCAACCTTGAACATGCCTCCTTTGGTCATTTAAATAATTTTCAGTAATACGATCTCAACAGGTGAATCTTTTACATTTTTTTAATATTTCATTTTTTTTTCAGTTAGAACAATACCAGTATGCTTTTATGGAGTTAATGCTTGTTTTTGAGTGGCATGAATGGTTTGAATTATTGACTTTGGAACATTTATTTGTTAGAATTAAATCTTTTCGATTTGCCATATCAAATAGCTTCTCAATTTTCTCTGAGGTAACAAGTGTTGTGATGTTCAAATGTGCAATTACATGTACAAGACTTAGTGTTGAATCTTAACAAGGCATAAAACATCTGTCGATAAAATAATATCATGTACTGGTATTATATGTTACCAATCAATACAAATGTCGGGATTTCATCTGCCTAAAAATATTTGTTGGATGTCTTGCATTTCATGATTTACAGAGTTACCTTTCTTTCATCATAAGAGTGAATGTTGACTTGAGAGAATTGAGGTTGGGGAGAGAAGCTACTTTTAGTATGTGTTCAAACTTTGAAATCTTTTATAAGTAAAGGCAGAAAGTGAAATTCAATTCTTCAAATGTCTCAGATTTAGGGAAGTCAAAGTTTGAAAATAGTTATTTCAATATTCATAAGAAAGTACTTTCAGGAATGTAAAGAAAACATGCAAAAATGTGAAAAAAAAAAACAGTGCACAATAATTTCTCTCGCAGTTGAAACTAAAAAGTAATTGCCATTTTTTCAAAGCTAGATCAAACTCTCAGGCCAAGCTAAAACAATTTTTGTACCAATAGATAAAGAGATGTTGTTACTGGGAATACTAGTATTATCATTAATACAGTATATGTACAAATATGATAGCTCTATTACTAACAGAGTTGATCAAGGTAAAAGTAAATTTACTTTTTAGTAATTTATTGTAAACTGATAGTGTTCTCAGTAAAACAATGTAAATCCCCCCTCCTTTTGGGATTTGGGTACAAATCTCCCAAAACAAGTGAGAATAACCTGGTTGTATAAAAAAAGTTTTAAAGCAAGTTTACATTATTTGCCCTACTGTTGTTATATGTACACTGTACAGTACAATGCATACAGCTTTTGATACAAATTCTTTCTCATTCAGTGAGTCAAATAGACATAGGATACAGCTGCAAGCAGTCTTTCACAAGAAATATTTTAAATCAAAGGCCATCCAGGCTCTAAGTAATATTTCGTTGATTTTAACAAGTCTGATTAAATTTGTATAGGCCCAAGTACAGAACTTGATGAAATTGAAAATAATTCTGATTTTTAATGTCTGTTGGGTGACACGAGACAAACATACACTTTTATACCTTTTTTTTTTTATAAATCCTTTAAAGCTTTTGTATTGTATAACAAGTTTTTGTAAAATGTTTACAGGTCTTTTGGAATTCCAGATTTTAAATTTAAACATGCCTGACCAAAATGTTACTGGCATCAAACTTGAGGCCACTGGTTCATGTTGAAGACAGTACATTTCTGTTTTAAAAAACCTGTCATTTCGGCCCCTATTTTCAAAGTTGTTCGCATATCAGCCGCGTGCATTCCGTTAATCAGGTTTTAGACCATGATCGGCCTGCACTCTTCGGGAGCATGATTGTGACATAAATACCTTTGCATGGGCAGAAAGAGACCATTCCCTGATTCCTGACATATTTTTCTTCCTTCTATGACATTCATTGCTTAAAAAAAATGCAAAAATTATGGACGTGTGATCTCATCGTGGAAAGATCGAGGATTGCGATTGGATGTGTGCCACTCGTCAGTCTACTCACATGGACACTTGTCCAGTCTCAAGCCACAATCTTTCCATGTGTGTCACAACAACAATTTACATACTTGTCAACTTTGAAATCTTAAAAGAGGGAGATCTCCCTCCTCGGCACTTGAAAAAGAGGGAGAGTGTGCGTGAATCCATTTGCTATATTTTTAAGGAATCGCAACATTTTGCACAAAACCAATTTCCAAATAATTTCATTGTGCTGACATTTCGATGGAAAAACAATTATAAACAATGAAGCATGTAGCATTAATTTGTTGCATTCTATACATCTTTTCTTCCATTCTGTCATGCAATTTCTCATGAAATGCTCTGAATGTCACTATCTAGAGTTAATCTTGTTTGGTAAATATGCCAAAACAGGGAGAAAAAGGGTGATTGGACCAAAAAGAGGGAGAATTTGGTCTCCCTCAAGGGAGAAATGCCGGAGGGAGATGAGGTCAATAAGAGGGAGTCTCCCTCCAAAAGAGGGAGAGTTGATAGGTATGAATTTAGATGGATTTGGAGCATTAGATATATAAGGACTTACCGTAGGTGATTTAAAACCATCATTTCTCCGTTTTGAAAAGAGATTTTAATGCCATTGATGGAAGTAAAAAAAATTTAAAAAATGTTTTTCAGAAAAAAACAGATGTCTCCCCCCTCCCTCTAAGCTACTTTGACCTTAGACCAAGATGATGTAAAACCTTTGAGTCATGAGCAACATCATACTAAAACATGAAAGTGATTCATTATACTGTTTAAGGTAAAGCCCAAACATGACTAGCATATACAATTTCATTATAAGCATATTTAGTGAAATTGACTTTGGTCACATGATCTTGGATATAGGTGATCTGAAACCCCATAAGCAGCATGCTTGCTAGTTATAGTGCAACAAAGACGCTATTTTATTATTTGTTTATTTTCCTGTCTTCGTTGCAGCTGATTCCTGCATATTTTATGTCTGAGATGGACCGATTTTCAGTCAGGTTTACCCCGGGTGTTTAGGCATAAATTTCTCGCTAATCGTTGAAATCGATATGCCTACCTTAAATTGGACATTATATTGACCGACAACTTCTTTCCTTTTTTTGTGACATGCTGTAGAACCGACGTTATCGCTATTTTAAATTGACTCCTGTAACACCGTTTCACCGCCTTGCTTGTGTCAACTGTGCAAGTGTGTTGTGACGTCAGCGACCAATCAGAGCCAAGCTCTTTCAATCTATAGTTAGTTTTGGAGATGCTATTTTTAGCAATTAGGAATCGTTCTTCTCTATAATTGCTAAAAATAGCATCTCCGAAACTAACTATGGATTTACGTATTTCTAGAGCTTGGCTCTGATTGGTCGCTGACTTCACGAAACACTTGCACATTTGACACAAGCAAGGCTGTGCCAGTCTAGTGTTACAGGAGTCGATTTAAAATAGCAATAATGTCGGTTTTACAACATGTCACAAGAAAAGGAAAGAAGTTGTCGGTCAATAAACATGAGGGGTGGCGTAGCTCAGTTGGTAGAGCGCTTAGTACGTCGACTCGTGCCCAGTGAAGCATGCGACTGACCAGCATCGAATCTGACGAGCGCCAGGTGGAGGGAAGATTACCAACTTAGAGCCTTGCCAGGTGTTGTGGGCTAACACCTTGTGTATATAGCCAAGTAACCCCAGCTTAGTCTTTCGGATGGGACTATAAGCGGGGGTCCCGTGTCTCGGATAGGCGTAGGCACGTAAAAGAACCCTCACTGCTTCGGGTGGGTCCGTTGCATAGGTTAAAATTCCAACATAACTTACGTCTTCGGACGGTACGCCTAGTAGAGGCGGAATCTATAACTGAACTGAACTGATAAAATGTCCAATTTAAGGTATGCATATCGATTTCAATGATTTGTGAGGAATTTATGCCTAAACACCCGGGGTAAACCTGACTGAAAATCGGTCCATCTCAGACATAAGATATGTAGGAATCGGCTGCAATGAAGACAGGAAAATAAACGAATAATAAAGGCAGTGGCTCCGGATACGAACGTTCGTATCTTTAGACCTATGTCTCGGCGTACGAACATGTTTCTAATTGGTCTGTAACAGTCACGTGACTCTGGTCATGTGTCCAAAGCAAAATAATAAGTTGATTTTTGTAACTATATCAAGGTATAGAGTTAATTCTGCATAATCTGTAATTTAGCAACCGACTATTTTTATGCTCTCAGTCATCTGATCACTGATCAGTAATACATGTAGACACACACTTGTCGGCTGTTGTGTACTGACGTTCCGTCGCTCAAGCGGGATTTGGAAGTTTTTGAAAGTTTTGAGACGATAAGAAATACATACGTGTAGATGCAACTCAGTACTTATTACTTAATTCACTTTTCAGAATATGTCACAAAAAGATACAATTTGAACACAAGATGCCTTGAAAGCAAAAGTCCGAACCAAGTATATATGCAGAAGCTAACTACGATTTGTGTTCGTATGCCGAGACATAGGTCTAAAGATACGAACGTTCGTATCCGGAGCCACTGCCAATAATAAAATAGCATCTTCGTTGCACTGTAACTAGGGTTACCAGTACTTTTGACCGTATTCACTTTCGACCCCAGTCTTTTCAACCTTTTGAACTTTCGACCCAAGACCATTCGACCAGGTCGAATACTTTTCGTCCTTACTTTTCGGCCTTTCAGTAGAGACTTTTCGACCTCGTAATATTTACATACAATTTGTTTCCATTGCCGATCCTTATAAAATATGGATCCAAGTCCGAGACAAAAAGATGACGTCAAGCGAAAACCACCCTAATAGTGAAAAATATGGCAATTTTATTTTTCAAAGAATTACAATAGTAAATGTCATTCTGAACAAAATGATATGTGATATGTATGTATATGACACGGACAAATGCAAAAAATCTTCTTTGAAAACTTTCGAGTAAAAGATAACTTTTAAAGCAATACCGTGGCGGATTCAGGGGGTGCGAAGGGGGCGTCCCCCCCACCCCCGCAGTGACCCAAAATTTTCCAAAAACAGGTATATTTTGGCCCATTTTCAGTAAAATTCGGCAAAATTCGCCCCTTCACCCCCCGGCAAATGGGGCGCTGGATCCGCCACTGCAATATTATCGAACATAAACGTACACCCTTGTCAAGATTTTTTCAAAACTTCACCTATTTGAATTGTCATTCATTTCAACAGAAAACGAGACTAGGATTTAGAATTTTTCCCAAGGGTGGGGGTCATTCAGGGGAGTGAAATTTGAATGATTTTGAAAAATGCGTTCAGGGGAGCAGCGAATGATTTTGAAAAATGAATTTGATAAATACCAGTTTTGCTAATTCCATCAGATCTCTTGACCTGCGCTGGAATCTTTGAACTCAAATTTTTAGAGGGACGTTCGTGTTAGTCCAATTCTTATATTACTTGGAAATCAAAATAAGTAATGAATATAACAGAAATTTCGTTCAAATAGACAGGATATATTTTTTTTTGCCTTAAAAGTTTTCGCTTGGGCCGAAAGTACCCAAAAATTGGACGCAAAGTCTTCGGGTCGAAAAATCGTTAGGTCGAAAAAAAATTTTGACAGGTCGAACTTTAAAAAGGTCGAAAGTTCAAAAGGTCGAAAAGACTGCGGTTGAAAGAGAATACGGTCGAAAGTACTGGTAACCGTAACTAGCAAGCATGATGCTTATGGGGCTTGAATTTCCTACCTACGAAAAAGGGGGAAATATGAGTAAACAGGCTCAGCCGCACTAAATTCTCATGTAATGTATCGCTGTACTTGTGTCTCACATTTTGTCAACGCAAGCTCAAGTGGATAAATCGTGAATCGATACTGTACCATTTTCGTGTAATGATGGTAACTATCAATATAAATTGTACAAAATATCACTTTAAACACACACATACCCATTCATTAGTCTTTGTATTGAATAAGTATAGTGCTACTTGAGATGCTGTATCCACTATGTCTGTGATATACGGATCTCTTTGCTGCAAAGCAGCTAAATTCATTCGACCTTCCGCCATTTTCGTTCTGGAAGCAGTCTCGGAGAAACGATTTACTGCATTTTTGTAATTTTTGTTATGATCAACGATTTTAAATAAATCGTTTGATTCGAGAGTACGAAAATTATTCTTAATACCTGTAATTCAAAAAATTATATTGTTTTTTATGTTTATCTCGGTTCATATCTAAATATAGATGCCTCGGTGCGCTGAAACCGGTCAAGCAGAGCGAGAAGTCACGGTGAGCGGAACACAGATGTAAATGCTGTGAGAGATCTGTGTACACTACTGTGAAAAGATCTTCTTGTTACTTCGATCTAAACATAAGCAAAATAATAGGATTTTTGTTGCTTCTTATTTATTGCGACCTTTCAAACCGAAGATGTTGAAATGTTAATTCTGAGGAGCCCGGATGAAAGCTTCTGCAGCTGATGTATTCATGAAAAGATGGACGTTATCAAAGACTCGTAGTTAGTGTTTCTGAGAGGAATCTATTTCATCTAGAATTATGGCTTCTCCAAGCCCAGGTGAGAAAACGAAAAATGGTTATATTAATAATACCGTAAATCTACTGCGGAAAAGCGTCTGCATCGTTTTTTTTTTTTGCACCAATCATTCCAATGCAACAGTTTGCATCATTTTGAAGAATTTTGTAGTCGAATATAAATTTATGGTGCATGGTGCGATTAAAATAAATTCACATTTAAGGACAGAAACATTACTATATCAAAAACGAATAAAACAATGTTTAAAAAGACACTATTAGTATATTTCTTGGACGTAATTGTAAGATTTATTGTTAACACACGGTACCTTTTATTGATAGTCAATGTTGGAGAGAATCATAGAGTGTGCAATCAAATTATTGATTGTTGTGAATATATCTATAATGAAAGGATTTCAGATTCTTATTCCTTTAGGAATGTTGACTGTTTGAGCTTGTGAAATAAAATGTCCTTGATTTTCAAAGATATTAATTTGTGTTTACTATAACACCCCCCCCCCCCATGATACTGATAGGTAGCTTATTCATCATTTATATAAATTATACAGATATGTGAAAAAAACAAAAACAAATTGTGTTGGAAAACCTGATGGGTTCAAAATTGCTTGAAATTTCAAAAAGTACATGTAGAATAAATTTCTGAATGTTCATGTGTTGGGTATTCAGTGTAAGGGAATATGATATGAAAATGCATGTCTCCCTCACACTAACAGACCAAGTCTGCAAATAATATGGCTAATCACTATTCAGCAAATTGGAGATACATCTCTGCTACCTGGGTAAGCTTTACATTTGGTAATCATCTAGCCTGATTGCCCTAGGTAATGTAGCACATGTGATATGTATTTGCTGAACTTCATCTGAGACACAATCTGATCTTGTGTGGATTTTTTTTTGTTTGAAAGTCTTAGATTTTTATCTTATCAAATATTATGAGATAAGAAAATCATTTTCAGCAATGAAAAATCAAAATGATATTCAATAATATGAATATACAAACATATCTTTATTCTTATATATTTTTCACTTATTTTAGAATTTGGATA
Organism: Pinctada fucata; assembly: GCA_028142955.1. Lineage (NCBI taxonomy): Eukaryota > Metazoa > Mollusca > Bivalvia > Pterioida > Pteriidae > Pinctada > Pinctada fucata. The sequence goes on from AP027102.1 coordinate 82,303,142, forward strand.
ATATGTGGCACTTTAATTGAAATATATCTTTTAACTAATGCATATTTAAGAAATTAGCCTTAGTTACATGTATGCTAAAAGCTAAGACTGTAAATTTTAATTCTTTTTTTTTTCAATATTTCAACTACTAGTACATGTATAATTTTCATGCATTACACTATCAATTGAAAGAAGGGAGTTTGTTTCTTAATAAGTTCAACAGTGTCTTACAATAAGTTACATTGTATGATACACATGACACATGTATTAAAATTTTTAAAGGCACCTAATTTAGAAGTTCAAATTAATGTTATTCATATTATCTTTGAGCTAAGTGTATCCTCTAGTCTATGAATAAAATAGATCTAGATCTCATTTCATTTTTAAATGGTTTTTACGACAGTGTCTGTACATGCGCAGTTTAAAATATTATTATTCTTGACTTAGTTTAAACTGTATTTATTCAGTAATATTTCGAATCAGTACATAACAACAAAAATAAGTAAATTCACTGATGAGATAGAAAACAAGCGATAATCGCTTATATCAATTCGTTTCTCATATTTCTTTATGCACTGGACGATCATGAATAAAGTGAAGAAAAGAGATAAAGAAGAGAAGGGAGGCTAGAATTTAGAATGCAAGTGAATAGTATTAATATATGCGAAGAGATGAGGATTTAAGTTATGTTAATAGATGAGTTAAGAGATGAAGATATAAATTGTGATGTTTACTGGACATAGGAAGCAATTTAAGAAAGAAGTACATTAACCGAAGCGTTTTGTTTTTAAGAATAAATCTTTGTACTTTTATGAATATATATTTGTTTTCATCAATTGTAAGATTTTCATTCCCATACAAAAGTGCATTGCAAGTAATGTTACAAAGTTTATACAAATAGTAAACCGTAAAGCTAGCCTACCAGTCACTTAACACCCATTAATCACGAAGAAATGACCATTTGATACTAGATTAAAAAGACAGGAGGACACGAGATGTGTTATTAATCACTTATATCAAGTTACATGTAATAGAAAACTCTTCTTAAATTTCAAAGAAATTAGAATATTATGAGAAGTAAATAATCAAGGATAAATTATAATGCAATGAGACCCCCCTCCCCCCCCCCCCCCCAAAAAAAAAAATCTGCTAGCCGTCGTCCTAGCATGTACATGTAAGTTACTGAGATACCATTATTATTGTTACTGGCAGGCGTTCCATAGTGTTCATTTCCCCTCATTATCCGTAGCTTTGCTAGCGGGGTTTTCACGAGGGAAGAGATTTGTGTACGTGCCATTAATATAATATGACATAGGATGTCTACATACACGTGTACCTCATTCAGGACTTAGCCCCGTGCCATATGCTCAGGGATTGATAACGAAGAAGCAACTTGTATCTACGATACAGTACTGGTCACGAGTCTGACCAAAATCCCAGAGGGAGTCGTTCGAGGCACACATTCGGAGAAGATAAGGGGGGGGGGGGGGGGGGGTATGGGAAGGGGTGTCACCATCCACAACCAATCATGTAGAACATAAATTTACATTTTACATTTTTCTTTTCCGGTGTGCTTCTGAATCTTACCAAAACGAGCATCCATCTTCAAATCTCGATCACCTGGTCACTATCACCCTGATTTCGATTGTTAAATTTGATTGAGTTAGATAATAATTGACAAATTAAGAAAATGATAAATATACTTTGCAGTGTTTATCGATAAGAGAAATCGCAAGACTTTCATTTCAATATCATAAGTTATTATTAAAGTTCCTAAAAAATTCCACACAAGGGCGGATCCAGGATTTTTTTCAGGGGTGGTCCTAAAGTCCGATTTTTTGAAGAGCAAAAAAATAAAAAGCACCCCCAGAAAAAAAAAATCCTTGATCTGTTTCATATTATGAATAAAACAGAAGACTGCTTAGAATCGTGAATTTTCACATCATAGTAGTAAGTACTTGTTTAATTATTGTCAGTTCTGATATGTGAATACAACAAATGGCGAGCTTTAGCGAGCCAGCGAATTTTTTTTCAGAATTGGAATAAATCCTCTATTCGTGTCTTTTTCAGTTTCATTACTCTTAGTGCCCTTGTTTATAATATTGACCGAGGTGTAATCGTGATTAGTAATGTATACATGTATGGGTTTTATCACAGGCCGTAAAAGCGCCTGGTGTATATGCGTATGTATGCGTCCTGTGTGTAAACACAACACACAGGACGCTTACATTCGTATACATATCAGGCGCTTTTACGGCCAGTGGGTTTTATAAAACTGAAAATTACGTATGTAATAAATTCTGGCAAGCGGAAGCGAGCCAGAGAAAAATTTTGAAATGCTCACCGCAAAATAGCACTCAGCATGTTATATTTTGTCAAATATTATGACAACAAAAGGGGAACCGAATAAGGACTTAATCTTATGAAAATTCAGAAATATGTATATAATTATATATATATATATATTTTTTAACTATGCTTTCAAAAATTTCAGGGGGGGGGGGGGGGTAGTCCGCGCTTGCCATATGCCATTGAAGAAAACCACAGAAACGTCTGTATGTTATCTTCACATTGATTACGAGACTTTAGATGGAATTCAAATACGAAAACACAAAAGGGGTAACCGTATTATCGTTACAACAAGAAGACGGGGCTGTAACGGGCAGTTTGAATGTAGGAGCACCGAGTAACTTGATCCACAGCAGCTCGACGCAAATGACCCTCGATGAAGTCCACCTTTCTCTATTTTCCCTTATTACAGGGGAAGTAGACGAGGATGATAAAGTGGGTCCGTGTCGTTGAGCTCCTATGCTTTGACCTTGACATTTGGGTGCCAGAGGTGGTGCCATGACATTTTGCTGAATTTTCATTATCAGTTTCATCTTGGAGACTCTGTAAATGTTGCTTTACATGGAACCAAGACCTTCGTTCACATGTGAAATTGCAGTTGTTATGTTTTGAAAATGATGATAGCCGATACCGGTACTAACTACTGCGTTTCTGTCGTTATCACTACTTTTGTTTCTTGGACATAAGCCGTATTCATTAGAGCTCGTCCGTCCTCCAAATGTATATTAGGAAGTATTATGTTCTAGGTGACGCTGGATCGACCAACAGAGGGAGACAGACCATTGGTATCTCAACACGTACTGTCAATTAATGAAGCAATTCATCTCTTCTCGTAATCGATACTTCCCATCATTTCCTCTGGTCTTTCAATTAACATCACTGCCGAGGTTACCATCTGACGACTTCAAGAAATATGACAGAATATAGATTCTAACCGTAATTATATTGTCTCCCTTTGTCATACTGATACTTACTTATGAATAAATATCCGTTTTATACCACAGGGGTCCCAGCCTTGTCAGATTCTTCGGAACTGGATATTGGATACACACACAAAAATACCTCGTGTTGGATAAGCTTGGCTCCTAAACAAAAATTATGTTAGATATAGCAGAGATGTCGAAATCTGTTTCATTCTTGCAAGTCCTTTATTCTTGTCAATCATTGGCCGGATTGCAAAGCAATTCCGGTCTATAGATTGACGATGTCCGTCCGTCCGTCTGTCTGTCCTTTTAGTAATTTTTTCAGTCCGGACAATGAAAAGTAAGTTGCAAACTTTTGTCAACCCGAAAGCATTTTTGTAAGAAATTTTCTTATAATTTGTTTTTGTAACTCTGAGTTTTTGTTGGCACCATCTCTCTGATAGAGTATGTTTTCCGGTGTTCACAAGTCTGGATATATTTTACATACATGTGTGACACCAATAACATGTGAGCTACCAAGCTCTCATAGTCTTGTCATCTGTCAACATTCTCAGACAGATTGTTACAGAGTCACACATGTACATGTACCTGGTTTCAGACAATATATTAATTAGATTTTGATCAAATCGCCGTATCCATTACATGCATTCTAGTTACTGCCTCTATGAGAGGGACAGGATTGTGGGCATGGGAACTTAGCTTTGTCCCACCTTGTTGCTGATATAGTTGCATTGGAAGTAGATTTCTCATCTTTGAGAGGAGTCATCAAACCAGTAAAAGATGTGAAACGATGCCAATTTTACCGCGTACTCTATCATCCCATTTTCCCGGGAAAATATGTAATTATCATGGAATTCAACTTGAAGTAGATATATGTATGATATGTACCAAGGTTAGATCATCACATCCTTAGATTCTCTTTGTAAACGATTTGAGAGTAAGATTATGTATGCTATCTCATAGAAGAAAGGCATTTCGGATAAATTAATGATATGATAGAAGAATATGACGCATGAATACTCAGGTAAATATATCAACTTAATTTGATAGACTTGTTGTGTCCAGGGAATAATTTGATAGAATTGTTATGTCTAGGGATGGTTGAATAGAGTTGTTGCGTCCAGGCAGTATTAAGTCCTGAACTTTTAGTTCTACTTGTCGAAGATCGGTCGAACCTGTGCGATAGCCATTCATTCATCTTCGAAATGGTCTGACTTCCGTCCCTCTGTCTGTCAGCAAATAATTTTTGTAGAGCAGCTTTATATGAAACTATTGGTACTATAGGTAATAAGAAAGTTCTTTTTCCTTCATGATTGGTCTTTGGCCAATATGTGCAAGTCATATTGTGTTTGAGCCTCCACCCCGATCTAGTTAAAATTTTAAAACTTATCTTTATTCCGTAAACTACATGGTATAGTTTAAATGAAACCATAAAAAAGAGAGAGCTATTAAATTTAGGCCCCAGGGTAATAGAAATTGTATCATTGCATGGGAAACAGCGACAATCTATAGTACGTGCAGGCTAAAACCTAGCCATTTCATCTGGCATTAGGACTGTCAATGATCCTATCACATGGACACATTAGGTAAAGGTCACCAGATAATTTCAAGGTTACACATAATGGGTCAAACATGCTTTTTCACTAAATTACTTATTTGTTCTGTTGTATGTAATACACGAAAAAGGCTGCTAGGGATAGTAGGATTGTTAGTCACTTTGAAACCTCGTTCACATCATGGGAAATAGATGAAAAATCTTGGGGACACTCTTGTCTACAACGAACAATGTATGATGAGAGGACAATATCTATTGATTTTCAAGTTCACAAGTCAAAGGTCAGATTCATAGATTTAACTTCATTTCATTTGCCCTTTGAGTGCGAGAATTAATTTATGATTATCTCTCGCACTCAAACCTCAAAGTGAAAGGAAACAATGGATGCCATCATGATCAAAATAAGAGAGTTCAAAGGTCAAGAATACAACCTTAAAAGGTTACTTCCAATTCTTTACACGAGATGCTGCACTTACCTTAAATTGTTTGTTTTGTTGAGGTTTTTGTCTGTTTCTTTGTCTTGCTGAAACCTTAACCTTGGACATAACCTTTGAGAGGTATGTGATAGGGATTTTTAATATTTTACATTTAAAATGATTGACCTTGTAACCTTGACCTTGCTTGGAGTTTAACTGAGCACACAGACAAAAAAATAGCTTCACATGCAAGTCTTAGAGCAGAGCACGTGTTTCAGAAACACATCTTGTGTTCATTCTGAAACCTTTCACTTTTATAAGAATTTACTAACTACGTATTTACAACCTATGCTTTTGACTATTTCAGGAGGAAATTATGACCGGTCAAACAGCAGTCCGGCGATACGAAGCACTCCACAGTCACCGACACAAAGTCCCCCAGCAGGGGATCACACGTCCAGCCCTGGCGGCACCGCTACAACCACAGTCCCCAACGCCGAGGCTTTATTATACTCCAAACCACCTCCCGGATCCTCTGTTACAATACCATTGCGGACTACAGACTCTAACCAGAGTAAGCCACTTAGTTCAGCGTGGAATGCGGCACTCGGAGCCGCAACAAGTGCCGCAACCATGACACGAAAGCGCGCCAATGCGCGCAAGCTACAAAACCAAAATGTGAGACCACAACGTGCATTGTTCTGTTTAACGTTACAAAACCCTATAAGGAAATTGTGCATCAGAGTGGTGGAATGGAGATATCCTTTTATAATAATGTTTTGTATTTTTATTGCAATTTCTACTGGATTTGAGTTTTACTGTATGGATATTTAATGATTCCGAGTCTCCGACCTTTCCACTCTTTTATGTTGGAACACCCTTAATCCGCTCCAATCAATGGATTAGAATACTCAATATGCACGTAAGTTTTCTGTTGTTTTGAGGGCTTTATTTCAAGAGAAGATGCCACACACAAGGATAAGTACTAGCAAAGCTATATTCAGACTAAGCGTTGCAAAGACGAAGTAATTAAAGAATCGATTATCGGAAAATAATCGGAAAAGGTAGGTAAACCGATCAATTGTCGATCAGCAAACATAAATTCATGTAATTTAAGTTTGCTTATATAAAAGATAGACTGTAAACATGAATATATTTACCTGCATGTTTTACAGACCAATCAAGAAATGCGCGCATATGACGATCGTGCAACAGAAAAGTGTACATGTAGATCATGTCGATAATCGAGATGAAAAGATTGGAGGCACTAGATTATCGACGTCAGTTTCCGTACTCGGACAGCGTCATTGTAAGCCTCATTTTCGTAAACGAAACATTCAAACTAAAATCTTTGAATATAAGTGTTCGATATATTCGCATTCATAGTTTGTTCTTGTTGACCTTTTTTATCTGGAAAACATTCAGATCTAAAACATGCAGAAAACCGATTTTTGAGACCAAATATGTAAAATACAGTCTCGCCAATTCTTTATTGACATGACTAAAGGTGACATTTATTTTTGTCACAACTGTAATTTTCTACCGTATGAACACTCGTAAAACTTTAAAGGTCATAAGCACTTTTGATAAGCCATACAATAAACGTAAAACTTTTAGTACGTGCGTATATTGACAGGACACTGCTTGTCTGTGGGTCCCATATCATTGTATGACGGATACAGGAGAATTCGTAAAATTCTAAAAAAATATAGGATTTTTGAAATACTGTGAACATCATGACCGTAGCAAGACTAGGCACGCGATTGATTTTCAAGTTCAAAGACCAAGACATTTTATTTGTGGGCATAGTATATACATAGGCCTAGTGTTGGGCAATCGGAAATTAAATCATAATCGATAATCGGAAATAATCGGAAGGGCATAATCGATTAATAATCGATTATAATCGAAAAATTCGAAGTATTCCTATCTTTGTATCTATCTTTGTATTCCAATCATAATTAATTGAAATTAGGACCAAATAATTAAATTTGAGTGTTCTACTTTGTGTACATCATCTTAAAGAGTTTATTTTACACCTTTACATTGCATCTACAAGGTTATGAACATCACTGATGAGACAAATTAATTTTCATATGACAACATGCCATGATTACCCCCCCCCCCCCCCCCCCCCCCCCCCCCCCCGATTACATTTCATTTATTATGTATTATATATTTATAAATGTTTGATATAAATGTTAAAGTCAAGTCAAGTCGATTGATAGAAATTGAAAAATAACTTGATGCAATAAAGTTAGAACGTAGTCCACGAAACGCCTGTGTTAAATAGGGTTCGGGACAGAGGAAATTAGGAAATTTGGTGTTTGAACCACAATACATTTTTGTATCAATTCAATTATCAAAGTAATCAAGGGAGGAATATAAGTTTTTGAATGTGTTATTGTTATTTTTGTCCTCGGGAGGGTCATGTAACCTGCACTTGCATCCGTCAATGACTTTCGCATTGCGCGATTTCTAAATCCAAAATACCGAAACGGACAAAAAAATACGGAAAATTCGGAAATCGGCGATGTCGGCGACAATCGAGTTTGATTTTCAACATCGATTAGTAACATCGCTGGCCATTAAGCGACCAACAATCGATTGTCGGCGATAATCGTTACATCACTACATAGGCCGACGGCATAGTGTAAAATGTGGATTGGATTGGATTGGACGATTGGACTGGACGATTGGATTGGACTGACAAATTGGATTGGACGAACATTTCAAAAACTTTGCTCATTCAATTATCTTGCTTTTGAATGTTATCTAACTAAGAACAAGTAATAGTAAGACGGAGTGTCATAGAAAGTTAAATTTCTTTTGTTGATCGACTTCTTACATGATACAAATTAAAAATACAGTAAAATATGGGGTAATTAAAAGTTATAAGTTCACCTAATGACAGCACAATTACATTAGTTACTTTTCTGTGTAAGCATTAAAGTAATTGAGAAGAGGACCTAACTCTTCTCTAAAATATAGAATCTGAAAACAGGCTTATTGTATACAGCCTACAGATCAAAATAATTAATGACGGTATACCATGTATAGTACCATGAGATTTTGCAACATGTACCATATGTAATGTGCCCAATATTGGCGATAAGAGAAGAAATATTTGAAGCAGAGGAAGTAGGTCAAGGTCATAACTCAAAACATTCATTTGTACTTTGCAGATTCTTGAAACGGAAAATGTGGGTCTAGATTAAATAATGAAATATTGTTAAAGTATGACAGAGATGCATCTAACATGCAAGTGTAGTGCGCAGTAATGCTGATTGGCCATTTAATGCAGAATCAGAATGGAAAAAGAAGGTCAAGGTCAAATCATTAAAAAAAATGACCAAAGATCCCTCCAGAGTGCACGTTTGGTGAATATAGCAATCGCTTATATTGGCTATTATAAGCAAAATCATTCAAGAGGAAAACGTAGGTCAGATCATGAGATGCAGCATCTGATGAATAGATTCAACTAGGCAACCTTAGATTATTCAGATTATTCACTTTGTGAAAGTTTGGTTACTTTTCACTTTTTCTTATACTGAGCTACCCAAAACTTCCTAATCGAGTCATTTCAGTAGAAAATGTAGGTCAGATGCAGTATTCCAAGCATTGTGTTCAACTGAAAATCCCATAATGGATCACTTGTGCAAGTTTGGTCACTATTACATCAGTACTTTATCCTATACTGATCTACCAAACTTCTTCATCAGACTCAGACGTCGGGGTATAGCATAAGCTGAATCAGCTTCGAAAAAAAATTTTGTTCTTTGTTAAAAAAAAAACATTCAAAAGCAAGATAATTGAACGAGAACAATTTTTGAAATGTTCGTCCAATCCAATAATCCAGTCCAATTTGTCAGTCCAATCCAATCGTCCAATCCAATCCAATCCACATTTTACACTATGCCTAGGCCGACGGGGGACTATATAAGGTGACAGGTAAATTTTCTGTCATTTCCTCACTGATCGCTATAGGGTTAACATCTCTTATTGGTATCTGATTGGTTCCTTTTAATCCTTTTACCCCTATCAATTTTTGATTGACAGCTTAAGACAGATGAGACTCGGGTATCTCATTAGCATAATAAAGGATTACTTGTCGGTTTGTCTTTGATGTAACACGCCGCTCGCAGACGGCGTTGTCTTCAAAGACGATATACCACACCCACTAAGTTTATGTCACTCAGGTATAACTATTAAAGACCGGGTGGTTCCCAACGTCGGCCTTTAGCACAAAATGATAAATTCTTGTCACAAAATGTGTCCATAAACAAACTACCCTATTTCAGACTATTGATAGTCAATAGGTCAATGGTCAGAGATCAGGGTCAATATCACTGCTTGAAAATAAGTAATGTCAGGCGTATTGTTTCGTAATCGTATTCATGTTGTGGTTGCCTTTAAATTTAATATTTGTCCTGATTTTAATAGATTTTAACAAACTTAGACAAGATGATGACAAATTATAACAACATGCAGCGTGACCGTATATTGATGGACACTGTTCTCTCTGTGATCCCACAAAGTGTATCTCCGACACTAAAGCTTTGACTATTGATTTTCTCGTTTACCTTGGCAAAAGACATAATGAAAATTGATCTGAGCTCCTGTACACTCCGTCATTAGTTACTTTGGCTATAATCTATGGTACCTATTAGTTGAGAGATGCTCCAATCTACTCTTGTTTCGCGTTACTTTGTTCTGAAATAACGTAGACAGCTATAGACAATCGACGAGACATTTGAGTTGTTCTATGTTATGAAAGTAAAATTGTCACAAACGTTACCGCTAAATTCTGTATTATATTTGATATTTTATAAAAACATCGCATTTGAGTATGACATCTTACGCACGCTGCACGACCTACATATAAGATGATACGTATGATGCCGCGTAACCTCGTTTCGTAACAGCTTGCGCACTTCTTTTGTAATCTATTTTCTAGAATTTGGCCTCAAAATGATGTTAGAACTTAGGTACATTATGTAAAAGTACATGTAACATGTATCTATAAATTTCTCCCTTTGACAAAAAATGATGTATAGAATATATACAAATATTGGAATCCCCTAGTAGTAGTACATCATGTTAATAGAAATTCAGGCAATACATCAATACATATTTTGCTGATTATAGTCATTGTATTTCAGCATCGTTACGCAATCAAAGCTTATGAATTGTAAGCATTGTGTACATCAATGGCAATTTTAAATTTTACATATATTTTTGGACAGCCAAATTCGATTAGGCTTTGGAAAATCAGTGGATACAAATTTGTAGTCTTTGAGTAAAAACAATAAAGTTCAAGGTCACTGTTAGGAAAAATAAACTTCAAGAATTGTCTCACAGATGATGACTGAAGAACACCTCAAGCAACTGGTAGTAAAGCCATATTTGGTAATATTCAAACTTATAAGAAGAGGAGAATATTTTGAGTTTTGGGGATAAATGGGTCCAAGATTCTCACTTATAGGAAAATTGATATCGAATATATTGATTTCATTAGAAGCCCTTGACGAGAAAACTGCATGTCCTGTAGACAAGTGAAGTATCGATGGTTGTTTCAATTTGCTAGGGACAGTTTTCTACAGCTTGGACTTAATAAGCATTTCATTTATTTTATCACTTTTAAGTTTTTTTAAATTCTTTTGACTGAGTTTTCACCAATGGCGACATGCATATGCTTAACATTGATATACCGGTATTTTCTACTTTAGAAACTGGCATAGAACTATTCTGAGCAAAAGGTTTGAGTTGCTCATTCATAGACATCGTATCGTTTCCTCGTTTTCATTTCCAAGTTTCTTTGACACTCGAAGATGGTAATCAGATTATGAATGTATTGCCTCCGTTCTTTTTTCCATGTCAAAACTCATGAATATTGGCAAGCATAAGTAGAGATTTATTATTCCTTGCATTGCTCGACAGAGGGCTTGAAATAGTGTAAGACGACAGGAGCTTTCTTTATTTGAAGTTAGGAATTCGATGTGAACCTTAGAGCAACGGTAAAATCAATACCGTACATCTTGTTGAGCATACTGTATAACTCTCTAGTGTAACCAAAAAGAAAACGCTTTGTCTGGCTGTTAACTACCAGATTTACTGTTTCCTTTACCGTCGCCATTTTTCCACAAAACAAACAATTCAACCCCCGCAGTGTCACCATGTCTGTCTGTCTGTATGTATGTCTGGCAGACTAAAATTTCATAAACTTTACATGGATTCGAATTGTTGTCTGTCAAGGGCATCGAAACAAATCCATATTTCAAAGGCTTAAGCGGCATTGCACTTGATAAATATGCCTTGTCTGGGTCATAACTTCTTGCTCCTTGCATGGATTTGAATAAGCACAGAATGACACAAGGATATGTCATGACTTTGAAAGAAGGACGTGTATCAAATGTCAAGGTCACTTTGCACTTGATGGATATATTAGTAAAACCTTGTCTAGACCATATTAACTTCTTTCCATTTGCATTTATCTCAATACTATGTTCTCAGAAATGTTGCTTATGGGTCTTAAGTTATGACCTAAGGGTGTGATATAATTTGACCAAGGTAAGATGTGAAAGGTCAAGGTCACTAAGCATGTGATAGTTTAAACCTTGTCCTGGTCATAGATTTTTACTGCCTCCACGGGTTTCAATATTTCACAGACTTTGTTGCAAATAACATGATCTCAACAAGATTCAGGGTCACATTGCATTGTCAATGGTCAATTAGTCTTGCTGAGGCCTTAACTTTTTACTGCTTTGATCATGCTTATTGGTTTGAAGAATCTTTCTCAGGATTGTTGACCAACACCTAATGATAGGTCATGGCCTTGAAACAAAGTCAAACATTATTCATGTAATCACTCATTTTTAAGTTAGATATCCCCGATGTAGTGTTTGATTAAAACACAACTTTTGATTCTGAAAGTAGTATACTAGTAGTATTCATTCGATGTATCATTATTTGTATGTTTCTGTCTGTATGTGATCTTGCTCTTTCGGGTATATTTCCCAAAATTAATGATTTTCTACCTTCTGCACTATCTACGGTACCCTACCTTTACATCATTACTAGCGCATGTAAGAAATCATTTATAGATTAATTATCACCATGTACACACTTCATCTACGGCCTTAGCTTTATGTACACAAATACCTTAGTGATTAGAAACAGATCCAGGTTTTCGGATCCACTGGTTTGGCTAGATACCTGTGCTCGTTCTAAGAAAAAAAAAAAGATTTTTGTTTGGGCTTGGCAAGTTTGTTATGAATAAACTAGGTCCTCATCCCTGTTAGAACTTGGAAGCCTTATCGTAAAATCACCCAATGAAAATGCACTAAAATCTGTGATGTCGATTTCGATAGATTAACTACTATTTAATCAAAAACGCTCCTCTGTATGTCCTTAGCAAATATTTACTGCAGCACAATAAAGTTGGTGATTGGTTGAGCATGCTGCAGTTATACGACGTACACTCAGGAAGAGTTTGATGTTTACTTATCTTGTTCGTGATGCATAAATCCTCACAGATAAAACCTAATGCCACTTCCAGACAACCTATTTGTATCTGATAATCTCAGACGCACGTGGCTTGGATTAACCTTAGTCAGGAATGATGAATTTATGAATGTAGCACATTAACCGACAGCAAATTTTGTACAATATTGATGTTTTATCGAAAAACAAAAATTGAGAGTTAAAAAAGACCGATCTTGAAATTATTGAAAAATATGAGGGGCCTGTTTAGTCGAACACTTGAAACAGGTGTTTCGAACACAAAAGTGTTCTAATCTTTGTGAAGAAGACTGTTAGTCAATTACGTAATCTTAGTTTCAGAAGTCAGACTCAAAGATTCATTTTTCAGAGACGATCGCAAGAAAGAAAGGGGCACTGTCTGTATTAAAAATTAGAAAACAAACCACGGCAATTATTCGTACTGGTGGCAAAGCAGGGGTGGAAATGGGTTTCAGCTTTTCTAAATAACGATTAAAATATGGTGCACTATCAGCCTGATTTCATTGTACAATTTACAGTGTTACCAATCAAGTACAATGTGTCACGGATCTACGCAAAGTAAAACAATAATGTCAAAGATCCCACTGACCCACCCAATCGGTATTACTCAAATATCTAGGATTACACAGTAGTCAAAGATCTGGCACATCTAACAGTCAAAGGCAACAGAGTTACAATGCCCTATTTATTATAATCAAGAATCAGTTTTACAGATTGTCAAATGTCATAGCGCTGCATAATCCTTTAATAGTCAAGAAAGTCACAGAGATGTGCAATATCACTGTCAAATATAAGAGTTCAGTCTACAACAGATGTCAAAATATATCAGATGCTTACAAATTATCTTAGTACATTCAACCAATAATTACTTAGGGTATATAATCAACTTAACCTTATGATCAGCCAGGTTGTTTTTCAAATACAGTGTAGTCAAAATAGTCAAAGGTCATCATGGTCATACTGGTAAGACTCAGGCGCTTGTGAGATTGATAGAAATTTCACTAAATGTAAAATTGGTACTCGTGCAATCCAACTGTAGCTTCCACATGACTTCTGATCCAACACTTCAAAGACTAGATTAATTCAGAGTTGAGAACACTCCAATCTCCGTCACGTATGTGTTTGTCTAATTGATTTCTCTGCTTGATGACAATGTAAGCATTCCTCAACAAAATCAATGGGTCAAATAGAGTATGGAAGAACACGTGTACCGTCACTATGTACACTCATTCTGTGATATTGCATGGTTATCGGGAGATACACGCATAAAAGATGAGAAAGGATTATCCAAAAAAAATTATTTAAAAAAATGAAAATTCCCCAAAATCCTCCATGTCATCATCATTCAGAAAGAAGGTGGTAGATTACGACGCATGCATATTTGAAGAAAATGTTCATGAGGTTGGTATCAGACAAGAGAACAACGATTTCATCCCTTCTGTTCAATTAGAAACCGATTCGGTAAATTCTTTGACTGAAGAAGATTTTTGTCAAAAATGAATTTTGTTAAAAAAGTAATTTTGTTTGATCCATATCTTTTGATGTGACGTTTAGATGAAATGACAACTTCATGGCCACACTACCTGTACAAGACAATCCGAAAGTCATTAGACTCACTAGAAAAATCTGGTGCTTGAATGCTTCGGTCTGACGAAATATTTCAGCTTTTTCTTTTTAAAACATGTTTAAAATCCTACAAAAAGGACAGAAATGTCTGGAAAGTTGTAAAAACTCTCGCGTTGTCTACTAACCTCCCTATGCGGGTGTGGAAGGGGGGTTAAAAAGTTATAGTATGAAGTCCAAGGACTATTCATTAAATTATATAACAAATTACAATGGTAAGTATTAATTAATTAATTAATGTATTTATCTTTTCTTTGATCGTACATTGGTGTAGATGGATGCGGTATGTATATACAGTATAGATTTTAAAATATGAATGTAACATTCTATGAAACGCATAATGTATATTTATCATTTATAGTATTTTATATCGTTTAATAATTCTTACAAATTATTCATGGACATAAAACCTCCACTAGAAATTTCCTTAACCACTATGTACGGCGTTCGAATATTTGATCCTGGTGACAATCTTTGCCAACTGTGTAGCGCTGGCCATGAGTACCCCCTACCCCAAATCAGACTCCAATAACATCAACGCTGCTCTGGTAAGTATTGTTTATTTATTCAATTTCATCCTTTACTTTCCTCACTGTGCTGAGATGAAGTAAATGAGCATTTGGTTTGACCGGCTGATTGTATCATGCTCTCTCTAGTATTTACGTTAAAAACCCTCAATAATATCATGCTGAAATCAAATGGGGGTTGGATGGGGTCAATACACATCCCATTCCTCGAATAACTTCAAATTTTGACCCCGTTTTAAACCCTAACCCTCCCTTTTGGCGTGGTTAGAGCACGACCTTCCTCTTTAAAAAATTCTAGATCAGGGCATTATTATTGCACTATCGTATCCTTGTTGTCCGGGTCTTTTACTCGTTGCGAATATCATTATGCCGACCTTCCGTGATTTGGGTGGGTCATAAAGTTCATGCAAATGGACCACCCATTGCAAAAAATAGCAAATAGAAAAACGACGCTTCCTTTGAGGGAAAGTGTGATGCAAAGATATCCATGTCGGCACTTAAAGATTACGATCTTGCTAAAAGATCCGGAAGCATTACGCAAGGCTTATATGTATCATGAGGAAGGATGGAGTGACAGTCTATTGATTCTTTTGGTCAACAGGATTATGACACATTCAGAAAAGAACATCCTTTTTGTTACACTTTGGGTCAAGAACATCATGTTGATTAAAAGCAACAAATTGTTTTGATGAAGGCAAGTCCATGAGGTCTATACGAAATCAGCGTGATGCTTGGACTCTTTTTAGGAGCAAGTTTTTGTTACATGCTGATCGAATATAGTTACAGATGGCCACATCTCCTATCCCGATATCGCATCTCCTGATAAAAGTAATACTGAACTTATCATTATCCACCTCCCCTTCTTTGGGCCAATAGTATAAATTCTCAGAAAACTATTATGACATAAAAGGTATAATAGATTCAAATTTGTGTTCTGGTCCTAGTGGAATAATTCTTTTTCATTGTTTTGGGTCCGTGTACTAAACCACAATTCAATTTTCCATTTCGGAAACAGTAATGAAAAATTGAAAATTGAATCAATTTTTCATTTTTCATTTTCAATTTAGTAAATGAAAAATGGAAAATTGAACCAATTTTCCATTTTTCATTCAAAAATTTCAAATTGAAAAACGAAAATGGAAAATGGACTCAAATACGCTGTATTAAACCACAATTCAATTTTCCATTGCAAAAGTAAAAAACGAAAATGGAAAATTGAACCCATTTTCAATTTTCAATTTTCATTTTGAAAATGAAGAATGAAAAATTGATTCAATTTTTCATTTTTCATTATTAAAATAAAAAATGAAAATTGAAAATGGGTTCAATTTTCAATTTTCCTTTTTAAAATTTTATTTTCTTAACGAAAAATAGAAAATGGACTGTAAAAGGCTGTACTAAACCACAATTCAATTTCCTTTCCAAAATACGTAATGGAAAATGAAAAATTGAGTCAATTTTCCATTTTTGCACTCCGCGCGCTAATGCAAAAATGAAAAATGAAAAATTGAATCCATTTTCATTTTTTCATTTTTCATTTTCGTTTTAACGACACACGACCTGCACACCCCTATCTCTATAATCCAGAGGTCCAGCGATTAGCCAATCAGAGCGCTCGTTCAAAAGTAAACAAATGACTCTATCGACAGTTTGCCCTTTCTCTCGTTTCGCAAATAAACAGTCGTAAGAATTTTGTGGAAATAACATTTTATAATATGTTTTGTTTTTAAAATGATATTATGAAATATGTTATCTTAGACACATTTATGCAGCTCTCTCGTATTTTTTATAACATAGCTATTTGACAAGGCAATGCAATAAGCTTATTAAAGGATCATGGACTTTTAAAAAAATGTTTCCTTGTGTTATCGCCTATATTTCGAGTGAATCTACCAGAATTGTGCTTTTTTGCATAAAAAGAACTATGGACACTTAATTAGTATGAATTTGAAAGTAATCCCTTTTTGATCAATTCATAACACGGTTGACGTCTGTGTTGTCAAAAGGTTATTCTACTACCACCGCTGTATATCCGGTAATCCTTTGGATGGTTGTACAATTCAGTGGCGGATCTAGAGTGGAAAGCGGGAGGTTGGGTGTTGCATCGGCCCAAAGGGTCGATCCGAGGCACGAAATGCCCAGTGGAGGAGGGTACGGGAGGTAGATGTTCCGGGGGCCTCCCCGGGAATTAAGAAAAAAAGAATAAAATTGTGCAATCTGAAGCATATTTTCTCCTTATCATCTCGAATATCAGGACCATTTTAGGGATACTATTTCAAATTAGTAGGGAGAGCCGGAGTTTATCTCGATCTTTTTTTTTTCAGATTATTTGTTCTTTAATACTTATTGTTTATTTGTCCCCGCAGAACATGGATATAGAATTAGAATATTGGTATGATATGGTGCAAAATTTGTTTTCTTCATTTTGGTTTGTTTGTTTGTTTGTTTTTACATAATTTCCAAATCCAATGTTTAATACATGTACATTATTATGTTTTAAACAAAATGTGAAGATTAAAAAAAAATCCTTCTATAAGCATAAAAGCGTGAAGGTTACTATCCCCGTGCCATTTACATGTTTTCTAAATCATTTGACATGTTTATATGATTGTTCATTTCCGATAAAATGTAGAAATTGAAATGAAAGATATGATTACTACTTGGAATAAGGACCAATTTTCGTGCATAACAGAAACCCCCCTGCGCGATGTACATTACAAAACTTCGCAATAAAATATTGTTAGTACGACCAAATTTAGAACCTAAAAATAATTGTATTTACAACCTCAATAAATTCTCTATTAAGGTGAATACATTAAAACAAAATCTTTCTAATTGGTGAATTGCTGACCATTGAGCAATTTCTACTGATGCTTTTGCAGGGTTTTTTCGATTGCCGATGTCACCAAAATAAAGCGAAAACCTGGGGGGGGGGGGGTATTGCCCACCACCACCACCACCGCCCACCCCCTAAATCCGCCCTTTTGAAACTTAAATGGTTTGATTGATATTGATTTCTAGTATCTAGATAGTAGATATCTAATTTTCATTCCGATATTTTGATTACGTCATGGGAAAATAAATGTTAAACATTGGCGTACGCCCCCCCCCCCCCCCTTGAAATCTGCAAATCATAGGTAAAACGATCATTTTCCATTAACAAAGAGTAAATATTAATAAATATTAACTACTTGTTAGTTAATATAATTGTCAAATGCATCAATTTCAATTCATTAATCAATTTCAGTCATGAAAATAGGTCCAATCAGGCTGAAATTCGTTAGCTTCTGGGGGGGGGGGGGGTCGAAGTGGTCCCCCTAACAGGGCTCTGCCCTGGATCCGCTCGGGACCTAAGCGGTCCCAGGACCCCTCGCTAATTTTACGCCCCCTCTAACTCAAAAGCTGGATCCGCCACTGATAAAGTTTTCCATCTTCTCCATCGTCTGCTGAACAGCGCATGCCTCCATGTGACACATGTATTTCAAACATTAATATTGTTTTCATAGTACAAAAATGTAATTATCTCCTCTACATGTTATCCACATGATAGATTTACTGTAGTAGTGAAATTGTATATTTCTTGAATGATATTAAGTTTCTTAACAAGTACTATCAGGGACGATACGTGCCTGGAACTACATTTGTATATTGTATTTGGTTTCTTTTATAAATGTATTTTAATCTGTAATAATCAAATATTCTTGTGCATATTGCATATCAAAATATATGGTAAAAAATGGGGGGGGGGGGGGGGTTGAGCACTTTGCCGAATTTTCACTAAAATATTAGTTTACCGCCTATTATATTGATTGATCAGTGCCGGGCGTAGCTTCGATGTGGACGGTTAGCAGGGGCCGGCGGGCCTAAATCCTCAAATGGGGGGGTTGCATAATCATACACTTTTTGTGGAATGACTCGCAAGGCATGAGGGGTCTATGTGGGGAGGGTATAATGGAAGTTGATATCCCTACATCTGGAAAGGGGTTCGGGGGTCTCCCCGAGAATATTTTGAAAAAAAAGTCAAGCAAATCTGTACTCTCTGTCCCATGAATGCGTCGTGTCATGGTTTGGCAAACCTACAAACGGATAACTTTTGCGCAAAAAAAAAACTGCAAGTAACATTCTTCATGGAAAAAAAAAATATTTAAATCACAAACCCTTCGCGCTTTTATACAAGTGAAAAATCTGTGAAGTCCGATTAAATTTAAAAATCAAAATATTGGGAATGTAAAACGATTTTTAAAAATGCCTCGGATTACACCATTTTGTCATAAAAATCCGAAAATTTCGCGTACGATTTTAGATTTTTTTGGGTCTCTTTGTTCATTTTTTTCCAAGATATACAAGGATCATTGAATCGATTTATTTTGATTTTGACCATGCATAGCACCATAACCTTTAAAATCGGATTGAGCAACGATTGATGTCAGTGACGCTGCGCGTGCAAACAACGTCTACCCCTGCGTTAATCCAATTATCTAATTAGCAGTTACTCCGTTTATTGAATCGCCAATTTAACTTTTGACTGTCAGAGTGAAACAAGTATTAATATTCAATGTCTTTTAAAACGACATTATTCAAAGCGTGTTCACGTTACAGAACCGTTGGACTTCATGTGCAAGATGTGCCCTCTATGTTGATACAATAAAATCAACAGAAAGTCTGAAACATGGGCTACTTTTATTTTACTTTCACGGTGGTTTCAGTAACACATTTAAAAAAAATATATTTTAAAAACAAAACATATAAAATGTTATTTCCACAATAACAACTGTTTATTTGCGAAGCAAGAGAAAGGGCAAGCTGCCGATAGAGACTTTTGTTTACGTTTGAAACGAGCGCTCTGATTGGCTAATCGCTGGACCTCTGGATTATAGAGATAGGGGTGTGCAGGTCGTGTGTCGTTAAAACGAAAATGAAAAATGAAAAATTGAAAATGGATTCAATTTTTCATTTTTCATTTTTGCATTAGCGCGCGGAGTGTAAAAATGGAAAATTGACTCAATTTTTCATTTTCCATTACGGATTTTGGAAAGGAAAATTGAATTGTGGTTTAGTACAGCCTATTACAGTCCATTTTCTATTTTTCATTAATAAAATAAAATTTTAAAAAGGAAAAATGAAAATTGAACCCATTTTCAATTTTCAATTTTCACTTTTAAAATGAAAAATGAAAAATTGAATCAATTTTTCATTTTTCATTTTCAAAATGAAAATTGAAAATTGAAAATGGGTTCAATTTTCCATTTTCGTTTTTTACTTTTGCAATGGAAAATTGAATTGTGGTTTAATACAGCGTATTTGAGTCCATTTTCCATTTTCGTTTTTCAATTTGAAATTTTAAAATGAAAAATGGAAAATTGGTTCAATTTTCCATTTTTCATTTACTAAATTGAAAATGTAAAATGAAAAATTGATTCAATTTTCCATTTTTCATTAACATTTCCAAAATGGAAAATTGAATTGTGGTTTAGTACACGGACCGTTTTGCCCGATGAAAGTAAAGGCAAAAAATGTTGCAAAAATGTTCAAGGAGAGGTCTTCAAAAATGCACTTGTTTTAATTTGTTGCAGATTTCAAGATTATTTATAAATTCAAAGGTTTAAAAAGTAATGGCTGTGTGTGGGGATGTTAAAATTTCTATAGCATATGGGCTATTACACAATAATGATAATGTCTGCCACGTGAGAAAAAGCGTGAATACATCAGGAAAATATTTAACCAAGGATAATTGTCAAATTTTACATTTGATGTCAAGTTTGAAATACGATTCTGAGAGGACAATGGCTCGGTGTTAAGGTAATAAAAATCTGTGTTACATTTATTATACCGGTAGAAATATACAAAATCAACTTGAATTGTTCACCTTGCAAAACTGGATTAACCTGCCCTGTTACCATGTAAAACTGACTTTATCGACGGGTCTATTAAATTCAACGTCTTTATGAAAGAGTAGATAAAACCTGCTGTAGGGCTAGGATGTCTTACAAAATGTATTGTCATATGTTAACGAAACACACCGGCCCCCCACGATGAAAAAGAAAGAAAAAGCCTTGGGTAATTGAAAGAAAAGAGTCTCATAATTCTAATATTCAAATAGTCAAATACATGACTTCGACGATTTGTTGAATGAAATGCAGTCTCAATCCTTTCTCGTTCGCTTCCTCTCGCCCCGTTTGGAGTTTGCCTTTGTCGTGACTTCGGACAACGTTGTTGTCTAAGACTGTAGTAACGCCATCGTCACGTGTGGGTTCGTGGGTGTTTTGGCAGGATGGTTCGATGTGTCCATGCAAGCCTTATGTGGATGCTGTAGAATTAAGAGGTTACTTGGAATGTTTCATTGAATGGCAAGAGAACGACGCCTACTGATTTTCAGTGTCATGGGTTCAAAAGTCAAGGTCACAACAGCATATACTAGAAAAAAAAAACATGGGGACAATCTAGAGAATGAAGAATTTTTCAAATATTTATCAAGACCTGCATTTCATTTAAGTTCCCGACAAAGTGATTTTGATAAAAAAAAGTTTTGACAACAATGACAATGTGATATGATGAAAGAAATTATTGTTTTAGAATTTGTTGTCACGTGAATTGATGGATGCCACACCTTTTTTGACTCGAATTAGAAGAAATTCCCTCTGAAATATGCGAATGCATTACTTACTTTTTTCCAGCTTATTCGACTCTTACTGTTAAGTTGGAAGGAAATCCTTTTTATTGCCTTCAGGGACAATGAACATGCACATATGTTTATTAACTTGTTTATGACAATGAGATTATTTTATCTTTCTATTGGAAATTCCAAAGAATCAAACAGATTCCCATTTAACCGAATTTTGCGTGAAGTAGATTGAACGCATTATACACGTTCCTGGAAATTGCTGTTACTTGGTTAATACAAAACTGGTTAGATGGCTGGAAACTGGGGAATATGGTTTACATGGCAGATTAGGACTGGAAAAGCTTTTATAATTGGTGTGGGTTAACCATAGCATAAGACGCACTTCGTAATTATCAGATGTCTTGCTCCTAAACTATGAATTTTGCACTGGATTTTGTTGTCTTTAATGTTTATGCCTCTCTTAGAGACCAATAATCGTAAATATGATTTATAGATTTTGCTCGGAGAGCAGCACTGTCTCGCTGCAGTAAGAAATAAAAGTCTTAATTGATTCTATGAAATGCAGACATGTAGGTCAGTAGTGCTTTATTGTTTTCGTCGACGATTGAAAATTAATCGATTCTATTGTACGAAAAAAAAAAGTGAAGTTACATGACCGATATATCATATATGCTTTCAGGTTAGAGGCTTTGTTTTGTAGCTTATCTGTCTGAAGCTGCCAAGAAATCAATAATCAATCACTCATGTATCTTTTTATCGGAATAAGAGGCGAAACAACTACATTTTTATTGAATAAAGCCGGTCATTGACATCTAAATGTTCCTCAGAGGAAGGCATACTGAGCTGGCCATCAAATAGCAAGTGAATGACCAATAATTGTTTAACATCGCATATCAGATTATCTTTTTTATCGCTTCCTTGTCATAGATCATTTTAGAAACAAAACATTCTTGATATCAGTCATTGATACTCCACCATCTTAAAGAATCAGTGTTTATAGAGTTGGATCCCACTGAGCAAATAGTCATAATGTAGTATATTGCCATTTGTTTGATTGCGTGTTCGTGTCTTCTTGTCTAGATCTTGGTGGGGCGAGGGCACCTTATCTTGTAGTAAAACGTAACAAAACAATTTGCTTCAGTAATGGCTTCAACGATACACCCCAAAGTATGTGATACGAAGACTAGCTTTTATGCATACAATACATTTAAAACCATAGAAAAAGTTTGAATTTTCATATTTTAAAAAAAGGAAACTCTGTTATTTTCGCGCAAGATTATGCAACCTTAAGGTTGACAGCTTGGATTACAGTTTGGTTACCTCGGCCTTTTAGATGAAACATTGTTTATTAAAAGATGTATTTAGATTATTAAAAATTTATTTGAATCTGTAGTGATAATGATAATGATGTTTCAGCAAGGACGATTTGCCCAACGTCCATCTGCCTGGTTATCACAATTTTGCATAAATACTTGCAAAGGGATGGTAAAGCATGGAGTTTGACAAGGCTTGACATCCGATGGGGTCATGGTCAAATTCAAATTCACATATTTAGAGTCAAATACTCGGCAGGAGACATACATGTTCTTGAAGTCTAGTTTTAAGTGAACCCCCTGTATTATTTTCAATTTGGAACTTGCCTCTCCTGTTTTGTTTGAAAGAACAATTTGTCAAGGTAACGGTATGATGGCCTGTCACATTAGTAAAATTGTTTGCCGTAGAAGTGTGAATCGTATATGCTAATTAGTTTACAGTGTTTGCATATTTTATATCTGGTAGCAGAGGTAAATTTGAAGTCTTTCTTGTATATGTGCCCTACAGACCTAGTAAAGAAGTGCCAGTATTATTAATACTTCCAGCAATGCATGTATGGTTGTGATTTGAGAAGCTGTCTATTTTCACAGAGTATCAGGATTTAGCACTGCTATACGGTATCCTGACCAGAAGGAAGAAACTGTATAAAGCAAAAGAATTAAGCAAAATATGAAATCATAAAATATGAAAACAGATACACTGGTGCGGATATGAAGTTTCGGAATGAAAAAAAAATCAAAGCGATCTTGATTAGAAGGCTATTTTCTGTAAAGGCAACCCTTACTAGTTGTTGATTGTTACTAGATGTTGATTGTGTAAAAGGGCATTCAATACTAGGAATAGGAAAGCCTATATTTGATCACGATGAAACTGGTCAACCATCAAATACTAAATGATGACCATTGATTACCGGACCCCAAATCATTCCCAGTCCTAAGTTGTAAATAGCGTGATAACGGCATACATATCATAATATTATGAATCTTGGTTATGGACCAGGGGTCGCCAGTGCCAGATCGACCATAAAAGTAATGTTTTCATCAATGTTTCCTCGTCTCTGGAGATCTCCACCAATCAAGTCCCTATGATTATCTACAATAACAGTGATGAAGAGGTGGCTGGCTTTGTTGGGTTTTTACGACAGAGAAATCCCTTGGAAATGTTCTGTTTGGACATGTCGTTTTGGTGATTACCGGCTTTTTTTGCCGTCGGGATTGAGTTTGTGTAAGGGTTTGTCAGATTTCGTCCGGGGTTAAATCTTCTGTCCTTTTCTGTCTGCATTCAAAGTAAGACCTGTCAGAACCCGAGACGCAAGTACACTAACACTGAAAACACGTCTATATGGTATATATGTTACTTTTGTCTGTACTAGAGTTACACGACAGTTTAAGTTGCTACTTGAAAAAAGACCTCGCAGTACACCTACAACAAAATAAGACACCTTTTACATATGTTAATTAATTCACGTTCTTAAAAAAAAAGTCAAAATATTTGACAAGTGTGTTGGCTGAGGCAGTATAAATATAACATCCTTCACTTGTCAGTGCACTCATTAAATCAAGGTTGCATTAATTATCACCTGGCCAAACATATAGCTTTTATTTTAATCCATTTTGTGTTGCCTGCGAAGCATAGCGCACCTAGGGATCACGCTGTCCGTCTGTCTGTCACACCCTATATTAAAGTGATTCCTAAGTGTCGCCATGTTTCGCAGGCGACACATGCATTCCTTTTTTTCTGGATCATTAATACTAATTCGGTCATATTCGATTTCCAGTTTGATTCGACTCAGATCGGTTTGGTTTGATTCTGGTTCTGGCATCACTTCGAGGGGTTAATTTCTGAAACCAGGCCAGACATACAAAAAAAAAAAATTGAGGTCAAAACTATGCATATTGGACATTATGACTTAATTTCATCGGAAGTTGGCTTTAAAGTAGGCCTTAATAAGAGAAATGACATTACATTTCTAGTTAATGTCCTCCCCCGTCCCACAGAAGTATTGGTTACAGACAGACCAATCATAATGTGGGTAATTAGAACGTTATCATTTCTTTGCAATTCTCCCTCTGTATTATTACTTGCACTCGAGGGCCTTTTCTTTTGTCCCAGAATCAATGAATCATATGTCCCCCGTAGGACTTCTATATTGAAGTTTTACATAATGCACAACGGTTAGATTTGAAAATCAATAGGTTTGGTGCTGTAGTCAATTGGCTATTGCCTAATAAACTGCCGATAAACTGTGGAAATTATGTCAATATTGGATATCTCAGTCATCAATAATGGGTATCCGAAGGATTAGGCTCCTATCTGTTGGCCACTTTAAGGAAGTTACATTGACATTTTGGTTTCCCCTAATCATATTTACACCTTTAACGACTGGATGTCAAAAAGTTCAAAATAAGTACACGCTCATGAAATGGACTTCTGTTTGGTACATGTATCAGTCTACATACAGACTTTCCGAAATTTGTGTTCTTGAAGGTGTACTTTAATATATCCGGAAGCTGTGTAGAAAGAAAAATATCTAATTAATTTATAACAGACAGAAAAGCACAAGGCATGTGCTGCTTTCGTATGTACAGATATTAGATAAATCAACGATATAACACATGGTGCTCCCGTGGCCACTTGGCGTTACATCTACATAGTACACAAGCATAGCTGCAGAATCAACTTCAGCATATTGATTCATCAGTACGTTTCCATAGTGATGTTTTCTTTTGTGTAAGAAAGTAAGAATAAGGTTTTGCGATGATAGCCGAGTGATATGCCGGCTTGATGCAACAAACGCTCTCTCTGTAAGAAAATTGGCAGATGTAATGTAAAGGGGGGGGGGGGGGTGGGTGGTTTACAAATAATTGATATTATAACTTCTAAGAAATGATTGTGATACATTGAAAATTTGATATGAATTTAGTTATGATATATATCAAATTCAAATCCTTTATATACCACCTGCATGATGACAATTATCACTCAGATTAGATGTATGTGATGGAAAATATTGTCATCGGTCGAATATGCGGAGAGCTGAAATTTGCGTCCGAAAAGATACTGACTGATAATAATAACTAATAAATAGAATAGATTCGACTCTGAGTCCCTTGCATTAGTTACCTAACCTTGACTTTGACTCAGTGAACCTGGATGTTGACATTATTTAAAAAAAAAGACTATCTTTGTGATTTGGAATATCTATCGGACCATAGCGGGTAGGGTTTTGATATTTCACATGTAGGTTCTTCGTGATCTGATGTCATGACTTTTTTCATGACTTTTTTACTTAATGACCTTGACCTACTGTAAAATTATTTAACCTTGACCATATCCATAGAACCGTAGGGGTAGGGCTTTGATGTTCCGTATGTATATGCATTGTTACCTTGGGTTTGAGCCAGTGACCTTGAACTTGGATTTGACCTACTTAAGTATAACCTTGGTCATATTTATTGAACCCTAGGGGATACGACTGACTTTTTGACATGATAGTATGTGAATCGCTAACTTTTGCAGAAGGAACTGTAAGAAGATGCCCCCTACCTTTTGATTTTAAACGTAAAGTCTTATTATAACAGTCAAGGTCATATCCAAGGAAGCGTCGCTACCTTTTTATTATCAAGGTTATATTGACGGTACTAAAGGTCATACCCTATGTTCGTGTGCTATATCTTGATGGTCACAAACATAACCAGCATCATAATGAAATACAAGTAATGGGATTAATGGATGCATGGATTAATCATTGTGATACTCAGTACTTCAACAGGCAGAAAGGCTAGTGGGAAGGAGAGGGAAGGTTTTTTGTATTTTTTTTGTTTTTGTTTTTTACCAAAAAGCAGAATAAGCCAAAAGGCAACATTTGGAAAGATATATCGGCTTTTAAATATATATATATATATATAACCCAGGTAAATATCCACGTGTATCGGTGTCGGGTTCATCTTGTTTCATTCAACCTTTTGATTGTAGTCTGTGCTATGCTTTGACGTCATAGTAGGTCTGGGAGGAAGTTATTTTGAATCGGGATCAATATTTGTATCAAATATACTTTGGAAATCCTTATGCTTAATACACAAATCACTGACGTGCAAAAAAGAAATATAAAAATAGACTGCCACTGAAAGTCTTGAATGAAAACAGAGTATATGTATCCGGATCAATCAAATCAAAGATGTACTATTTGTCTTTGTGAATTAGAATCATGGCTCAGCATCCTCGCTGACTTGTATGCCGTGTAATAACGCTGTGTAATGGTAGTGTGCTCGTACTCAGTGCAGCTTTATTGTATTTTCTTACACTTAATCGATGATTGAATTTTAGAGAATTTAATGGATGTCTGCAGCATTTATTGCTGTATCGCAGTATATTTGTTTGAAGAATGCATTAGTGTGGAACGTAACATCTTCATCTACTTTCACGTCAAAACAACACATTTAGAGATCAATTTTCAACTCAGTATCGAATGCTTTAACCCTCCCCCTTCACCTTTTCATGTCTTGGACATGTTGGACATACACATGTAGTTTGTAAATCATATAGTATACTGATGGAATTTGTTCAGATGAATCTGCCTACTGTACATATGCATTTTTTTCATAAATCCAAGGATATGGACGATATATCCACCAAAATTACCAATACATTAACTAGTAACACAGCAGAACACACCCGCAGGATACAACAAACATCAGACAAAACTTCAACAAACAACAGGGACAACGAGACACACAACAACACCCACACAACGGTCCAACAGACAAAGCAGACACACTAAAACATGAGACATGAATGAGGAAATATTTTATCGCGGATGGCTTTTCAAAGTCGGTGCCGAGTAGGTACATACACCCACCCGGCGCCGACTTTGAAAGGCCATCTGCGGTGTGGTTGTCCGGATTGGATGCGCACAACCCTTCCATTACCTGGATACACAGAAGTCGTCCGAGACGTACAGCTGTTGTATAGATAAAAAAGAACAAAATAAATGAATAAGCCGTCAAATTAATGAATAAATAAGCCGTCTCACTGTAAGGTATCACAAAGAAGACTGTAAGAAGTAATGGGCATACGTAAAACAGTTCGGGCGTTGCTGGCTGAAGCGAGAGTATAAGTCTAGGTCTTTCTGATACAACGTTATAATAGTTTTTTTATGAGATAAATACTGAATATCAGGCAAATTAATATTCATCTTGCAGATTTCAAATCTCCGACTTTATGAAAGATTGACACTAAGATGATTGTCCTTCTGTTTTTCAGGAAAATGTAGAATACATCTTCCTAGTGATATTCACCCTAGAGGCCATAATGAAGATTATTGCGTATGGATTTGTGTTGCATTCTGGTGCTTATCTAAGAAATGGCTGGAATATATTAGATTTTATCATAGTTATTATAGGGTAAGTGACACATTTCTAAGCTTTGTTTCTTTACGGTTCTCTAACAGTATATGCTTCTTCTGGCTTAATTCAGCTTGAATCGGCCACTCTTGTTTTCAGTTTCAGCTTCAGTGGGGAAATTAAGCTATGTACTGCTATCATCTTACCAAGTCTTCTTGAATCATAAAAGACTTTCTGCAATTGTACTCTCAATCCAAAAAAAAAAAAAAAAAAATTAAAAACAAAGAAGTTAAATCATAGATTACAATCATCTACATTTGTTTTAACCATACTAACATTTGCCGCAGATAGTAGGGTTGTGTCCATTTTTTTCATTGCAAATTAATACTTCCCATATTTATGTCGCTTGCAACGCAAAGCGACATATTGGTATCACTTTGTTTTGGTGTTTGTCTGTCTGTCTTTCTCTCTGTCATTATTCTTCCATCAGACTTGCAGAGAAGATCAAGCAGGTTTTAAAGGCTTAACATACACGTTGGTCAAGGTCACATTGAAGGTCAATGACACACGATTTAATGGCAGGCGACACAAATGTTGCTGAGAAATGTTGTGCAAAATAACAACCGTGTTAAAGGAGGACAAAATGAAAAACACAAAGCAATTTTTGGAAGAAAAGACAAAGCAAAAAGTAACTGTAAATTGTTTTTATTTTTAATAGTCTTTTCACAATATTTATTATGTGAGTACTAATATGATATTTAAGCATGATCAATCGATGTCATCTTGTACAGTGGTGAATAGTTGCTTTTTGTTTATTATCACTAAAAAATATAAGCTCACATTGAATCATACAATTTTAAATTGTTCATATCAAAATGTCAGAATTACTCTTACTTTGAAAATATTTTTTTAAATGCTCACCAGACACAAGCACGCTTACAAGCAAAATTTTTCGAACACTGTTCAATTTTTATTGTGAGAAATTCTTTTAATATATATTGAATCGGGGTATAGACGAGGGGTCAGATAGGTTATGAAGTGAAAGAGAAGGGGGGGGGGGGGTTGAGATAGATATATTTCATTCTGGCAGTAAGCCTTTCCCCGGTTAGCTTTAATTTGTATTGTAAATATCCATGTGATTTTATCAATGCAAATACCTGTATCATCCTATGGGTGATTCCGATAAAACATTATCTACTTTTTTTATCGAAAATTATTGTTAAAAGATACATATCTACGACAGAAATTAGATTAGATTTTACCGTTAGATCTACAATTACAGTGAAGATTTAATGTCTAACGGACGGTCTGTAAATAAGCTAAAAGGGAGAGGAGTGGTTTTCTACTTATGCATTTAAGATGCTGCCAAAGTTTGGTATGATTTGTTACCTCCCCCTCAAATATTTACTCGCTTCAACAAACGATCCCTCTCTGTATATTTATATACATGTTACATAGAATTGGGTAAAAGCCAGACATTATTTTCGGATTGAGCGCTTTAGAAACTTTTCTAGCTTGTCCGTTAGTCCGTCGTATCGGTCTGCTTGCATATAAGAAAACTATTTTTAACGGAATTTAACAAAAATTCGACATTATAGATTGGCATTTGAAATGAATATTTTTCTTTTGAATGTCCTGTCTTTAGACTATGGTATTGTGGTATTATATTTTCTATGTCAGAGGTCAAAGGTCGAGGTCAAAGATGACGGCAGAATGTAAACACTAATACAAAGGATGAACAGAGGCATTGTCAAGGTCAGAGTTCAAAGGTGTAGGTCACAGATAGAATAAAAAGAACGTCTTTGACGAGTGCATATTATGTCGTTTGTGGCAGTGAAGAATAATCAAAAGTGAATATTTTATGTTTTATGACGAGTTTTTTTTCACGGACATTTTGACAAAATTTGACCCGTAAACTACAAGTATTATATAACGTGTAAAGACCTATGTAATGGCTGCTCCTTTTCTGTTGCCGTGTTTCTTAATTTGACTTCGTAAAGTTACGTTATCTTGCATACATGTATTATGTATACATTTCCCAAATCAGATATTGTCATTCATATCACCAAATATTACAAGCCCGCTTCTTACGTGATGTTTTTCTTTTCTCAATATTGGCAATAAACATTGTTTATCTCTGTACCTACATTTGGGTGTGTTCGATTGGGCATTTAAAATTTTGAGCTCTGTTATGAAGGCAAAGATAATATGTGAAAGGTTCATTTAGAACAAAACGCTTGCAGTTTAGGTCAAAGAGAGCAAAATTCTTGAAAGACTGCTAAGTTTAAATTATTTTTCACAAAATACAGACAATAGACAAGCTAATCGAACACAGCCGGAATCCATTTAACTTTTAAGTTTACATGTTTTTGTGTCTTGAGTCACTCTACTTACTTTCTTACCTGTTCAGCATACTTGTAATATGAAATGACAGGTCTTACAATGTTGTTCAGATCATTTATATGTATTCATGTATTATTCGTAGGTAGAAAAAAGAAATGTTGTGAAACTCAAATAAATACGAGAAGATAATTTGGCATATATCATCATATTCGTTTTATCATTTGTGATGAGAATTCAAATGTTTCTATGCTCAAATTTAAGCTATAGGCGAAGCTATGATATATGTATCATTAATATTAAAATTACAATTTGTTATGAAGTAATATTTTTTTTACCTTTTCCAGGAACATCTGCGATATGCATTGATAGTTTGCAAGCCATCGTTTAACTTGAGCCAAATCAATTATTTCAAATTTCCTCATTTGCAGCCCCTGACTAGAATGTTGTCTTCTTAAAATAAAAAGTTAGCTCGAAATCAGAGCATGTTTATATAATTGTGTACCGATTTATTTGATGGAATGACAATGACTTCAATGCATATCACAGTAAATCAGGCAGACCATACCCGAAGAACCTTATCATACATTTTGATAAATCATTACATGTGTCTTTTACAGCGCGGTTAGCACAATTTTGGATGCAATGAATTTACACGGGTTTGACGTGAAAGCCTTGCGAGCCTTCAGGGTTTTGCGACCCCTTCGGCTTGTATCGCAAGCGCCCAGTAAGTAGGCAACCCGGTGTTCCCCCGGTATGCAGTCTGTAACCCACGGGAATGTAGCCTTATTGTACTCCGTACTTATTCTACCATATACTTGCGCAGAGACCTTACAGAAATTCGAAATGATTAGATTCTCTGTCCATATTATTGCTACAGTTCTTTTCCAGCACTATTTTCTCGTCCTGGACTGAATGGTAAAAGTTTCTTGGCCATCAAAATGGCGGTTAAATAGAATCGCAGACAGTGTAACCTAATGTAGCCGAGAGATTATGTCATTCAGTCTACCCACTCCCGTTCACATTTGCATTGATTGCTGTGTTTTTGAGAAGAGTGCCTTCAAAAGATTCCCCCCTATATAATCATCCAATCACCTGTCCAAAAATCTCATCAGAGTCTTGAAGACGAAGGGAGAATCTAAGCATTTTGTCGGCTTGTTGCAACTAAAAGACGCCAAATCTTACAACTGAATTACGTACCATTTTCATTTTCAGCATTGTTAGTACCATAATGAATGCAATAGAATTACACGGGTTTGATGTGAAAGCCCTACGGGCCTTTAGGGTTCTTAGACCTTTACGGCTCGTTTCCCGTGCACCCAGTAAGTAAAACAGGCATCCCGTCTGGTCATGACGTCATTTTTTGTTGCCTCCTAATCTCATCACTATATTAATCAGATATGTTTATTTCAATATACATGCTTGCCAGTGGAGATGGGATTTTATTTTATGTTTTAACTGATTTTGTGCATTTTCTCATAATGTAGCGAAAAATGACTGTGTTGGAATATTGTCATTTTTCTCATGCATTTACAAGTTCGCATACTTCAACATATAATTTCAAAATGAACAAAAATGAAAATGCTACTATTTCAAAGTTAACCATGTTGAAATATGTGAAATATGAACACTTTTACACAATGGAGTGGCTGAAAATTTCGCAGTCATTAGAAAATAATGCAAGAAGCGTCGATCTATATTTCAAACAAAACTTGTAAACGAAATTTTCAGTCCCCCTTAAAGAACAAATGCGTTTTATGCAAACTAATTATAGTATTCTAATAGCATGATACGGAATTGGTATTCACTTTTCAATGTCTGAGCTTGATTATTTTTCTTGTTCCATATTTCAGTATTATTAGCTCTGTTTTAACCACAATGAACATCAATAATTTAGATGTGAAAGCCCTACGAGCGTTCAGGGTTTTACGACCTTTACGTCTTGTATCGGGTGTTCCCAGTAAGTAGCCAGTAGGTGGCGTTCGATGTTAGATAGATGTCGCTGTTGTTGATCTCTCAGACTTTACCTGTCGTCCGTCTGTCTTAGCGTGTTGCTTCGTGTCTTTTGCCATTCCAGCATTGCTTTAAATCTTCACGGAGATTAAGAATAGTGGTGCTTACAAAAAATTTAATGGTTGGAACGGTGATCTGCACGTCTTTCGATGTGATTTCATTTGCTAATAAAATTTCAGTGTCTGAAATTTTCGTTTTTCGACAATTACACCATCGAATTATATAAAAATTGTTTAGAT
The DNA here is from genome assembly GCA_028142955.1 of Pinctada fucata. Classification (NCBI taxonomy): domain Eukaryota; kingdom Metazoa; phylum Mollusca; class Bivalvia; order Pterioida; family Pteriidae; genus Pinctada; species Pinctada fucata. The sequence goes on from AP027102.1 coordinate 82,335,905, forward strand.
AATTCGCTATCGATTTTGTGAAGCATTGATTCCATAATTTTGATTGAGAGACGAAATTATTTGAAAAAAAAATTAAGGTCACGTAGACATATTATCACACCAATATTTTTATATATTTTTTTAAAATCAGTTTCAGCTTACAGTGATGTATCATTTATTTTAAGTTTTGGTTATATGGTGTAATATTTAGAATTTTTCACATGCTTTATTCTGTTTCAGATTTAGTTTTCCACTGTTTTTGTGTCTATAAAAAACAATGTCTAGGTTTGCATGCTACAGTGTTGCATTATTTTCAAAGTGTGAAACAGTTCCATGGTTTATATTAGAAAAAAAAATTATACGGTATTTCGAGTCCTTATAGCCATGATTTATGAAACTTATTCGTGATAAATCGATAATTGTTATTTGAAAAAAAAAGAAGAAAAAAAAAAAACCCTCACCAATGGATGACGGCTGACACAAATGTGTGAAAATCATTCGGATTACGTATCAAGCTTTGGTCACTTAGTGAAAAAGTCTGATATATAGATGAAAGTGGGTGTCCGTTATTGTGTCCAGCGTATCGTAACACTATTGTAAAGTGCATTAGAAGTTTCTTCTTTTACATTTGCATGTTAAGAAGAATACTTGAAATTGATTGGAATTAGGGTGTTTTATCAGAAAAGTCTTCATTTATTCAAATTGAAGTTAAAACTCGATAGAAAATTAAAACTCAAATTTCGAATGTTTCAATAAAGAGAGAGGGCATTAAATATTGATATTTAATAAGGTTTATGTATTAACAGGTCTTCAGGTGGTATTAAATGCCATTTTACGAGCAATGGTGCCTTTACTGCATATAGGCTTACTGGTCATTTTTGTTATCATCATTTATGCCATCATTGGATTAGAGCTCTTCTCAGGGGCGATGCACGAAACTTGTTTCTACATTTCAACAGGTCAGTATATACATAACTCATTTTTGTTATGAAAATAATGATGTTTGAGTACCTACATTTTACAGCTCTTTTCCTCTTATTTCAGCTGAAATATTTATCACTGAATGATTTGATGTATATTTTCTTCTGGATAAATCTTATGCGAGTGTTCTGCGACTTAATGAAATTCCTTGCTAACCTTGAGTTCCTTTTACATTCTTTTCAAGTTATATTTTTGGTTTTTATCACCTCAAGAGGCCAATTTTGCTTCAGTGAGATGGGAAGTTTCTGCTATCCCTGAAATAATTTATACATGTTGTAACACTGGACTTCGTTTAAGAATTCAGCAAATGACCTTCCATTCATCTCTATTCATCTATGCATATAATAATTCAGATGATAGTAAATCACTTTGTGATGGAATTCAGCTAATGACCATCCATCCATTCATGTAGAGTAGAATGGAAGAGAAAAAAATGTCCATATTGTTCATATTTAATATAGCATATAAAACGCCACTCATCCCGATACAGTAAACGAAGCATAATTATAGAACTGTTTATAGCAATATTTTATATCTGATCCCCTGAATAGCATCCCAGGAAGGGGGTGATAAAAGGGATTATTTCTCATCATACAATAAGATTGGCTGTTTATGGTCTAAGTGAAGGTCCACCAGGCATATTTCTGGACATGCTGAAATACGTGAATAGACCGAATATAGACATTGATAAAAGGTCAACACAAATATAGGTTTATAGTACCCTGATGGATTAATGTATATTTAGTAAGTAAATAGTGCTGAGGGTATATAGTGTCTATATTACGGTAACGTTTTGGTTAATTGACGGTATGTTCTGGTTAATGAAGTTTAAAAACTATATTTCTAGTAAACAGATTTCACCATTCGTTTTGGCTTTGTGTTAAAACCTGCTGTTTTAAATCTGGTAGTTTTGGCAGGAATGTTTACCTCCGACTCTGGTTGGCTAATTAGGAATGAGACGTACCATCTGAAGTATGCATTTGACGGTTGATTGCTGAATTATATTAAGGAAAAAATTGGACAAAGAAATCCAGTATCTGGCAAAGTTTCATCCGAACACTTTGCTTATTTCTCTATTTCCTGCCATATGTTTCTTTTGAAAGTTATGAATCAGCGAATATATCATGATCAGTAAACATTATAAAGCGGGAATATAAAAGGATATTCATACCTCGGAGGGAAACCTTACCATTATGTATTCTTTTGATCATGAATAAATTCGTCTGAGTTGGAAACTTTCAATATTACCCAAGATTACATTACCCTTTGTAATTGATTTTTGTAAATAGCAATTCATTGTTTTTATTCAGTAATATTTGTTTTTTGGAAGAATGGCATATGAATATGTGTGTGTTTTTGTGCACATTCCACCTCGACCGTGGCAACATAGTCTAAATGCTTCTTTATCTAATAAGAAACCAAACACATTTGTTTCTCTGGTAGACTTGGGGGTAATTTTGTGGTACACTAAGATTGATAAAAGACTGCATGTTGTTACTTTATATTTTATATTCAAAAATGAAATAAATGTAGAGCTTATTAGTACGTGAAAGCCCCTTGTTTTCGTCTGAAATCATTCGCAAAGAAGATGTGCAGATCTTGAATCGTACTTGTTAAGTTCAATATGTAAGAAATAATGTTGTCTTGAAGAAATCAAAGAGGGCAAATGGTGATTCCTAAGCAATCGCTACATAAAACCATCCCCCTTTTTGTATGACGACATAGGGGAAAAGGAGGGGGTTCTAATTTTAACCAGACTGTTACTATAGAGACTTTTCAATTTAGATTACATGATACATGTAACATCCATCCATATTTATAAAATGATACATGTATATTTTGACACAGGAGAGATGGTAGAGGATCCCTCACCGTGTGGAGAGAGAGGTTATACCTGTGAGAATGGTACCTCAGAATGTAAGAAGTACTGGGAGGGTCCTAATGATGGAATCACCAACTTTGATAACTTTGGCCTTGCCATGTTAACAGTATTCCAATGTATCACAATGGAAGGCTGGACCTCAGTACTGTACGATGTAAGTAGAGATGTTAATCAGTCGATTCGACAGAGGTACTCCCCTTTTGGGACAGTATCTGACGTAAACCATTTGTTACATCATTCAGTGCTATGGAATTCAACATTAAATTCATGGGAGACATGCTTCAAATACGTTTCTCCAGGAATTTCAATTCTAGTAAGTCATAATGCATTTATGTCAGATACCGTCCCATTTATAAAGTAGCTCTGTATATTGAAAAGACAGATAGATTTAACAAATTTTTCTTAATTTAGAAAAGTTAAAAAAATGTACTACTTTGACATATGAATACTCAATATCAATGAAGGCTTTTAATAAAATCCTAAACTCTTTTATTTTAGATTTTGCATCAATTAGCTATTTTCAGTCAGTATAAGTAAAAAAAATCACACAAGAGCACCAAGAGTAATCATTTACATTATTTTCCTTTCAGATAAATGATGCATTGGGCAATTCCTGGCCGTGGATTTACTTCATTAGTTTAATCATTATAGGATCTTTTTTTGTACTCAACTTAGTTTTAGGTGTTCTTAGTGGGTAAGTCTTCGAAACTATGCAGGGAAAATGTTAGGAATCATGTAGAATTTATATGTACACAATTGGATACTTCATTTATTCAACATACTTGCTTTTTAATCATTTTTAAACACTGAAGAAATGGCTGCAGAATAATTCTCTATATAAATTTGATTTAAAGTTTTATAAAATTTTGATTTGTGTCCGCTTTGTGTTTCAAAAGCATCAACTTGAAATGTTTGCTGGATTTTACAGAGAATTTTCCAAGGAAAGAGAGAAAGCCAAAGCACGTGGTGATTTTCAAAAGCTTCGTGAGAAACAGCAGATTGAGGAAGATCTGCGGGGTTATCTGGATTGGATTACTCAAGCAGAGGACATCGATCCAGAAAATGAAGACGAAGCTGAAGAAGGTGCTACTCCACGTCATAGTAAGTATCTATACTTAAAGTAGAGGGACGTCATAGTAAGTATCTATACATAAAGAAGAGGGACGTCATAGTAAGTATCTATACATAAAGAAGAGGGACGTCATAGTAAGTATATACTTATAGTAGAGGGACGTCATAGTAAGTATCTATACTTAAAGTAGAGGGATGTCATAGTAAGTATCTATACATAAAGAAGAGGGACGTCATAGTAAGTATCTCCACTTAAAGTAGAGGGATGTCATAGTAAGTATCTATACTTAAAGTAGAGGGACATCATAGTAATTATCTATACTTTTAGTAGAGGGACCTCATAGTAAGTATCTATACATAAAGAAGAGGGACCTCATAGTAAGTATCTATACATAAAGAAGAGGGACGTCATAGTAAGTATCTATACATAAAGAAGAGGGACCTCATAGTAAGTATCTATACATAAAGAAGAGGGACGTCATAGTAAGTATCTCCACTTAAAGAAGAGGGACGTCATAGTAAGTATCTATACTTAAAGTAGAGGGACATCATAGTAATTATCTATACTTTTAGTAGAGGGACCTCATAGTAAGAATCTATACTTAAAGTAGAGGGACGTCATAGTAAGTATGTATACTTAAAGTAGAGGGACGTCATAGTAGTATCTATGCTTAAAGTAGAGGGACGTCATAGTAAGTATCTATACTTAAAGTAGAGGGATGTCATAGCAAGTATCTATACTTAAAGTAGAGGGATGTCATAGTAAGTATCTATACTTAAAGTAGAGGGATGTCATAGTAAGTATCTATACTTAAAGTAAAGGGATGTCAAAGTAGAGTAAACTTAAAGTAGAGGGACATCATAGTAATAATCTATACTTTTAGTAGAGGGACCTCATAGTAAGTATCTATACTTAAAGTAAAGGGATGTCATAGTAAGTATCTATACTTTTAGTAGAGGGACCTCATAGTAAGTATCTATACTTAAAGTAGAGGGACATCATAGTAATTATCTATACTTTTAGTAGAGGGACCTCATAGTAAGTATCTATACTTAAGTAGAGGGACGTCATAGTAAGTATCTATACTTAAAGTAGAGGGTACAATAGACCATCTTCATATTACTGCTAGACTTGCATTCTAGACATACCAAGACCCGACATCACAACTTTTCACGTTATTTCTTTCTGTGACGTCATAAATCTGCTAAGGTGTCACAGTTAAAAGTTGTGTCAAATCTTGTGATGCGGGATCTTAGGATTTGTAAAATGTAAGTCCAAGGCGGTAATGTGAAAATCATCTATTCCACATTAAATTGAGTATCTATGCTATTCCACATCCTAATGAAAATATCTAATACCTAATGGTAAACATAGAGGGTGCCAAAATACATTGTACATGTACAAACATTATAGCGAGTATCTGTTTAGAAGGTGATATTCAGTGTGATTATGAATTTCCATGTTCAGAAGATATGTATAAAAGATGCAAGAAGTAAAGTAATATCTTTAGAAGGCAAAACAAATGGTTCAAAGTACAATTTTTGTACAATCCGTTTATGGCCAGGTTGCAGACTAGTATACTTACCAAAAAGGATCAAAGTCAAAGTTCAAGGTTGCAGTCACTTGGACAAGTAAAACCATATTGGTACGGTACAGACTAATTCTTCTAGCCACAGGGGATCACTATGGCGATAGGAAAAATCTTTGGTCAAGGTCACAACTATGAAATCATTTTGAAAAGAGCTTATATATTTTTGCTGTTTTGAGTACTCTTGTTCTAGTTAATTGAACTTATTTAATGCTAAATTCATGAAATTTCAATGAAGAAACTTTCTTCTTGCTACACAATAAAGGTTTGTCCAAGTCTGTCTCTGTTGGGACATCTTACAACGGGAAAGTGACAGATTACCATATGATATGTGATGATCGTGTCACACTACTGGGCTATATAGAGGGGACTATGATATTATCTGGAGGTTTGTCATTTACAACCACCAGAATTCACTAGCTTTTCTTATCGTATGAAATAATGACCACTATGAATGTTATGTTTGTCACAAAACACAGAAATATGAACTTTTTCACGTTTCAATGACATTTTCCTTGAAATTTTCTATATTATTGTGAAATAATTTTTTTTCAGAGCAACTGTGTTTTAAGAATCCACATTATTCAGAATTTGTACTTCTCATTTCACATAAAAAAGTAATAATTACTGCTGATATGATTCAATGACTACACTGTGGTCTTTTATTCACTGAATTCAGAATGTACTTAATAAATTTTCATCACAAAATGTTTTTTTTTAAATTTCATTATTACATTTTAAGAATGTATGAAATCTTTGGGCCTTCAGTTTAAACTTAGGGACCTTTGCTTAGAAGATAAAAGGGGAAAACAGAAAGAGTTATACATTTTAACTTAAGGTTATATAATTGAGTTGTTGTAAGAAAGTACCAGGATTCTTGGGTAATTTTTTGCTCTTCATCCAAGACATACAATTTATAAATGGTATATACTACAACTTGACATTGACTCTCTACACTGCATTCCTTAAACGAATACTTTCTACTTTATATTCCAAAAATGAAATTTAAAACCAAGTTTTAATGTTAAATTATATTGTTACAGAAAATCAAACAGAGACAGCCTCTGAGAAAACAGAGGATGTAGAAAGTGGTGAGATACAGCAAACATGGTGGCACAGGAAAAGGTAGGAATAAACCTAAATATCATCTTCAATCTTATATTTGGGATTTATCCACTTTGTATTCAGAGACTTTAAATTTTGAATTGTAATAAATGTTATCTGTCTTTATTTTTCAGTCGGAGATTACGAAAGTGGAATAGACGTTGTAGAAGACTTTGTAGAAAATTAGTGAAATCTCAAGCATTTTATTGGCTAGTTATAATCATGGTGTTCTTAAATACTTGTGTTTTAACGTCGGAACATTACAAACAACCAGATTGGCTAGATCAGTTTCAAGGTAAAAATATGTGTCCATTTTGAAAGACAATTTTTTTTACTGTTGATTATCTTTCGTTTTACATAAGTATTCCTTAAAATTTTAATGTATAGAGTTACCTCCCTTTTGGGACATAATCTGACTCAATCATAATTGTCATTTCATCAAATTCTATGGAAACCAGCGTAGAATTAAGATAAATCATGTTTTGAATATGACATTTTAAAAGGAATTCCATGCACCTTGATTAATTTATGTCGGATAACGTCCATAATTGGAAGTTTATCTAGATATACAGTAGGCAGAACAATTAGATTGGGTGTTATTTATAACAAACATGGATAAGAATTTTAACTTTAAGTCATATATATTTCTGTAATCATATTAGGATAAAACAAATTATTTCTACAATCAATTGATGTTTAGAAAATTGATTAAAAGTCAACATAATCTCTTTTTTGAGATCACTAATTATTGTTTTCTTTCTGTTTCAGAGGTTGCCAATTTGTTTTTTGTGGTGTTGTTTACATTTGAGATGTTGTTAAAGATGTACAGTTTAGGCTTCCAAGGCTATTTTGTTTCCTTGTTCAACCGTTTTGACAGTTTTATAGTATTGTGTAGTATTATTGAGTTGATATTGATTTTGACTAAAGTGATGCCTCCATTGGGAGTGAGTGTCCTCAGGTGTGCCAGGTTACTAAGGGTATTCAAGGCTACCAGGTTTGTCCTTCTTTCATTTTCACTTTCTTTCTACCTTGATTTATTCTTTCTACCTTGACTTAATGTAAAAAATAATTCAGAAAAAAATTATACAAAATTTGTAAAGTAGATTGTTATACATCAGCTTAGTCAGTGATGACAGCTATAATTCACCAAAGAGAGACTTTAACAAAGTTTATGATACAATATCTCATTTTGATTATTGTACATGTACTTTGGACTATCACTGATTATTGTAACATATTAAAAAGCTTTTAGCCAGAATTCCCAAACTACCACTTTCAGATTCATCATTATATGATAAGGTTTTCTTCTATTCTAATTGTACCCATCCAATAATTTCTTGAGTTTCATATAGACTTCGTTTTCTTTACCAGATACTGGTCGTCCCTCAGAAATCTTGTAGCATCGTTGTTGAACAGTATGCGCTCCATTGCCAGTCTCTTGTTACTGCTCTTCCTTTTCATCGTCATTTGTGCCCTCTTAGGAATGCAGTTATTTGGGGGCCGATTCAACTCTATAGAACTAGAAAAACCACGTAGCAACTTCGATTCCTTTTATCAATCATTGCTCACAGTATTCCAGGTAACAAAATATCGAGTGTTGGTCCTTTTCAATGATTATCGTGTGTATGGTTTTAGATGTTCACATACATTTATGTCCATACCAGTTCATGGTTATGAATTTGGCAAGTGTACATGTATTTATAGATTTGATGTTTGTCTTTTAATTTGTCAAAAATACCATAGCAACAGTTCTGTTAGTAGCCATATTGCTTTAGGTACTCTTAGAAAATATAAGTATAAATATCATGAATGATGCTTGTCAGTATTGGATAAGAGTAAATATAGTGTAAATCTGATGAAATCATGTTTTAGATATGGAAACAGATCACATGTTTATTACTTAACAATAGTTTAGTTACAATATAGTAACAGATTAGTTTCTTCATTTACTAAATTTTAGATTTTATATTCTAACTGATATTGTATGTGTTCATTTGCTAATTCATAATTGAGAGCCTAATCTAATTTCACATCTTGTTTGTATTTTTAGATCCTAACAGGTGAGGATTGGAATGAGGTCATGTATGACGGTATAAAAGCTTACGGAGGTGTCAACCAGTTTGGTGTTATTGTTTGTCTCTACTTTGTTATATTGTTTGTTTGTGGTAACTGTATCCTTTACACTGAAGAATGAAAACATAAGGAAGGTGATATATTTTTACAATTTTAATTTACAGATGCTCTTTTTCTTGAATTTTGACCAGTTTTCTGTTTTAATTGATTATAGGGCTGAGTACTCCTAATCAAAATCTGCATTGCAGAATATTGAGACATTAGGAAAATGTAAAATGTTAAACCTAAAACTGCAATTTACTAGTAAATATATAAAATTACTTTAAAATCGCTTCTGATTTATATATATAATCGATAATGTAAGCATGTTATATTTGATGTATTCAAGGTAAATTATCATTTTGCATGCAGATATTGAATGGTACCATGAAATAGTAATATAGTTTCGATTTCTGCTAAAAGATAATTCTGGAAATTTTGAAACCTGGGTTGAAGTTCATCTTTAACTTCTTGTAATGATTATTCTTACTTTTAATGTTTGCTTTGTATTTTTGCCCTTGACCATATTGTTCAGATATCTTGTTGAATGTGTTCTTGGCCATTGCCGTAGATAATTTAGCAGATGCTCAAAGTTTGACAGAGATTGAAGAGGAGAAAGAAGAAGCAAAGGAACGAATCAGGTCTATAAGAAGGTCAAAAAGTAGGTCACCAGATGGAGAGAAAGAAAAGGTGATTATAAAATCAGAATATTATGTTAACTTTATGACGATATTGAATAGGGAACATTAATGCGATACAAGTGTAATGTGATATTACTCTGTTGACATGCCACATATTAATGCAATTTGATAATTCATGCCTTTAATTATAAAGACAAGGTGTAACATGGAGTTTTCTTTAAAAAAAAATGATAATGATTGATTTCATTTTTCTTTTGTGTTGATTTCATCAAAACCTTCATTTTAACCAAATTACTGATATACAATGTTGTTGCCTGGCAGACAGAGGAAGATGAGGGAGTGGGGATGAATGACGATGGTGCTAATGAGAATGAAGAGGATGGGTACCATTCTCGCAGACCCAGTAAACGATCTCATAGAGGGTCAGTATTGTCAAACCGATAAAATTGTAAATCTATTGGTGACCTACACAATCAATGAATTTTATATATCTCCAAATAGTAGAAAGAATGTTTGGATCTAATTGCTTATGTTTAGATAAGTAATATATTACTTCGACCAGTATGTTTAAATAAGTGATATATTACTTCCACTACTGTATTTGAAAATTCATGACTTTCATGAATATTATGTATAGTGTTTATATTTTACAATCTATCACAGAAAGGAGAGCAGCCCAGACCGTGAACACCACGTCAGAATAGATCTGAAGGGCCGCGATGATGGGGAGGGTGAATATAGAGACAATAGACAGATCCCTATTGACGGTAAATACAATATAGACAACCATGTCACATCATATGTATGTCAGGTGCATGGATCATTATCCTACCTTATTTTATTTCAGCGTTTATACAAGCATGGATATAGTTTATGTCTTATAAGTGTGATCATTTTTAGCTCACCAGAGTGAAGTTCAAACAAGCTATTGTCATAGCGTGCTTTTGTTAACTTTAAATATTTTCAACATCTCCTCTGCAACCGCTTCACAGAATTTCACAAAACCTTACAGGAAGCAAGATCTCAAAGTCCTCTACTAAGTTTGTGTTTTTCATGTCGATCGGTCAACAAATATGGTTGCCAAGGGCTCTGATTGGCTGACACATTTTGGACATCTCCTCTACAACTGCTGTACAGAATTTCAAGAAACCTTACGGGAAGCGAGTACTCATAGTCCTCTACTTTAACTAAGTTTGTGTTTTTCGTGCTGATTGGTGAGCAAATATAGCTGCTGCGGGCTCTGATAGGCTGATGCATTTTCAACATCTTGTCTGCAATCGCATCACCGAATTTCACAAAACCTTACAGGAAGCAAGTGCTGATTGTTAAACAGTATGGCTGCTGAGGCTTTGTTTGGCTAAAGCATTTTTGACTTCTCAGTAACTTCTGCATAGCATTTCACAAAACTTCAAAGGAAGCTAGTACTTAGGCTGTCAAGGTCCTCCACCAAATTGGGCTGTCAAGGTCCTCCACCAAATTGGCCTCTTTTAGCCCTTTGTCTGCAACTTAAGTGGCAATGTGGCCCCCTTAGCCTCTTGTTACTTGATCCTTCGATAATATTAAGTTAGGAGTACTGTTATTTGACAACTTAATTCTTCATGATGTAGGCATTATATTTCTGCATGGTTTAGCAAAAGTAATCTTCATTATGAAGGTAGTGAAATTCTTTATAGTGTAGGCAATGGTAATGTTCATTGTTTAGGCAATAGTGATTGTAGGCAATGATAGTCCTCATGATAGGCGAAGATAATCTTAAGGGATTCACAATAAAAATGTTCATGATATTCATACTCCTCATTTTGCCTTTTTGGGGATGACATTTGTTAGAGCTATTTCAAACATACACATGGGTTTGACATTTTCTCTTCTTTGTTTAGAAGTTGGTGTTGCCTTTCATTGACTTGTTTCTTGTATTTGAGATATTTGAGATTTTGGAGTTTTAGTTTAGATCCGTGTAGTGTTTGTTGTACTATAATTAATAGAAACATTTGATACATGAACAATAGATAGTAAACATTTTCCAAAGTATGTAATGAGACAAACTGAATGCTACATATAGCTTGGAGCTATTTGCATAATTTTCTTACCTTCCTTGTGTCTGATTTCTAGTAGAAATATGTTGTTCTTTTGACAAATCTTTCATTACATTTGATCCTAACCATGTTACCTACCTCATATCTCATCCTACTCTATCCCCCCTCCCACCATTTTCTCCTGTAATGTTGTCTCTTTATTTCACCAGTATAGATATTTCCATTCATTGAAAGTCAGGCACAATGAAAACGATGAATTTTCGTTATCGATCAAATTATTTTTTAGGGATTTAAATTGTATTTAATGTCAAAAATAGACATACTGTATTTATCTTTCTAAGAATGAAGAATTTATAAACTTGAGAAACTGCACATGTGGGCAAGGAGAAAGATTTAGCCTGTAATATTTCTATGATGCTTGACTGTATTTCTTTTCTTCATTAATTTCAAGTACAAGTCTTTGATTAACTCATGAGAACAGGTGCTACTTGAACTACATAATATGAATTAACAGATATGAATGTAATTATCAATTTTTCAAGCATCTTTGAATGGTGTCATTCTTAACATTTTGGCAACATGTTCATATTTTGGATATGTTACAATCAGAGCTGCATTGGTATCACATTGGTTAAATACAGGTCAAGTAAAGCTCTTTGAAATCAATCAGAGTGGTGAATTCTTTGTCCGTGAATTTACTCATTGATACCATATATCTAGAAATTGAATGGTTCAAATTGCCTTATAGAAGGGAGCATTATTTGGTTTAACTACATTTATATGAAAAAAATATATATAATGGTGTTGGGAATTATATTTGCACTAAGTTTCTGATTCCTAAGCTTTTACATGGCAGAACATGATATCTTTCTATCACAGAAAAATCAATATGATTTGGTGACATCAAACATGATTGATAGAAATAAGTATACATGTATTTTTAGCTCACCTCGACGAAGTTGAGATGAGCTTATGCTATAACCCCGGCGTCCGCGTCCCCGTCCACGTCCGGTTAAAGTTTTTGGGGGTAACTCAGTATCTGACAAAGTACTGATGCTACAGTAACCAAACTTGCACAAGTGATTCATCTTGAGATGCTGAGGTGAACCCATGCATCGTATGCAGCATCTGACCTACATTTTCCGGTTGAATGACTTTGTCAATGTCTGGTTAAAGTTTTTGGGGTAGTTCAGTATCTGACAAAGTACTGATGCTACAGTAACCAAACTTGCACAAGTGATTCATCTTGGGATGCTGAGGTGAACCCATGCATCGGATGCAGCATCTGACCTACATTTTCCGGTTGAATGACTTTGTCAATGTCTGGTTAAAGTTTTTGGGGTAGTTCAGTATCTGACAAAGTACTGATGCTACATTAACCAAACTTGCACAAGTGATTCATCTTGGGATGCTGAGGTGAACCCATGCATCGGATGCAGCATCTGACCTACATTTTCCGGTTGAATGACTTTGTCAGTGTCTGGTTAAAGTTTTTGAGGTAGTTCAGTATCTGACAAAGTACTGATGCTACAGTAACCAAACTTGCACAAGTGATTCATCTTTGGATGCTGAGGTGAACCCATGCATCAGATGCAGCATCTGACCTACTTTTTCCGCTTGAGTGATTTTGCCTTATAAGGCCAATATTGAGCAAAGTATAAGTGCTACATGTACCAAACATGCATATTGGATGTATCTTTGATCAAACTTTCATAAAATGACCTTGACCTACTTTTTCTGCTTGAGTGATTTTGCCTTTAAAGGCCAATATTGAGCAAAGTATAAGTGCTACTTGTACCAAACTTGCATATTGGATGTATCTTTGATCAAACTTTCATAAAATGACCTTGACCTACTTTTTTCCACTGGAGTGATTTTCTTAATATACATGTACTTAGAGATATGTTTAAATTGAACTTTGCTGCCGTGAGGTGAGCTTCGTAATCTTTGATTACACTTTGTTTTTAATTTTGATAGAAATAAGTAAACATGTATTTAGAAATAAGTATATTTTGTGAACTATTGACAATTCATGACCTTTCAGGTCTACCATAGTTACATTTCAACAACGTGCAAAACTTAACAATAGTACATGCAAAGTGTCTTATCATGAGAGGGAAGGGTAGAGGGCATGTTGTTAAATACATTTAGTTGAGGCTTATTGAAACCTGTTACACTTACTTTATAATTCTTTATTTTTATGTCACCTGCAATGTTTGAGTAACACATAAGAGAATCACTTTGGCATTAGTCTGGTGGGCAAGCTTGTCAAACTAGCAGGGATCGTGAAACATGATTAGATTCAAAATTTAATATGGAACAAGGTCATCTTCAGGTCCAGGTCGCATATTTAGGGTCAAACACGAAACAGACTACATACCTGTTCTTGAATCATACATAAAATTCAAGAGATTGTATTTACAATGTCAGAAGAGTTAACTCCTCTTGAACTTTTGAAGGGAACCAGAAAATATGTATTATCATTAGGTAAGGGGAGCAGTTTTAGTTAGAATCAGTCCACTATACCATTCCTTTATAGCCTCACCTATTTATGAGCAACTATTATAGAATAAAGGAGAAGATATAGTAGATATAGTTCATACATCAGATTTTTTCATCCTAGAAAGCAGTTTTGAAGATGATTGTAACAGCATATATGGAGGCAATTCAGACTATCTAGGTAACGAGGGCGATTATATATCTATACATATATCACCGTTACATGTGCTGAGTTATGTTATTTCTGTAATCAATATAGCAGAGTGTTTACATATGTTTTCATTTACCTTTTACCTTCAAGGATGCCAGTGATATAATGTTTGTATAGAAGCTCCCCACACGCTGTCTGCTGATAAGACACTATGTTAATATTGTATGAAGAAGAACAGTGATGTCGTCCCTTGTCCTGAATGTTATCACGTCGTCAAGTGCTTCCAAAACTTCCCAATTTTTTGTTAAACTTTATTGATATTGTAATGTTGTTTTTAGCAAGATATATGATTGAATGCTGGCTTCAGTTCAAGAGTCCTTTTGTTGTAAGATGATGGCCATAGATAATCTGTCATCTACTATGTATGTCGTCAATTATAAAATGGCAATACAAAGACATCTTATGCATTTTGAAAATGCAGACATACAAGCATTTATCATCTCCAAATGTTAAATAATAGTTGTATTATACAACACACATGAACAATGCCCACCGTCAATTAATTCGTACTTTTTGTTTCCACTGAAAACATTTTATATCCTCATCCAAATGGTCTATATAAACAAGATCAGAGTCTGAAGATGAACTTCATATTTTAAAAGTGTTTCCTACTTTGTATCAAATTATCAAAATTGTCTCTTCGATTTTCCAAAACTCTGATGTATCACAGATCACAGTGTATGTTTGCGATCCCAGGCTCAGAGGGTCAGATATCTAGAATTTAAACATGAAATTTTATTGGAAAGAAAAATAAGGAATTTTAATTCTTAAAAAAAATAAATATTTTGAATTTTCTTCATAAGTTTGATCTCGTCGCCAAGGATTTGAGAACCCTTTTGAAAAATAAAAGTTGAGCTGAATCATAGATCATATTGAGAGATCACAAACAAAATGTAATATGTTGTATCATACCAAAAAAGTAAACAAGGTAAAGTAAGACTAAAGTGAAAACATTTCAAGAATTACTATTATAAAAATGGAGAACTAAATTTCTTTTCCTTGATCACCATGTATGTGTAGGTATTGGGCAGTGAATTATCTCAAGTTATTTTAGAGAAGATGGGTTTTACTCTCTTTCCTCATTTTAATCTCTTACATTGACATTTGACATAGTTTAAATCTCATGCATACATAAACCTGTTCTGTCCATTGTTTACATAAGGTTGTTATAGAAATTAATTAATTTACCTAGGCTAATGTTTTTAGAATAGAAGATCTGATATTCATTTGTTTTAATATTACAGAAGAGGAAGATGATGAGGGAGCAGGGGAGGGAACTGAAGAGGAAGAAACGGAGCAAGATGACGAGTCGCAGACGGTGTCAACGGCTCGACCCCGAAGGATGTCCGAGCTACACATACCAGATAAAATCAAACCCATTCCTAAAGCCTCATCATTATTCATATTCTCATCTACAAACAAGTAAATAAATGTCTATTTATTTTGCTTTTAGCATACATTTATGTCCTTAATGAAGGTTCAAATCACTTTGGAAACTGCATGTAATTGGATGTGATTTTGACTACTTTAACTTGTAAAACTTTAAATAAAATTTATACCATTCAATAGATCTTGATTAGTCATAAGTTATATGTTTCTTCCATAATGCTAATCCTGTTATCATCTTGTTTCAGAGTTCGTGTTATATCCCACAAAATCTGTAACCACCCATACTTCACCAATGTTGTGTTGGCGTGTATTTTAATCAGCAGTGCCATGTTAGCAGCTGAGGATCCCCTTAATAATGACATGAAGAGAAATAAAGTAAGTCAAAGATGTAAATACCTGCTAAATTGCTTCGAAAGAGATAGAAAAAATAGGTAAAAACATCGCAATTCTTCTTTATAATCTAGTGTAATTGTCCCATGGCGTTGGGATTTACTTCGCTTCTCGTGCCATTCTAAGCAACATCTTTAAGCATCAATAATTGTACTCTTGTTATACTATAATTTGTTTCTTCCAGCTGCCTTTTGTCATATGATCATGGTCAAAGTCAGACATTTAAACATATAGATTTGGAAATAACGACTTGTGTTATAAATTGATACATTGCTGTATCATTAAGTACTAATATTTTGCTTATGACCTTTATTTCAGATCCTGAATTATTTTGACATCTTCTTTACCTCTGTGTTCACCATTGAAATTATCATCAAGGTATGACAAGAATATGAGATGTACATTTCAAGTATTTATAGTACAACTTCATTTAAAAAAAAAACAACTTTTGCCCCGTAAGTCATTTGTTGAATTCAATTTTCGCACTGTATCAAGATGTCAAAGTTTGTTTTTTCAAAAGAATGGTAGATATCTTGTAATCACTTTGCATTTCATTTCGATGTAAGTTTGGGTTCAATACTTTCTCTTTGAGAAAGTTCTATTTATTCTTTAAACATGTGAAAATTACAATGTATTTGAAACTTTTGAAACTGCTATATTGGTTACTTCAGAGGAGTGACTTGTAAAGGATTTTGCAAAATATCTTTCATAGCAGACTATGGTTGAGCATTTCTGATAATTGCCTACAACTCATTATTGATGTTAAAATTTAGGCAATGAGACAATCTATGAATTTCTTTTTTTGTATCGGTGATCTCATTTATGAGAATTTTCTGAATATGCTGCATTAAAGCAGAAATTTGTTTGTACGGAGGTTTGAGAGAATTTATAATGTATAGAGCTGGACTATTTTTCAGATTTTGAGCTACGGCTTATTTCTCCACAAAGGCTCATTTTGCCGTAGTGCCTTCAACATACTGGACTTGATAGTTGTTGCTGTATCGCTAGTTTCACTTTCATTTCCGTAAGTATGGACCGATGACCACCAACACTTCCTCTAATTTTTAACCTTTTCTTCCTTTTCAGATTATAGCCTACGGCCTCTTTCTCCATAAAGGCTCATTTTGCCATAGCTTATTCAACATTCTAGATTTCATAGTAGTTGCAGTATCCCTTATCTCCTTTGTCCTTGAGTAAGTTTCTCTCTCAGGATTTCTGTAGGTAGAGTTTCTATCGATGGACGCTATATAAAGTTTTCGTTAGTATGATAGACTGTACATAATAGATTATACTAAAAATTAATTTTGACTCAATTTTTACTTTGCCATTATTAGGATTAACTACAAAAAAGTTGTAAGGAAAAATTATAAGTTACAAGGACCAGTATGAATTGAAATTTCAAAAAGTCTATGAAACATCTTGAAGTATTTTTTGTCATACCTTATAAGAGTTTTTTAATCCCTTTGTGGCTGATAAGAGTTGTTTGAAAATAATTTTCACATAAATTTCTCTGTACCAACTTCTACAAAGTCTCATAAGTTTTTATTTTCATGGTAAATTTTTGAAAGGGAATTTTTCAATGATTTCACACTTCAAGGCCTTGAGGTATAGAGACATTTGTAGGCAATTTGGATGTTCTTGTATCTGTTAGAAAACGAGGAAATATAATGATAGTTTCAGATCTCAGCTGGTCCTTGTGGTATCTTTATTTTATTGATCAAGGAAAAAATTTGTCAGGAAAGTCTTTTAATAAAGGAGCTATTAGAGGCACTTTTACCATTATTGCTTTATTCTCTCTAAACATAGGAACATTTTCGGGGGAAAAATTGTTTCACAAATGTTCTTTGGTTATCTAACGAGTTTTACTGATCGGCTTCTGTTCATAGTAATTGGAATGTATATATTATGATCTGTTATTTCTACTTCACTAGCACACTAACAGTTGTAGAGGGAGAGCAAGGAACGTGTACCATACTAAATATCTATCTCCCTGTTTGCAATAGGTTGAAAATGAAGTACTGTCCCACGTATCTGTTCTTCACAATTACAACATATACATTAACCTCAGTGACATGCTATTTGTTGTCTATTGATGATTTGTATGTGAAGTTCTAACCTATTTTTTGCATTGGTGATCTAACATATATAGATATGGATTTTTATGTTGCCTGCTATAATAGCAACACAGTGGGATCACTTTGACTTTGTCTGTAAATTCCTGTCTTCCTCAATCTTTGAAAAGTGTTTGTACCGGGGTATTTCTCCATCATAACTCAAAAATTTCAAATGAGCATTGAGGAAAGAATTCAAATGATAAACATTCATGTATGTTTCTTGAACACTTTAGATTTCAAGGATATATTGAATTTAAAATTTATATGCATACCAATTTTACATAGTTTATTATGAGACATTTTGAAAATTGCCGAAGACTGTATAAATTGCACTGATATATTCAATTGCACAAAGAATATTAAATTTCCTCCACATTTTTACCTGGAAAAATCAATTTCCTTCACTTCACAATACTATTCCCTTCAAAATCCTGAGATACATGTATTCTCAATTTTATCATGAAATATATGACACTGTAGATTTGTATATATTTCGAATTACTTTCATGAAAGGAAAAATCAGAAAAATATTATCAATTTTATGTAAATATGAGATGTTTGTGAAAGAAAAAAAAAAATCTGAATAATTATGCAATTTAAAAGATGACTTTATGAAAAAAAATACTTACTGAATGGAGCAGTATGTTTCATGTGATATAGTTAAATTGTATGTTTTATATGTAACCCTGTATCCTTACAGAGACAATGCCATATCAGTAGTTAAAATCCTTAGGGTGCTGAGAGTGCTAAGACCGCTAAGAGCTATCAATAGGGCAAAAGGTTTAAAGGTAGGTCATGTCACTTACTATGGGGATTCTTACGTTTTTATCTGCTGGATGAAGATAACTGCACATCGTTGATTTCACAATAGAAATTTTAAAGTTACATGTTATTAGGTGAATCTTTCAACTCATGATATCAGATACATTTCATTAGTCTAAAAAAGTAATTGCCATAGATTTATTTATACATCCTTCTTCTCTGCTCGAGGTGATCAATCTTAAAGGGGATCAGTCACTGTGCCTAGTGAAGATAATCTACATTAGGCCTAAGGATATCTAATTTGACCTTTTGATTTAGAATTTTTTTCATTGTCAAAAACAATGGGAAATTTCTTGGCTTTATTCATAGATGGGAATTAAAGGAAAAGTTTCTTTACCCTTCATTGCTATGTATGTATATATATTTATATTTTTACAACAATTTTATTTACAGCATGTGGTACAGTGTGTGATCGTAGCAGTTAGAACTATTTACAATATTATGTTGGTCACCTGCCTCCTGGAGTTTATGTTTGCTGTAATTGGTGTACAGTTGTTTAAAGTAAGTCTGAGGTGTACAGTTGTTAAAATCAAGTGTACAGTACTGTTGTTTAAAGTAAATAAAACAATATGTCAATAGATATCCTTTTATTAAAATGTAGCATTTTGATGTCATGAACAGTTGATGAATGTATTAACATTAAAAATTATAAAGTAAAAGACACTTTAGTACATGTACATGTATATTGAATACTAAAGTCATTTGATACGGTACACTAAACCTATTAGTGTCAGTCTGTGTGGGTACTATGCTCTCATAGTGTTCCAATAGTGCTTTATGAGAACAAAGTACCCACACAAATGAGTATTAATAGGTAATTATTTTCCTTTAATCCCCATTTAGTACTTGTGTGCAAAGCGGAAAATGGTATCATTTGCTTTGATATGTAGCTTAAAATAAACTGTTTAATTGTAGCAGACTTATAACTAGATTAAGAGGTTAGATTTGATTCACATTGCCATCTGCTCTTGTGCTGAAATTGGTGTATGTTTAATATAAATGTTCATTTAAACTTTTAATATAGGGAGGCTTTAATAGTTGTTCTGATGGGTCAAAGCTAACCAGAGAAGAATGCCAGTAAGTACATGTACATGCATACATGGAAAAAGTACATATAAATTTATGAATATTGCAAATTATTTTTTCAAAGAAACAGACATTTCTGTAATAGAAAGGACACTTAAAAGATGCATTCTTTTAACTTTTTTATAATTTCAAAAAGTGATGTTTGAGAGATACAAGCATGAAGATTAAAAGATCATTACGCTACCTTTTCAGTGGTCAGTTTATAGTGTATGAGGACAATGACTTGAATAAACCGAAAGTAGAAGATCGAGAATGGTCAAACTTTGATCTGAATTTTGATGACGTACCGCAGGCCATGTTAACCCTGTTCACTGTATCCACCTTTGAGGGATGGCCAAAGTAAGATTATTTTTTAAAGTTCTTTATTTTATAAAAGATTTCAAAGTGATACTAGGATATTCATTAGTGTAATGAAAAACAAAGCAGATTTCTTGATAAACAAAGAGAGAGAAAAAATGAAGATTTTATTATTTTTAATTTTTTCATATTCTAATATGATTTTAAAAAAAGTTTTAAAGAGGACATAAGATTGAAATAAATTTTTATCAAGCTATTTTGATTTTAAATCTTTCAGCTTGTTGTATATTTCCATTGATTCAAATGAAGAAGGAAAAGGACCAAAGACCAATTATCAACCAGCTGTCGCTATCTTCTACTTTGTATACATCATCGTCATTGCTTTCTTCATGGTCAACATCTTCGTAGGTTTCGTGATCGTAACATTTCAGAATGAAGGAGAGCAAGAGTATAAGAACTGTGAACTGGACAAAAATCAGGTCAGTTATCTCATAGGAAAGGAAACATCGAAATGTTTACGTCCCTTTCAAGAAGGTTGTTGACATATTTCACATGTAATTTCCTTATTACAAAATGCTGGCTTACTATATCAAAGTCTTGCCAAAGAGGTTACACTTTTTCACAAACATGTCTTGTTTTAATCTGTTGCAATCCAATATTCATGATATTCATTCAATTAAGTATTTTAAAAAGTCTTTCATAAAGTAAAGTAAAGTATTAAAAGTAAAAGGGAAAGTGACAGATAGAGACCATATTGTGACACATAAATGAAGATACCGTATTGTGACACATAGATTAATAGATACCATATTGTGACACATTGATTAATAGATACCATATTGTTACACATAGACTAATAGATACCCTATTGTGACACACAGATACCATACTGTGACACATAGATGAATAGACACCATATTGTTACACATAGACTAATAGATACCCTATTGTGACACATAGATTAACAGAAACCATATTGTGACACATAGATGAATAGATACCATATTGCGACAAAGATTAACAGATACCATATTGTGACACATAAATTAATAGATACCATATAGTGACACATAGATGAATAGATACCATATTGCGACACAGATAAATAGATACTGTACTGCGACTCATAGATTTATAGATACCATATTGCAACTCATAGTTACCAATTAATAGATACTGTACTGCGACACATAGATTAATAGATACCATAGATTTAATACCATTTTGTGACAAAGATTAATGGATACCATATTGCGACTCGTAGATTAATAGATACCATATTGTGACACATGGATAAATAGATACCATATTGCAACACATAGAAAAATGTACCATATTGTAATAAAAGATTCCACTTATTTATTGTAGCGTAAATGTATAGAGTTTGCCTTGAAAGCCAAACCAATCCGGCGCTACATACCTAAAGCACGCTGGCAGTACAAAATATGGTGGTTCGTTACATCACAGGCCTTTGAATATGGCATCTTTGCACTTATTATGTTCAACACTGTCATTCTTGCCATGAAGGTTTGTATATTTTTGCTAAAGAATTATTTCATTTTTAAAATTAATTTAGTCTTACATGATGAAAGAAACATTGCATAGAGGAGCCTTTCTAAAGAAAACGAAAATTGCTAAAGATAATTTTTTTTATAAGTACTTTTAAAAACAAAGGTAAGAAAGCAAGGACTGCTACGACATGTATTAAGAGTTCTTTTACATGTATTTTATAAAACATGAATAGCAGGTGTTCAACCGTTCTTTTATGTGTATTTTACATGTATATGACATGAATAGGCATGTTTTAGTTTTGAGGATGATTTTATAAGTACATTGACATGGATAATGAGCTTTTGGCCGGATTGCGAAGCAAAATCCGGTCTATGAAATGGCGAAGTCCGTCTGTCCATCGTCTGTCCGTCAGTGCGTCAACATTTTGGTTAAAGTGTTGCGTTAAAGTCCGTTGAGAGAAAACTGTTAGAAGGAGCAACTTGAAACTTGACATGGTGATAGACCATGATGAGACGAATCAAACACAGCAACA
The DNA here is from genome assembly GCA_028142955.1 of Pinctada fucata. Classification (NCBI taxonomy): domain Eukaryota; kingdom Metazoa; phylum Mollusca; class Bivalvia; order Pterioida; family Pteriidae; genus Pinctada; species Pinctada fucata. Next base: position 82,358,149 of record AP027102.1, read on the forward strand.
AAATTTGACCTAGTGACCTTGACCTTGGAGTTTGACCTACTTTTGAAAAACTTTAACCTTGGCCATAGCTTTTGAATGGTAAGTGATTGGGCTTTCATATTTCGACTGTGTATATCTTGTGAAAAGGCCTTTCCATGGATACCAAAAAATTTGACCTAGTGACCTTGACCTTGGAGTTTGACCTACTTTTGAAAAATATTAACCTTGGCCATAGCTTTTGAATAGTAAGTGATAGGGCTTTCATATTTCACTTGTGTATTTCTTGTGAAAAGGCCTTTCCATGGATACCAAAACATTTGACCTAGTGACCTTGGAGTTTGACCTACTTTTGAAAAACTTTAACCTTGGCCATAGCTTTTGAATGGTAAGTGATAGGGCTTTCATATTTCACTTGTGTATTTCTTGTGAAAAGGCCTTTCCATGGATACCAAAACATTTGACCTAGTGACCTTGACCTTGGAGTTTGACCTACTTTTGAAAAACTTTAACCTTTGCCATAGCTTTTGAATGGTAAGTGTTAGGGCTTTCATATTTCACTTGTGTATTTCTTGTGAAAAGGCCTTTCCATGGATACCGAAAATATTTGACCTAGTGACCTTGACCTTGGAGTTTGACCTTCTTTTGAAAAACTTTAACCTTGGCCATAGCTTTTGAATGGTAAGTGATAGGGCTTTCATATTTCACTTGTGTATTTCTTGTGACAAGGCCTTTCCATGGATACCAGACATTTGTACCTAGTGACCTTGGCCTTGGAGTTTGACCTACTTTTGAAAAACTTTAACCTTGGCCATAACTTTTGAATGGTGAATGATAGGGCTTTTATATTTCACACATGTATTCCTTGTCACAAGACCTCACCATGGATACCAAAAGTTTTGACCTTGTGACCTTGACCTTGGAGATTGACCTACTTTTCAAAATTATAAATCTGGGCTATATCTCATGAACTATAGAGGCTATGGCTTTAAAATTCCACATGCAGAATCTTTATGACCAGACCCTTCATTTGATATCATGAGTTTTGACCTAGTTACCTTGACATTGACCTTTGACCTACTTTTGAACTATAAGAGTTAGGGTTTTGATATTTCACATATAGATTCCTCATGACCAGAACTTTAATTTGATATCATGACTTTTGACCTAGTGACATTGACCTTTGACCTACTTTTGAACTATAAAAGGTAGGGTTTTGATATTTCACATATAGATTCCCCATGACCAGAACTTCAATTTGATATCATGACTTTTGACCTAGTGACCTTGACATTGACCTACTTTTAAATTACATTTGTATAAGAGGCAGGATTTTGATATTTCAGTTGTAAAATCCTCATGACCACACCTTTCATTTGATATCATGACTTTTGATCAAATGACCTTGACATTGACCTACTTTTGAACTTTAAGGGGTAGGGCTTTGATATTTTACATTTAGATTCCTTATGACCATAGCTTTTTTCATTGCTTAATAATATTAATGACCTTTGACCTTTCTGTCTGTGCAAAAATGTATACATCATCTAATACAAACGCTTCGCAATCCGGCCTTACTGCCTTTAGCGGTTTATGGTTTATTGTATGTGTTTTTATATAAGATGAAGTATTTTAAGTCGTGTTTTTATTAACAGTTTTATGGCCAGGGAGAGCAGTATTCCAAAGCCCTGGATTATCTGAATATGATCTTTACAGGAGTATTCACCATAGAATTTGTACTCAAGCTTATGGCATTCAGGTTCAAGGTCAGATACTCTTATATCTCTTTCCTTCTAGCTTTATATTGCTTTAAGCTCTTCTTTTATCTTACATTAATAGAATTTCACATAAGAATTCTAAAGTTATCTTGAATACAGAAAGTATGTTGAAAAGGGCATAAAAAGAAAGACTTTGCAAAAGAAGTTAATCATGCAAGTATTGGCAGGAACAACTTGTTGGCATTGTAACTTTACTAATTTGTTAGAGGGAAAAATCAGAATTTTGACTTGTAAATTAAAATTAGATCATGACAATTTGATATACATGTATATATAATTGCTACATCAGTTAAAGGATTTAATGGATACATTTCAGAATTATTTTGGTGATCCATGGAACGTGTTTGATTTTATCATTGTGTTGGGCAGTTTCATAGACATTATATACACAGAAGTAAATGTAAGTATCTGGAATCTAGCGTGTCATAGTAAGACTGGTTCTATATAATCGTCTCTGTGTGGCAGATAAATTACGGATTGAAAGCTATATCTGTGTGTGATCATCTCCTATGATACTAAGTATGTACATCATTTGCTTATTGGTTATGGGTATTGTCATTTGGCTCAAGTCTTGGACAAAAAGTTAGAAAAAAAATCAGCTCAAAGGAAACTAAAGTTTGTCACATTTTGAATATTTAATGGCGGGACCTTAATTTGGGCCATGTCCATCACGTTTCGTTTATAAAAATGTATGTTTCATCGTCTGACCCATTAAAGATCAGTGTTTCATTGTCTGACCCATTTTCACTTCAGCGTTATATGGGTGGAAAGGTAAAAAGGAATGGTTGTAGCTTTTGCACATCAATGCGTCAAACTTTGCTTATTAAAACAATTTTTGCTATAGTTAGTTTTGAATGTCATTAAATTTAAACACTTACTGATCTTATAAATGTCCCTCTTTGAGAACAACTGTCAATGCAACTCAAGTTGGAAATAGTATTTTCTGCAAAATTTACATCTAGAATTAGTGTCATTTGAATTGGTACGTCAATATACTGTACATGCATATTTAGCTTTTATTTTAGATACACATCCCCTCCAATTGATATTTCATGTTTAGATTATCTGATCAGAAGTTTGCCTTGGTATAATGACAGATAACCCTGCGACCTTGACCCATATTTCCCATTTGAATGATTATGCAGAATAAGTTTGGCTTTGCAATTAGGCCAGACCATATTTAATGTTTTCTAGTAGTGTCAGATAATTATGAACTTGACCTTTAGATACATGTACATCTCAATTAGCTTATTTCTCTGTGAACCTCTGACCTTGGTAAGAAAAGAAGTTTGTCCATGACCTTTATCTATGAATCACATGGATTAAGCTGAAAGTCTTTTCATATTCCTTTTATTAGTTTCTTTACTTTGAATAAACATTGTCTCGATCTGTTATAGATGTAAAATTTGCTTTAAAATGTTTCCAACAATTCGAGTCATGTAGACACTAAATTCTCTAGAGATATTTTTTTATTGGTTAGTTTTATTAATACATTGTATTTTTACAGTAGAAGTTTGTCAGAGCCAGAATTTTACTTAATATGAAGAGATATTTTATTTTTTGTCCTTATACATGTTTACTAATGAATGACAATGCTGATATTTATAGAAGCTTGTTTTATTCTTCAAAATTCCTGTAGTAATTGATTAGCAGGCCTGCATTATACTAGTTGATTCCATGGACTAAGCTCTTATTATTAAGTTCCGTTTTAAAATAACTGGTGTGAGAAAGAAAAATCATGTGAGGAAATTTGTCTGGAAGTCAAAGTACTAAGTTTGCCGTTTGACTGAGCGATGAAGCCGTTTTGTTGATACATGTAGTGCTTTATTGTTCTCTGAGTGAAGGAATCCCAAACAAGACATAAGTCATAACAATAGAATATAAAATTGTACTTTAAATCAGTAAGTATTAACATGCAATTATACATGTACATGGTAACATTTGGAGAGATTGCAAGTTATGATTTTAGGAATTTCCTATGTATCCTAAAACTATGTATGCAGGTGTAAATAAAAGATATAGGAATTATGAGTAAAAAGAAACTTAAACTACAACCTGTCATTTGTTGCCATTATTGAGTGAAATAGGAGGCTTAAATAAAATATCATATCAATGATATGGACTACGTTTATTTCAGTCTGATAAAGATTTTTATGTGTATTGATTATTTTTAGCTTCCACACTCTCTGCTTATAGTGCTAAGTGTGGATACCAATGCTTAAGGGCAGTATTTTGATTTGATTCTAATTTGACCAATCAAAAATGCTGAAACTTCTCTTTAGAAAACCCCCTCCCCTATGTGTCCATCTATTTTATTACATTGACACACCAATTATTTTTCAAATCTCTTACTATCAAACCTATCAATCAAATATCGGGGACTTTCTGATGATTACTTAGAAATCATACATGTATCACATTCAACATTATAGTGCTAAGATAACTTGTATCATTTTCAGGAGTCATATTACGGAACCTTGAAAGTTAATTTCTTGCCCATAATTTGTGCATGTGTTAGCATAAATTATGTTAATACTTTGTACGTAAATTGGTTTTTAAGTCACTTTTCATTTTCCAGTACATGTACATATATTTTTAGCAGTGTCTTCTATTCAACATTGCAATCATTGATTACTTATGCTCACTTTCTATGGGAATCTTTCTAAGAACAGATGCATGTCTTTGCTAGACGCACTCAGCATTCTTCACAATCTTTTACCTCATCAAGACAATGTTCTTTGCATGAGAGATTTTTTAGGTACAACTAAAACATCACTGCTCTTCAACTGACTCAAATACAATTTTCAAGTCTCACTTAATAAGATGTACTGTAGGGATGAGATATGATAAAGCAAACCTTATAAGTTTATCACTGAAATTGATATCCAGATTTATGTGAACACTCCTCAAAATTCAGTTTGACTCTCATTTTGAAAATTTCTTTTCCTCACGTATATGCTGTAGAGCACGAAAAAGTGTGTTACATAAAATCAAAAGAACAAGGTCAAATTTGATCTACCAGTACCTTTAACAAGGGTGTTTGTTCAGACAAAAGATTTTGTCATGATTTTTGTTCAGTATAACTAAAATAGAAAACATTTCATGCAACATTGAAATTGTATTTAGACGATTTACCCTTAACAAAATTAGAACCAAACCCATGGCATGCTATTTTAAAATTACTACATTTTTCATCCAATATTTTGGATAGTTTGTCACAATGTTAATTTCATGTTCATTTTATCACTGCATTATTTTACTAACACGGGTAAACTTGTTTGTTCCATCTGACATTTAGAGAGCCAAGGTGGGTTTAGGCATCGTTATGTGTAGATAACTAATGTAAAAGCATGAACATAGCATAAGTGCCTGGTATAGAAAAGGCGCATGTTGATTGGTCAATTCTTAGCATGTGACTCAGTGTTGTATTCACTAGATGTTACATGATTGGATATTTTTTTTTTGGCATAGGATATCATATCTAATTTTCTCTCGGTTTCATCCCATTGCTATGCATGTTGAAATTCTTAATTTATACCCTTGAGTTGCAAAGTTGATGAGGAAAGAGAAAACTTTACATGTAATCTATGAGACAGAATAAATTTATTAAAGTTTTCTCTTGCTTAGTCTATAAAGTACGAAACTCGAGATTAAATTTTGCATGACAAATATGAGAAAGCATGATAACTTTAGAAGCACTGTACGTGTGTACTTGTCACCATGAGCACTGAAATGTTCAGATGTCTGTATGTACTATGTTAGTGTGTATTCGCATCAGTATTGAGCTACATAAAATTTGATGGTTTGAGTTAATGAAAAGAATATTCTGCCTTTGATAGATTCAGTTGCTTTGCAATGAAATATTTTATTTTTGTTTTGTAAATTTATTCAAGGGGTCCAAAACATGAGAGGAATTTATATAAAGCGTTTTTAAAATTTTTAAAGTTAGCAATGAAAAATACTATTTAATTGTAAGATTTTGTTTAAATTGAGTAATTGAAGCAGTTTATGGATATACATGTATATGGCACTTTAATGTTTAAGAAAATATTTAGAAAGCCAAGATGATCAGGGATTTCTATGTCCTTGTATTAACAATTGGGATATATTGATTTTATCCTCTCCATCTGTTATTGACCTTTGACCTTGCAGGTCTTAAAGCCTTTATGTAAAGCTGTCAACGGGGACATGGTGTTTCATAGACATATTTTTTATCCCATTGAAATTTTCATACTGACAATATTTGCATTGATTAACCTTGTCCTTACTTTGGTCTGTAGATAACATACTAACTTCATATGATAGCAATTTATTTCACGGAAATACGGGAAAAAAGGGAAAAATATGATAATGTACATGTATCAGTAGGAACAAAATAATATAGTCTTGTAGTTTTTAAGTTTACAATATGTACATTTCAACAAGTCACCTCTTTACACTGATGTAAGAGGAAGTGAAAGAATAAAAAATGATATTCAATGTACAAATATTTGAAGAGGTTACTTTCAAAAATTGATCTAAAGTGTATGCCTTAAAAACCAACTATGGACAGTGCCAAGCCAGAGGAGAACACCCCTGAGTACTTGGAGTAATTCACCAAGTTTAATCAAAGGAAAAAGTATGAGTGTATATTGTGCATGACTGAATAGTCATAGGGGTAGACAAACCCATATACTAACCCAAACTGCTTAAAAATGTATCACATATAATAGAAGCTGCATGAAATAAGTATAATCAACATAATAAGTAAAAATGTGATGTCCCGTATTGTAAATCCACATGTGAAGTGAAACATACTGAGAATATCATGTAAAATACTGTAGTACTGTGTTGTACTGTATGAGTACTGTCCCTTGTATCTAACAACTAACATTCTAAAAAACTACAAAGACTTTTTCCTGATACCATAAAAGAGCTTTCAGTAAGAAGTACTAGAAATGAGGTATTAAAAATGATTATGTTTAGGATCATAAAATTAAAATTGATGCACTCTTGTTTCATATATAGTTTGTGAACTAATATTTTTTTTTAAAAAATCAAGTATTTTCTTTTTTATCCAGTAGGAATTTTGTATTTAGTATTAATATGTGGACGTTTATTTTTGCAGCCTGGTCAAGGAATTATACGAGTGAATTTCTTCCGTTTATTCCGAGTGATGCGTTTGGTCAAACTTCTCAGTCGTGGGGATGGTATACGAACTCTACTTTGGACATTCTTAAAATCTTTCCAGGTTTGTTTCATGTTGAAGACAGGATATCAAACTTTTTTATCTATTAAAAAGAGATTATTTCATAAAAAGTGTAAACCTTTTGGTATCCATTAAAATGCTTTTATGTGATGGAAATTTCTACATTGTGTTAAAATACTTAAAAAATATCTTTGATTCTAATATCACTTGAGATTTTCTCCATAAATGTGCTATAGAACTCGCCTGGTGTAAAATCTCCGAACAAACATTCAGTCCGCTAAGCTCCGCCCATTGTCGTCTGCAGAACAATATTAGAATAGAAAAACAATGTAACAACTAGATAGACGTGATTTCCCCGAGTCGCATGAACCAATGAAATTATCACCGAGCCACGAAGGAAAATGAAGCGGGGAATTACTGGATAATAAACCACAGCTAGCTAGTTGTTATTTCTTCTAAAATTCTCATGTCAAATAAACTTAACTCCCCAGGGAAAGTCAATCATAATTTGATACAGCTATTAATGAGGGCAAATGTCAGTTCAAAGGTCAAGGTCACTTCTTAAAGTTCAACATAGGTTAATGACCTAAGTTTTCCAATTTTATGTAATGCAACCACTTCCTTGGATCTACAGCTATAGCTATGATCAAGATCACTTATTCAAGGCCAGCATGCATTGAATTCAGCATACATTGAGTGACATATAAGTCCATGGCTGTTGCATACATGTACTTTTATTCAGTCTAATAGTTAGGTTAAGAGAGCTTAATTCAAATCTGGTGATTTTATATTGGGCTATTGTTGATTTGTAGGTCATGTTATCATGACGTCAACCCATTTCTAGGTTTCCTAGAATTGTAGTTTCCCAAATGCAGTACAAGTGCTCCTTTGGACAAAATAGTTGTTTCGTAAATTTTCTTTTCTCTAATAAATACTGAGGCATTAATCTTTTTATTTTCTCAATCAATAGTCAGACTTTGATGTTTCTTCTATTAACAGGCCTTGCCCTATGTTGCACTGCTGATAGTCATGTTGTTCTTTATATTTGCTGTCATCGGCATGCAGGTAAAATTTCATTGTATCAACTTTCAATGAGGTATCGATCATTACTCAAATGCTTTGCTTATTTTTTTTTTCTAAAAAAAAGATGTAGCATATTTGCATATCTCACAAATACAATGTATGATATTCTTACACAATGTATTTCAGTCTCATCAATTTTAATTCCTTTTTCTAGATGTTTGGTAAAATCTCAACGACAAACGAAGATTCACAAATACATCGTAATAACAACTTCCAAACGTTTCCTCAAGCAGTATTAGTTCTGTTCAGGTATGTTGAAAATTTGAATGAATCCTCTAAGATCAGTGAGGCATTGCAAGTGTTTTAAAGAAATGAATTTTAAGCTTGATTTGTGTTGAATGAAGTTATACAAAAAGGAAAGAGAGAAAACAATCAGTGGGCCATAGCGATCTATGGGACAGAATTGAAGCCCTCTCACACACAAAAATAACCGAATAGAAATAATGTGTGAGACAGTCGAAATATTGAAGCTAATATACCTTAAGCTCCCTTTACACTTTCATGGATCAATACATGACTTCGCTACAACTTCAAAGTACATCTATCTAAGGTGAGTCCGGATGCAAAATGCTCAGTGAACCATTGAAGTACTAATCTGGTACAGATTGCTATCTAAATAAGGGATCAGTTGTTATACGTGCTGATGATTTAAAAAAAAATATTGTGAAAGAGTATGATGAGTGCCTTTTGTTTTTCTTTTTCACATTGTTTCTCTTCTCTGAAAATATTTCAACTCTTAAGATTCTCCCCCATTGCCCCACCTGTCCATTCCTCTCCCACAAATTACCAGAGTTTGACGTTATAAAAGACTTGAATTGCAAAGTACTGTAAACGTAGGAATTTTAGTGTCAGAAAAGTTTTCCTGATTGTTATGTGATTGCAAGAAAAATCCCCACATAAAAATTAAAACCAGTATAAAAGACTAAAGGGAATACTTCTGATTTCGCTAAAATTACCCCATGAGTACTGTCTCAATTGTCATTTTGTGAATTAACTACATTTACAGTTAAAACAGCATAATTTAGTTCTTTTTATATTTGTATGTCATATCATCTGTTAGTTTGACATCACTTCAAAGCACTTATGGCCAAGATAAGATGCTTAAGGAGTTCTTAGATATCTATTCAAAACCTTGCTTTCCTGTAGCTTGTGTTTTACTTGCTGAGAAAGAATCAAAGAATTTTAAGCATTTGGTATTTGGGGCTTAACTTACAAAGAATCAAAGAATGGTAAGCATTTGGTATTTTGGGCTTACTCTTACAAAACTGGATCATATCAATGGCAATCAATCTTAATTTTTATAGCACATTTCTAATGGCAAGACATATAATCAAGCATATTGGAATCTGTATTTCTGTCTGTCTGCCTGTCTGTCTGTAGACACAAAATCGTTCTATATGACAAATCATCAAAAAGCTTTATTTTAGGGAAATAATCAAATTCAGTTCAAATTTTCATGAATTGTTGATTTAACGAAAACGGAAGTGTTTGAAAATCTGTAATAAACTATTGCTTGGTTCTTATTAAGTGGTATAGGTGTTATTAATTAAACTTTGGCTTGAAGAATTTTTAGACAAATTTAATTTGAAAAAAGGGCATCCATGTATAGCAAATGTATATTTTTTTAAGGAATTTAATTATTTCTTTTTCTCGAAATCTTTAATACATTGTGACTATAACATACTCTTCATTGTATAACTACATACATACATTAATCCAGTTGCCTTGTTCATCCTCGGAGACCTGGATCGGTAGTTACTTTAGCATAAAAGTATTCTTCCTTTTCCATCCTATGAGAATGCATAAAGATGGCTTTACCTTCAAAATGCATGCTATGTAATGCAGTTGAGAGAATGTTATAATTTCTTCTATACTCGCAACTTTCTGTGTAAGACAAATTATGGTGTGCCTTTCATTCATCTAAGTAATTCTGTTTGTTCAATCTCATATTTCTTGATGCTTTTGATTAGAATTTTGCACTAACTATCTCTAATAACCATTCACCATAGATTTCTCATTACTAACGCTATACTAACATGCATGTGTACTTTCAGATCAGCTACTGGCGAGGCGTGGCAAGAGGTTATGTTATCATGTGTTTATAAACCCACAACCCTGTGTGACCCCGATGCTAAACCCACCCCTGATGCGGGAGAATTGTGTGGAAATGACTTTGCATATGTCTATTTCATCTCCTTTTATATCCTGTGTTCATTTTTGGTAGGTATATGTCCCAGTAACAAACCATATGTATGTATTCCTTTATAGGTCGGCCACTGGAGAGGCGTGGCAGGATGTGATGTTGTCATGTGTCGCCAAGGATGAAATTGTCTGTGAGAATGACCCTGATGAACCATGTGGAACAGACTTTGCCTACATATATTTCATTACATTTTATATCTTGTGTTCCTTTTTAGTACGTATATTATAGTAAGGTATCTCTTTGATGATAATTCTACTGTCCTGTTCACTAATTCCAAAGCACTCTGTTTTCCCAGTTTTCCCTAAAATATGATAATGTCATCTTCCTAAAAGATGTCAATTTTATAGTACTCCTTAAGTCGTAACAGAAAATACCATTGTTTTGACTGTGCGTCAGTTAAGTAAGAAATAGGACGGAAAATAAAGAGTCTACGGGGATTTAAAATCGCTGAAAATGTGTGACGTCGGAGGATTTGACGTCACTGTTTACTATTGTTGACACGGAGAACAATATGGCAGTGGCTTGAAATTAACATGGGAATTTCCCGTAGACTTTTTATTTTTCATATTGCGGTTTGAAGGCTGCTGATAGGGTAAGTTGAAGTTAATTTCCAGTTACAACTAAAGGAGGTCAATTCTCGGAAACAATAATTTATAGCAAAATTCTTCAGATGACAGAATAAATCGCCAAAACAGGGTGCTCTGGATTTAGTGAACAGGACAGTAAGTAAGAATCTTCTTCGAATTGTAAGGGATATGGCTTTGATTTTGATATGATTCTTTGTTAACAGAACTTCAGTTTGGTATCTAGTAGCCCTGACCTAAAAATCTTACCTTCTTTAAAAAACAATCTCTGTTGAATATTTTTTTTACCATAGATTATGTTTTACCTTCAATAGGTTCTTTTGCCCAAATTAATAAAAAAAAAACGTAAATGATTTCCATGCAGCACTGTATTTATGCTTCAAATGTCAGGATGACTCATAATCTATGATATAATGAAAATGAAGAATTTTTGTACATTCTGATCTTCTCTTATTGCAGATCATTAATTTATTTGTTGCCGTCATTATGGATAATTTTGACTACTTGACCCGTGATTGGTCGATTTTGGGTCCACATCATTTAGATGAGTTTGTGCGTCTCTGGTCAGAATATGATCCTGAAGCCAAGTAAGTTTTTATAATACAAGTTGTTTTTTGGGGTTTTTTTGGCCGGATTGCAAAGCAATTCCGGTCTATAGATTGACGATGTCCGTCCGTCCGTCCCTCCGTCCGTCCGTCTGCCGTCAACATTTTGATTAAAGTTTCTGGTTGAGGCAAAATCTAAGGAACTATATGTCGTAGAAACTTTATATTATACATGAAGCTTGCCCATGACAAGACCTTTCAATTTATGCCGTAACATTTGACCTAGTGACCTTGACCTTGGACTTTGACCTACTCAAAGATTTTGGTTAAAGTTTCTGGTTGAGGCAAAATCTAAGTAACTATACGCAGTAGAAACTTTATATTATACATGAAGCTTGCCCATGACAAGACCTTTCAATTTATGCCGTAACATTTGACCTAGTGACCTTGACCTTGGACTTTGACCTAGTTAAAGATTTTGGTTAAAGTTTCTGGTTGAGGCAAAATCTAAGTAATTATATGTAGTAGAAACTTTATATTATACATGTAGGTTGCCCATGACAAGACCTTTCAATTTATGCCGTAACATTTGACCTAGTGACCTTGACCTTAGACTTTGACCTAGTTAAAGATTTTGGTTAAAGTTTCTGGTTGAGACAAAATCTAAGTAACTATATGTAGTAGAAACTGTATATTATACATGAAGCTTGCCCATGACAAGACCTTTCAATTTATGCCGTAACATTTGACCTAGTGACCTTGACCTTGGACTTTGACCTAGTTAAGGATTTTGGTCAAAGTTCCTGGTTTAAGCAAAATCTATGGAACTGTATGCAGTAGAAACTTTATTTTATACATGTAGGTTGCCTCTGACAAAACCTTTCAATTTACGCTGTATTATTTGACCTATTGACCTTGACCCAGTTAGTGACAAAAACTTACTTTGCAATCCGGCCATACCGTCTTTAGCGGTGTTTTATTTCAATTTATAGCTTTAGATTGTAAAGAATTCTGTGACTGCTATGTTTAAAGACCTTACTGTCATTATAACAATTCTTATTGAACTATTTTCGGACAAATAAAAACACAAACACTCACATATACACAAATTTTCGGTCCCTTGGCCTTTATCAAGTGTAAAAATGACGATCTATAATGCTTCTCTGGCGTTCATTGCAATGAACGCCAGAGAAGCAAGGATGAATTTTACTTAGAATTATTATTCATTGTTTTTACACTTGATATAGGCCAAGGGGCCGAAAATTTGTGTATTTGAGTATTTGTGTTTTTATTTGTATCATCCCTTCCCTCTGGAAGAAATTTTCTCAGACAATCAGAAAGACTTACGATTTATTTAGCTTGAGGCAATGGTTATGAATTTTATTACACTTATATTGTTGTTGTCCATGCTTTACACTTCATGTATGCTTTATATATGTATATAGGTGAAATACATGTATATTATTTGTTATCTTCAGAGGCAGAATAAAGCATTTGGATGTTGTACAGTTACTTAGGAAAATATCACCACCTCTAGGATTTGGTAAACTCTGTCCTCACAGAGTGGCCTGTAAAGTAAGTCTTGTATTATATGGTGTAAAGCCCCTGTCACACCTTCACGTTCTGGCATGGCATTCGCACTACGACCGCCAAAATTGTACGAAACCTGGTGTGAACTTAGTAAGGACGCGGGGAACGTAGTAAGAACTCACTGATACATATTGAGGTCGCAGTAAGGACGCCGATGAATGTGCCCGTACGCCGAGCCACCACGACTGTTTTGAACTGTTCAAAATAGTCGTAGTGAGGACGCGCTGATGACAGAACGTGTTAAGGACTACTAGTGTATTGAGAACTTCATGGACGTATTAGAAAAGTGTCGCAAACGTAGTAGGGTTGTAATACGGATGGCTTAAAATTTTACATATAATCATATGGAGATCGTTACGTCTCTGCCGTCCTTACCACGATCTTGGTTTTAGAGGTCGAAAAAATCAAATAAGACCTCGCACAACAATTTATCCTTTGAACATGTCATGATTGTAGCATGATGCAGTAAGCACTTCAAGAACGTAGTAATAACGCCGCACTGTCGTAACACAGACACCTTCGTCGTAGTGTGAATTTGGGGCCGATTGTAGTACGAACTTGACTAAACGTATAAAAGACAAGAAGGATGCGCTACTAAAGTGTTATGGACGCTAAAGGTTGTGTTGTGCACGTAATGGAGACGTCAATTATTCTTTCCGAAAGCCCTTCCGGGTGAAAAATGCCACGTTCTCACTGCGTTCATTAAAAATTTCAAGGATGTAGTAAGAACGTCTCGATAGAACGTGTAGGTGTGACAGGGGCTTAAACAATATTTATTGATATTAAATCAGAAATTAAATAGGTTTGTATATACATGTACATCTGCACTGTATCTTTGCTTTGAAAAAAAAAATATCAAGATATTCTTATGTTTGACTGCGTATTGTTAGTAAAAGGCTCAAAATTGAAAAACTATGGAAGTACATGTATGTAAAATCTGCATCAAGTTCCATAATGAAAGATTTCTTTGCATTAAATTCTGTATTTCATATTGTTAAAAGTAGAAAATTCCTTAAATATTTTGAATCGTACAACATGTACAAAGCAAACTTATCTACAAACTACTGCAGAAATACTGTTTCTCTATAAGACATCATTGTACAAGCTTACACATTGTGATATTTCCAGAGATTAGTTAGTATGAACATGCCGTTGAACAGTGATGGTACGGTAATGTTCAATGCAACCCTGTTTGCCTTGGTACGCACATCTTTAAAAATCAAAACAGAAGGAAATATAGACGATGCAAATGAGGATCTGCGACGAGTAATTAAAACCATCTGGAAGAGAACAAGTCCAAAGTTACTGGACCAGGTTGTCCCGCCTGCTGGAAGTATGTATAGTAAATAAAATGTATATATTAGATTATTTTAGCAGGGGATAGTAACACAAATTGACTTAGTTAAATGTTAATTCCTCTGAATTAATGTTAATTCCTCTGAAAGTTGTTAATTATATTTGTGTTATTTAGATTTTTCTCTTAAATTTTGTCAAAGCTTTGATTTTTAAACAGAAATGGGTTAATTTCATAATAAAGATATCAATTAGTTTTTTAGGCCAAGCTCAAATGAAAGTTTCAACTATCTTCTTATTAGACATATTTGTGCATAATTTGTTAAAGATATGAATTTTGATGTATATTAATGAGGATAATAAAATTGGTAATTATGTAATGATGATCATAGAATTGGTACCCTAATATAAATGTCTAGGACTGAGAATATCTGAGACTACATACATCTAAGACCATGAATAGCTAAAGCAACAAGTATTTTTTAAAATATGACAAATGTTTGCAATGATTAAAACTACAAGCAATGAAATTTTGTTTTTCAAGGAGAGGACGATGTCACTGTAGGAAAATTCTATGCAACATTTCTTATACAAGACTATTTCCGCCGCTTTAAGAAGAGGAAGGAGCAGATGCAGAAGATCCAGAAGGGTCAGGAGCATACTAACGCCTTACAAGCTGGTCTACGTGCCGTGCATGATCTAGGCCCAGAGATCAGGAGAGCTATCTCAGGGAATCTCGATGAAGAGGAATTCGCCGATAAAGATGTAGAAGAACCTATGCACAGGGTAAGGCTGTTAAAAATCTGTTATATGTCTGTTAAAGGGATTTGATGATTTGCAATGAAGAAAGAAAAAATTAAACAAGACCGTGCCATTTTGAAATTAACGTAAAATAGCACTTTTCTAAGGTTGGAATTCTTTCTGTAATGTATGGTGGAGTCTGGTACGCACTAGTTATTATATTTATGGTTTGGTCCACTCGTATGTCTGCTAAAAGTCTCATTAAATAAAAGTAAATTTATCAGATCACTTTCTTTTGGTACTTAGTACATGCAAACATATGCATAAGTCAGATAAGTGAAACTCCACAAAAATTATTTAGATACAGGCACTCTATAAGTACCATGATGAGGCATTCTTTCAAATATTGTGCATAAGTATCGTGCAGAAAAAACAGATACAGGGAAAGAACATTTAAGAAATATTACATGAAAAATAAAAAAAAAAACCATTATCCATGAAGACAATGAAATTAAGACAACTGAAGTCATTTTAACAATACAACACAAGCTCTGATGAGCTTTTAGACCGACATCAAAATATTTACAAGAGTTAAGCACATCATGCGACTACATTATTTTAAATTCTTTTATCAAGAGTCAGTTTGAATGACAAATATGTAAGCACGAACTAAAGAAAGCAGAAAGCACATGCACTGTAAGAGTCACAATTTAGACACGTAACATAATTACCTTATAAGTATTGGTGACACAATCAAAACTTACATGAGTTACTATATATATCTCAGAATATACCAAATGCATGGACTAAATAAGTTGTGTATTTGTGCCAAAAGGAAAATGGATTTTGTAAAATACTTGGAATGTACATTTGTATATGTTTCAGCGGATGCATACATTGTTCGGCAATGTATTTAAGGCGGTGACGGGGAAGACACACGTTGTTGCCCATAAGCCTACAGCTGTCTAACCCAATCTCACATTCCCCTTAACCTGTGCATCATGTTTCATCCACAAATTACATGTATTTTTGTATTTAAATTTGTTTGTTTCTGAATGGAAGCACTATACCTCTTATGCACAATTCCAGTTTAATTTTTTTTTTCAATAACAAGTTGTTATTATATATATAAACTGCATTGATTATAT
Source organism: Pinctada fucata (assembly GCA_028142955.1). Taxonomy (NCBI): domain Eukaryota; kingdom Metazoa; phylum Mollusca; class Bivalvia; order Pterioida; family Pteriidae; genus Pinctada; species Pinctada fucata. Next base: position 82,374,278 of record AP027102.1, read on the forward strand.
GTATTCAAATTTTTTTTTGCACTTGACTTGAACATTCTGCAACTTGATGAATTGACTTCTTTTTCTGCCCTCTAACAGAGAAATCACAGCTTGTTTGGTACTGTAATGAATGCTCTTGCGGGTGTCCATAAAACTGCCTTGCCATTTGCCGGCCGAACTCAGTCTCTCCTTATCAACTGCAACCAAACTCCAAAGATTTCCCCCGCCAACTCTTTCCACAGCCCTCATACCAACCTCTCTCCACAAAACTCACTTAATGGTAAAGTAACACCTGCTGATAGCTGTAATCACCTCAGTGTGGAGCAACGCAATGCTATAAATAGATCTCCGTCGCCGCTAGCTCCCATCAAAATATCTCCAGTTATGAATGACTCCAGGAGACCAAGCCATGCTAGGTAAGTGTTATGAGAAATCTCAGTTTGATCAGACAAGATATTAATAGGGAAGGCTTTAAACGGGTCACAATATTCATGACCTGCATCTATTGTGAGAAAATGTACAAAGAAAATTTCCTGTAGACATTTTATGATTCCATATAGGAGTTTAAAAGCAGTTGAAAGATTGAGTTATTTCAAATTTCCTGGTATGGGAGTAAAATCATGGAGACAACAATTAATTGGAAAATTCTTAAGTATAGGTCCATGTAAGAATCAGGCAGGGGTGATTCATCAACATTTTTTGCAAAACTTTTTATTTCTGTTTTAAGACATATATGTGGTACAGATCAAACATGATATTCATTTCTCAAGGTGAAGCGAGATATTCACCTCATAATTTATTAAGGGTTATGAAGGAAAAAAATGGCGGGAAAATGTTCTCTATATAATTCAACCAAATTTGCTACCACTTTAACTTTCTTCGCCGTCGAAGTATGAGGAAAATTCCTTCAGTTCATATGGAGGCTGATCTGAACACATTTCAAGAAAAAAAAGTTCTGCAAAAATTTAAAGGGTTTTTCAACTACCTGATCCTTATACCTGTACATAAGATGGTAGAATAAATCTCCAAAACAAAGAACATGACAGTTATTCCAAATACTGAACATATAGAAGTTAGATCTATGTGCAAACTTCTCAATTTGACCATCATTCAGTTTATCTCAACAATGAATTGAATTATAATTTTTCTTTGATCAATCTATGTTTTTGATCTAATACTAATATAAACCTAAAATAGAGTTCATATTTACTAATATTCTGAGACAAAACTGTAGATCTTTTAATTATACCCTCGCCATAAAATGGTTGGGATATATAGTGATGCCTATGTTTCAGTTTAATATTCTAAAGTCAAGTTGAATCCTTAAACTTAAACAAGTCCTACATGTAGATAATTTGTATGCTCATCTTTGTTACATTCTACCAATTTTCAGTGGTGTATCATCAACTACCGCTGATTCTCACAGAGAGCCCACTCCCCACAGCCCGGCTAGCTTCACAAGTCAAACCACACACAACACACACGAGTCTGATGGTGATATACCTCACACTAACTGGGAACAGACCAATGATGTTAGATCCACCGACAAACAAAACTGGATCAATAAATCACCGCAGCAAGAGATTACAAAAAAGCAGGGCATTTATGTCTACAGAGAGTATGTATGAAATACCATACAATTTTCACACATTGTAGCACTAATGAAATAAGTTATGAGAAAT